>CAWVNO010001693.1:600000-780000 GCA_963930645.1 Salticus scenicus | reverse complement strand
GGACGCCACTGCCGTCGGCCGCGCAGACCAATGCGTGCTGTGCGCGCACGTTTGAGGATATACGTGCGCTGTACACGCATATTCCTTCTCAACTCAAACTTTTATTATTAAGAAAATAAAATAAAATAAAAAATCTTTTATCAACGGGTAAAAACTCGCACCGGGTCCCAAACCCATGCGCGCCTATTCCTTCCCCACCGTTCCAGCCCCTCCTAATTAACTTGCATATACCAATTTTGAACGGTCTTACTCAATTAGCTGAGATGCAAAAGAAAACCTGATCAGGACACTTTAAATTGTAAATCAGGTGAAATCTCGAATTCCACTTTCGATAATGTAAAAGAACTTTAAAATATCTTTCGAATGATGTGTTAGAAATAATTTAATCATAATTAGAATATGAAATATTGAAATTTAAAAATATTACAGCGCCATCTGGCTGTAGAAATTTCTGTAATCTATTGTTCCATTCCAGATCAACAAAGCTTTCAAATGATGTATTACTCATGAAATTATTTTAATTAGTAGATGAGATACAAAAGAAAACCTAATCAGGAGACCTCAAAACGTGTAAATCGGGTGAAATCTCCAATTCCATTTTCGATAATGTAAATGTACTTTAAAATGTGTATCAACTAAAATAAGCTTTCAAATGATGTTTTACTTATGAACTTTTTTTAATTAATAACTGAGATACAAAAAAAAAACTGATTCAGGACACCTCAAAACGTGTAAATCTGGTGAAAACTTTCGATAATTTAAAAAACTTTAAAATATCTTTCGAATGATGTATTACAAATAATTTAATCATAATTAGAAATTGAAATATTGAAATTTTAAAATGTTACAGCGCCATCTGGCGGTACAAATTTCTGTATTCCACTGTTCGATTCCAAATCAAAAAAGCTATCTAATGATGTATTACGAAATTATTTTAATTAGTAGCTGAGATACAAAAGAAAACTAATTCAGGAGACCTCAAAACGTGTAAATCTGGTGAAAACTGTCGATAATATAAAAGAACTTTAAAATATCTTTCGAATGATGTATTAAAAATAATTTAATCATAATTAGAAATTCAAATATTGAAATTTGAAAATATTACAGCGCCATCTGGCGGTAGAAATTTCTGTAATCCACTGTTCGATTCCAAATCAAACTAGTATGTTGTGGCCACCACAAGACTTTCTTCTATATTTACCTATACATATTCAATCAGTAACAATATTAAAAAAAAAAAAAAAAAAAAAAAAAAGTACGATTTTTTTTTCCAAGTTTTTTTTTTTTTTTTTTTTTTTTTTTTTTTTTGTTAAAAGTGAAAAAAATCGATAACTTTGTTTTAAATTATCACAGATTTATAGTTCAACCATTCGTTTTAAAGGTATTGACGAGACCTTTCGAAAGATACCCATCTTGAAAATTTATCCCCCCCGGGGGGGTACTTCCCCCCCAGGGGGGGAAGCGATGCCCCCCCATGCAGAAATTTTTTTTCCTAGTTACATACTACTATTATCAATAATTCATATTAATTTTACAATCAAAAGTTTAAAACAACTCTAATTATGCACATTTATACGAATTTTTGTCCTATGCTGCCATGTTAAAAGTTTAGATAAAATGCTATCACAGCGCCACCTGTTGAGCTATTGATCCCCAAACATAATCAGCACCAGTTTATGTCGGGGACCAACTAAATACCAAGTTTGGTTAAATTTCGTTTAAAAAAAAAAAAAAAAAAATGCGATATTTTTCTAATTTTTTTTTTTTGTTAAAAGTAAAAAAAATCGATAACTTTGGTTTAAATTATCACAGATTTATCGTTCAACCATTCGTTTTAAAGGTATTGACGAGATCTTTCGAAAGATACCCATCTTGAAATTTTGCCCCCCCGGGTGGGAACTTCCCCCCCCGGTGGGGGGGCAACCGATGCCCCCACATGCACAAAAATTTTTTCCTAGTTAACTACTACTATTATCAACCTGATCTTTTGAAAGATACCCAATGTGAAAATTTACCCCCCCTGGGGGGGTATTTTTCCCCTAGGGGGGGGAAGCGATGCCCCCCCATGCAGAAAATTTTTTTCCTAGTTACATACTACTATTATCAATAATTCATATTAATTTTACAATCACAAGTTTAAAACAACTCTAATTATGCACATTTATACGAATTTTTGTCCTATGCTGCCATGTTAAAAATTTAGATAAAATGCGATCACAGCGCCACCTGTTGAGCTATTGATCCCCAAACATAATCAGCACCAGTTTATGTCGGGGACCAACTAAATACCAAGTTTGGTTAAATTTCGTTAAAAAAAAAAAAAAAAAAAATTGCGATATTTTTCTAAGTTTTTTTTTGTTAAAAGTAAAAAAAATCGATAACTTTGGTTTAAATTATCACAGAATTATCGTTCAACCATTCGTTTTAAAGGTATTGACGAGATCTTTCGAAAGATACCCATCTTGAAATTTTGCCCCCCCGGGTGGGAACTTCCCCCCCCCGGTGGGGGGGGCAACCGATGCCCCCACATGCACAAAATTTTTTTCCAAGTTAACTATTACTATTATCAACGAGACCTTTCGAAAGATACCCATCTTGAAAATTTACTTCCCCGGGGGGGGATTTTCCCCCCTGGGGGGAGAACCGATGCCCCCCCATGCACAAAATTTTTTTCCTAGCTAACTACTACTATTATCAATAACTCATATTAATTTTACAATCGCAAGTGTAAAATAACTCTCTTTATGCCCATTTATACGGAAATTTGTCCTATGCTGCCATGTTAAAAATTTGCATAAAATGCGATCACAACGCCACCTATTGAGCGATTGATCCCAAAATCTAATCAGCACCAGTTTATGTCAGGGTGCAACTAAATACCAAGTTTGGTTAAATTTCATTCATTGGTTCGTGAGATACAGCGTCCACAAAAAAATGATACAGACAGACAGACAGACAGACAGACAGACAGACAGACAGACAGACAGACAGACAGACATTTTCTAAAAACTATTAATTCGTGTTCTCCATATCCCAAAACATGTAAATCCATCAAAAAGTGGACTTCGAAAATTTTCGCGAATCCAATACTTTCTCTATATTACATATAGAAGAAAGTAAAAAGCTTTCTAATGATGTATTACTTATGAAATTATTTTAATTAGTAGCTGAGATACAAAAGAAAACCTAATTAGGAGACCTCAAAACGTGTAAATCGGGTGAAATCTCGAATTCCATTTTCGATAATGTAAAAGTACTTTAAAATGTGTATCAAGTCAACAAAGCTTTCAAATGATGGATTACTTATGAAATTTTTTTAATTAATAACTGAGATATAAAAGAAAACTGATTCAGGACAGCTCAAAACGTGTAAATCTGGTGAAAACTTTCGATAGTTTAAAAGAACTTTAAAATATCTTTCGAATGATGTATTAAAAATAATTTTATCATAATTAGAAATTGTAATATTGAAATTTGAAAATATTACAGCGCCATCTGGCGGTACAAATTTCAGTATTCCACTGTTCGATTCCAAATCAAAAAAGCTTTCGAATGATGTATTACTTATGAAATTATTTTAATTAGTAGCTGAGATACAAAAGAAAACTAATTCAGGAGACCTCAAAACGTGTAAATCTGGTGAAAACTGTCGATAATATAAAAGAACTTTAAAATATCTTTCGAATGATGCATTAAAAATAATTTAATCATAATTAGAAATTGAAATATTGAAAGTTAAAAAAATTACAGCGCCATCTGGCGGTAGAAATTTCTGTAATCTATTGTTCCATTCCAGATAAACAAAGCTTTCAAATGATGCATCACTCATGAAATTATTTTAATTAGTAGATGAGATGCAAAAGAAAACCTAATCAGGACACCTCAAAACGTGTAAATCGGGTGAAATCTCGAATTTCATTTTCGATAATGTAAAAGTACTTTAAAATGTGTATCAACTAAAATAAGCTTTCAAATGATGTATTACTTATGAACTTTTTTTAATTAATAACTGAGATACAAAAAAAAAACTGATTCAGGAGACCTCAAAACATGTAAATCTGGTGAAAACTTTCGATAATTTAAAAGAACTTTAAAATATCTTTCAATTGATATATTAAAAATAATTTAATCATAATTAGAAATTGAAATATTGAAATTTTAAAATATTATAGCGCCATCTGGCGGTACAAATTTCTGTATTCCACTGTTCGATTCCAAATCAACAAATCTTTCAAATGATGTATTACTTATGAAATTATTTTAATTAGTACCTGAGATACAAAAGAAAACCGATTCAGGAGACCTCAAAACGTGTAAATTAGGTGAAATCTCGAATCCCACTTTCGATAGTATAAAAGTACTTTAAAATATCTTTCGAATGATGTATTAAAAATAATTTAATCATATTCAGAATTCGAAATATTGAAATTTAAAAATATTACAGCGCCATCTGGCGGTAGAAAATTCTGTAATCTACTGTTCAATTCTAAATCAATAAAGCTTTCAAATAATGTATTACTTATAAAATTATTTTAATTAGTAGCTGAGATACAAAAGAAAACCTAATCAGGAAACCTTAAAACGTGTAAATCACGTGAAATCTCAAATTCCATTATTTATGATAGTCGGTTAATGGAAGGTGACAGAAATTTGTGGCGTCTACTCTTGAAATTCCATTCAAATAAGTTTCAAAATGACATATTACTTTTGAAATTATGCTAATTAGAAGCTGAGATACAAAAATGATATAAACACTATTATAAAACGATTTATGTCTGACTTTTTCGTGGTTTTCTCCGAAACTTGGGTAATTCCGGGCTAAATACTGTTCAAAATCCATAGTATGAAATGTGAAAGGAGTATCAGAATTCGAAATTCTGCAAAATATAAAAGAATAAAGGCGTTCTGGGTTTTTCGTTGTTTTCTCCGAAACAACCGTTCCTTTTTTACGTTTTTGCCCCTCCCCCCCTTTCCGTCCCTTCTAATAATTTTACACTTGAAAATATCCGCAATCGATTTATCTTTCCTTGAAACCTAATAATAACAATTTCAAACGCTGTAACTCTTTTTATTTATTTATTTTTATTTATATATATATATTTTTTTTTCTGGCCGTTTGCTTGCCCCCCCCCCCTCCCCTTCAAGCCCTTCCTAATAATTCTACACTTTCAAAAATATTCAGAATCGAAATATCGGGCGTTAAAAACACCAATATTATAAAAGAATAAAGGCGTTCTGGGTTTTTCGTTGTTTTCTCCGAAACAACCGTTCCTTTTTTACGTTTTTGCCCCTCCCCCCCTTTCCGTCCCTTCTAATAATTTTACACTTGAAAATATCCGCAATCGATTTATCTTTCCTTGAAACCTAATAATAACAATTTCAAACGCTGTAACTCTTTTTATTTATTTATTTTTATTTATCTATAATAATAAATGGAAAGGTTTGTCTGTCTGTCTGTCTGTCTGTCTGTCTGTCTGTCTGTCTGTTCTTTTATACGTTCAGCCCCTATTGAACGCAGAAGTACAAGAATTGACATAAGGATGCTGTGGAGCCTTTCCGATGTTTTCCTCGAAACAGAATTTAAAAATCTTAATTAGTTTCGGAGATATTAATTAAAATGATGACCCATATCGATCGCAAAAATGACCAAAAATCCTTATTGCTTAAAAAGAGGCATTCTATCAGCATTCAGCAGACGATTTTAACGGATGTCTCGAACGGAAAGAAAACATGTGCAAGTCATTAAATGTCACATGATCTTTAACTGGGGTTAAAAATTGCAAATTTCAAAGTGCTTCAAATTTTCTTTTTCGTACACAACACTTAATATACAACCTATTCAGCACAAAACCAACCTGCAGTTAAAATTTCATCAATTTTCATTAATAAACAAAGCAGTTACATTTTAATTGCAAATTAAATTTTATTCTCACAAGTAATCTATCTTTAAATAGACGAAAGGAGTTTCCATAGCAACAAAATACATTTGAAGGAACTAAAAAATACTTTTTCTTTTTACTTCCATTATCCGACTACCGTGGTATATATAGGTTTTGGGGAAATAAAAAATATTTATTTTTCTTTTTACTTCCATTAATAAAACTACCGTAGATAATGGAATTAGAGATTTCACGTGATTTACATGTTTTAGAATGTCCTAATTAGGTTTTCTTTTGCATCTCAGCTACTAATTAAAATAATTTCATAAGTAACACATTATTTGAAAGCTTTCTTGATTTGGAATTAAACAGTAGATTACAGAAACTTCTACCGCCAGATATTTTAAAATTTCGATATTTCAAATTCCAATTAAATTATTTTTAATACATCATTCGAAAGATATTTTAAAGTTCTTTTAAATTATCGAAAGTTTTCAAAAGATTTACACGTTTTAAGGTGTCTTGAATTATAGTTTCCTTTTGTATCTCAGCTACTAATTAAAATAATTTCATAAGTAATACATCATTAGAAACCTTTTTTGATTTGGAATCGAACAGTGGAATACAGAAATTTGTACCGCCAGATGGCGCTGTAATATTTTTAAATTTCATTATTTCAATTTCTAATAAGGATTAAATAATTTTTAATACATCATTCGAAAGATATTTTAAAGTTCTTTTAAATTATCGAAAGTTTTCACCAGATTTACACGTTTTGAGCTGACCTGAATCAGTTTTCTTTTATATCTCAGTTATTAATTAAAAAAATTTCATAAGTAATACATCATTTGAAAGCTTTGTTGACTTGATACACATTTTAAAGTACTTTTACATTATCGAAAATGGAATTCGAGATTTCACCCGATTTACACGTTTTGAGGTGTCCTGATTAGGTTTTCTTTTGTATCTCAGCTACTAATTAAAATAATTTTATAAGTAATACATCATTAGAAAGCTTTTTTGATTTGGAATCGAACAGAGGATTACAGAAATTTCTACCGCCAGATGGCGCTGTAATATTTTCAAATTTCAATATTTCAATTTCTAATTATGATTATATTATTTTTAATGCATCATTCGAAATATATTTTAAAGTTCTTTTACATTATCGACAGTTTTCACGAGATTTACACGTTTTGAGGTCTCCTGAATTAGTTTTCTTTTGTATCTCAGCTACTAATTAAAATAATTTCGTAAGTAATACATCATTAGAAAGCTTTTTTGATTTGGAATAGAACAGTGGAATAGAGAAATTTGTACCGCCAGATGGCGCTGTAATATTTTAAAATTTCAATATTTCAATTTCTAATAAAGATTAAATTATTTTTAATACATCATTCGAAAGATATTTTAAAGATCTTTTAAATTATTGAAAGTTTTCACCAGATTTACACGTTTTGAGGTGTCCTGAATTAGTTTTCTTTTGTATCTCAGCTACTAATTAAAATAATTTCATAAGTAATACATCATTTGAAAGCTTATTTTAGTTGATACACATTTTAAAGTACTTTTACATTATCGAAAATGAAATTCGAGATTTCACCCGATTTACAAGTTTTGAGGTGTCCTGATGAGGTTTTCTTTTGTATCTCATCTACTAATTAAAATAATTTCATGAGTAATACATAATTTAAAAGCTTTGTTGATTTCGAATCGAACAGTGGATTACAGAAATTTCTACCGCCAGATGGCGCTGTAATATTTTTAAATTTCAATATTTCATATTCTAATTATGATTAAATTATTTCTAATACATCATTCGAAAGATATTTTAAAGTTCTTTTAAATTATCGAAAGTTTTCACCAGATTTACACGTTTTGAGGTGTCCTGAATTAGTTTTCTTTTGTATCTCAGCTACTAACTAAAATATTTTTCATAAGTAATACATCATTAGAAAGCTTTTTTGATTTGGAATCGAACAGTGGAATACAGAAATTTGTACCGCCAGATGGCGCTGTAATATTTCTAAATTTCAATATTTCAATTTCTAATTATGATTGAATTATTTTTAATACTTCATTCGAAAGATATTTTAAAGTTCTTTTAAATTATCGAAAGTTTTCATCAGATTTACACGTTTTGAGGTTTACTGAATCAGTTTTTTTTTTTTTTTTTTTTTTTTTTTTTGTATCTCAGTTATTAATTAAAAAAAGTTCATAAGTAATACATCATTTGAAAACTTATTTTAGTTCATACACATTTTAAAGTACTTTTACATTATCGAAAATGAAATTCGAGATTTCACCCGATTTACAAGTTTTGAGGTGTCCTGATTAGGCTTTCTTTTGTATCTCATCTACTAATTAAAATAATTTCATGAGTAATACATCATTTAAAAGCTTTGTTGATATGGAATGGAACAATAGATTACAGAAATTTCTACCGCCAGATGGCGCTGTAATATTTTTAAATTTCAATATTTCATATTCTAATTATGATTAAATTATTTCTAATACATCATTCGAAATATATTTTAAGTTCTTTTACATTATCGGAAGTGGAATTCGAGATTTCATTTTATTTACAATTTAAAGTGTCCTGGTCAGGTTTTCTTTTGCATCTCAGCTAATTGAGTAAGACCGTTCAAAATTGGTATATGCAAGTTAATTAGGAGGGGCTGGAACGGTGGGGAAGGAATAGGCGCGCAGCGCGAATCTGATTAGGTTTTCTTTTGTATCACAGCTACTTATTAAAATAATTTCATAAGTAACACATTATTTGAAAGCTTTGTTGATTTGGAATTGGACAGTAGATCTTTTAAATTATCGAAAGTTTTTACTAGATTTACACGCTTTGAGGTCTCCTGAATCAGTTTTCTTTTGTATCTCAGCTACTAATTAAAATAATTTCATGAGTAATGCATCATTAGAAAGCTTTTTTAGATTTGGAATCGAACAGTGGAATACAGAAATTTGTACAGCCAGATGGCGCTGTAATATTTTAAAATTTAAAAATTTCAATTTCTAATTATGATTAAATTATTTTTAATACATCATTCGAAAGATATTTTAAAGTTCTTTTAAATTATCGAAAGTTTTCACCAGATTTACACGTTTTGAGGTCTCCTGAATTAGTTTTCTTTTGTATCTCAGCTACTAATTAAAATAATTTCGTAAGTAGTACATCATTAGAAAGCTTTTTTGATTAGGAATCGAATAGTGGAATACAGAAATTTTTACCGTCAGATGGTGCTGTAAGTTCTTTTAAATTATCGAAAGTTTTCACCAGATTTACACGTTTTAAGGTTTCCTGAATCAGTTTTTTTTTTTTTTTTTTTTTTTTTATCTCAGTTATTAATTAAAAAAAGTTCATAAGTAATACATCATTTGAAAGCTTATTTTAGTTGATACACATTTTAAAGTACTTTTACATTTAAAAAAAATGTAATTCGAGATTTCACCCGATTTACACGTTTTGAGGTGTCCTGATTAGGTTTTCTTTTGTATCTCATCTACTAATTAAAATAATTTCATGAGTAATACATCATTTGAAAGCTTTGTTAATCTGGAATGGAACAATAGATTACAGAAATTTATACCACCAGATGGCGCTGTAATATTTTTAAATTTCAATATTTCATATTCTAATTATGATTAAATTATTTCTAATACATCATTCGAAAGATATTTTAAAGTTCTTTTACATTATCGAAAGTTTAATTCGAGATTTCACCTGATTTACAATTTAGAGTGTCCTGATCAGGTTTTCTTTTGCATCTCAGCTAATTGAGTAAGAATAAGTAACTGGAATGGAACAATAGATTACAGAAATTTCTACAGCCAGATGGCGCTGTAATATTTTTAAATTTTAATATTTCATATTCTAATTATGATTAAATTATTTCTAATACATCATTCGAAAGATATTTTAAAGTTCTTTTACATTATCGAAAGTGGAATTCGGGATTTCACCTGATTTACAATTTAGAGTGTCCTGATCAGGTTTTCTTTTGGATATCAGCTAATCGAGTAAGACCATTCAAAATTGGTATATGCAAGTTAATTAGGAGGGGCTGGAACGGTGGGGAAGGAATAGGCGCGCAGCGCGCATGGATTCGGGACCTGGTGCGAGTTTTTACCCGATGATAAAAGATTTTTTTTTTTTATTTTATTTTCTTAATAATAAAAGTTTGAGTTGAGAAGGAATATGCGTGTACAGCGCACGTATATCCTCAAGCGTGCGCACGCAGCGCGCATGGGTCTGCGCTGCCGAAGCCAGTGGCGTCCCGGTGTGAGTTTTTACCCGATGCTAAATGATATATTTTTTAATTCCTTTTCTTGAGAATGAAAGTTTATGAGTAATAACTTTGAATTTTGAGAAGTCATAAGGATAGTGAAGGAATTCGTGAGCGCAGCGCACGGGTCTACGCTGCCGAAGGCAGTGGGGACCCGGTGCGACATTTTTCCCGATCAGAATTTTTTTTTCTTTTTTTATCACATGATACAAATTAATGCAATTTTGAGAATTCATTAAAGATTGTGATTCATTTAAAAATAGTGACCAGCGAAGCGGGCGTAGCCTGCTAGTATATATATATATTTTTTTCTGGCCGTTTGCTTGCCCCCCCCCCTCCCCTTCAAGCCCTTCCTAATAATTCTACACTTTCAAAAATATTCAGAATCGAAATATCGGGCGTTAAAAACACCAATATTACGAAATTTCAACGGCATATCTCAATTTAAAATAGTTGAAAATATAATACAAAATTTAATCTCATTTTTTTTGTTTATCCACTTATTTTCATGAAAATTGAACAGTAGCTTTATAATATGCTGTCTAGGCCGAATATGAATTCAAATGTAACGTGAATTAAAATTTGAAAAAAATTGAAAATTGCAATATTTTTCCCTACTACAAAACACGTGACATCTTGATCGGTTGCAATCATTTCCTTTTTGATGACAGACGATGGGTCTTCATTACTGGCATTTGAAATGATGTTGCCACAGAAAATTCATACTTTAGTTAATTTTAAAAAATCTAATTGTTGTACCGATAAACCACTTGCACACTTAGATTCAGAAAAAATGCCCCTTTCATTTGGTATCGAAATTGTAACGATCGGACAAATATTTCTAATTTATTTTCCACTTTTTCTGCTTTGAGATCGCTTTTAGATTAGACATGAGTGGACATTTTAATTAATATCTCCACAACTAATTAAAATTTTTAAATTCTGTTTCGAGGAAAACATCGGAAAGGCTCCAGAGCATCCGTATGTCAATTTTTGTACTTCTGCGTTCAATAGGGGCTGAACGTATAAAAGAACAGACAGACAGACAGACAGACAGACAGACAGACAGACAGACAGACAGACAGACAGACAGACAAACCTTTCCTTTTATTATTATAGATTGTTAGTGATTGAATATGTATTAATTTTCAAAAAAAAAAAAATCCTTTTTTTTTTTTTAAATATTGTTACTGATTGAATATGTATAGGAAAATATAGAAGAAAGTCTTGTGGTGGCCACAACATACTAGTTTTTAATATTGTTACTGATTGAATATGTATAGGAAAATATAGAAGAAAGTCTTGTGGTGGCCACAACATACTAGTTTATGATTTAAAACCCATCTGACTCACAAAATCGTCTATAAGACCATTTAAACCAATACCTACCTTTTGTTTCTTTTCCTTATGCATTCATTTTTTTCACGTTTTTGCACTGAAAAGAACTCTCCTCCTTCGCGTACACACTGCTTTTAAGATTCCGAACCCATCTGACTCACAAAACTGTCTAAAAAGCCATTTAAACCAATACCGCCCTTTTGTTTCTTTTTCTTATGCATTCATTTTTTTCACGTTTTTGCACTCAAAACAACTCTCCTCCTTCGCGTACACACTGCTTTTAAGATTCCGAACCTATCTGACTAACAAAACCGTCCAAAAGACCATTTAAACCAATTCCGCCCTTTTGTTTCTTTTCCTTATGCATTCATTTTTCTTACGTTTTTGCACTCAAGACATCTTTCCTCCTTCGCGTACACACTTTTTTTATGATTCGGAACCCATCTGACTCACAAAATCGTTAAAAAGGCCATTTAATCCAATACCACCCTTATGTTTCTTTTCCTTATACATTCATTTTTTCCACGTTTTTGCACTCAAAACAAATTTCCTCCTTCGCGTACACACTGATTTTAAGATTCCGAGCCCATCTGACTCACAAAACTGTCTAAAAAGCCGTTTAAACCAATACCGCCCTTTTGTTTCTTTTCCTCATACATTCATTTTTTTCCACGTTTTTCCAACTTCCTTCCTTCTGGTACACACTTTTTTTATGATTTCGAACCCACCTGACTCACAAAAGCTTCTACAAGGCCATTTAAACCAATTCCGCCCTTTTTTTTTTCCCTTATGCATTCAGTTTTCTTACGTTTTAGACAACTTTCCTCCTTCGCGTACACACTGTTTTTATGATTTCGAACCCATATGACTCACAAAATCGTTAAAAAGGCCATTTAAACCAATACCGCCCTTTTGTTTCTTTTCCTTATACATTCATTTTTTTCACGTTTTTCCACTCAAGACAACTTTCCTCCTTCGCGTACACACTGTTTTTATGATTTCGAACCCATCTGACTCACAAAATCGTCTATAAGACCATTTAAACCAATACCTCCCTTTTGTTTCTTTTCCTTATGCATTCATTTTTTTCACGTTTTTGCACTCAAAACAACTTTCCTCCTTCGCGTACACACTGCTTTTAATATTCCGAACCCATCTGACTCACAAAACTGTCTAAAAAGCAATTTAAACCAATACCGCCCTTTTGTTTTTTTTCCTTATGCATTGATTTTTCCGACGTTTTTGCACTCAAAACAACTTTCCTCCTTCGCGTACACACTTTTTTTATGATTCCGAACCCATATGACTCACAAAACCGTCTAAAAGACCATTTAAACCAATACCGCCCTTTTGTTTCTTTTCGTTATGCATTCATTTTTCTTACGTTTTTGCACTCAAGACATCTTTCCTCCTTCGCGTACACACCTTTTTTATGATTCGGAACCCATCTGACTCACAAAATCGTTAAAAAGGCCATTTAATCCAATACCACCCTTATGTTTCTTTTTCCTAAACAAATTTCCTCTTTCACACTGATTTTAAGATTCCGAGCCCATCTGACTCACAAAACTGTCTAAAAAGCCATTTAAACTAATACCGCCCTTATGTTTCTTTTCCTTATGCATTGATTTTTCCCACGTTTTTGCACTCAAAACAACTTTCCTCCTTCGCGTACACACTGATTTTAAGATTCCGAACCCATATGACTCACAAAATCGTTAAAAAGGCCATTTAAACCAATACCGCCCTTTTGTTTCTTTTCCTTATACATTGATTTTTTTCACGTTTTTCCACTCAAGACAACTTTTCTCCTTCGCGTACACACTGTTTTTAAGATTCCGAACCCACCTGACTCACAAAACTGTCTAAAAAGCCGTTTAAACCAATACCGCCCTTTTGTTTCTTTTCCTTATGCATTGATTTTCCCACGTTTTTCCGACTTCCCTCCTTCTGGTACACACTTTTTTTATGATTTCGAACCCACCTGACTCACAAAAGCGTCTACAAGGCCATTTAAACCAATTCCGCCCTTTTTTTTTTCCTTATGCATTCATTTTTCTTACGTTTTTGCACTCAAGACAACTTTCCTCCTTCGCGTACACACTGTTTTTATGATTTCGAACCCATCTGACTCACAAAATCGTCTATAAGACCATTTAAACCAATACCTCCTTTTGTTTCTTTTCCTTATACATTCATTTTTTCCACGTTTTTGGACTCAAGACAACTTTCCTCCTTCGCGTACACACTGATTTTAAGATTCCGAGCCCATCTGACTCACAAAACTGTCTAAAAAGCCATTTAAACCAATACCGCCCTTTTGTTTCTTTTACTTATGCATTGATTTTCCCACGTTTTTGCACTCAAAACAACTTTTCTCCTTCGCGTACACACTTTTTTTATGATTCCGAACCCATATGACTCACAAAATCGTTAAAAAGGCCATTTAAACCAATACCGCCCTTTTGTTTCTTTTCCTTATACATTCACTTTTTCCACGTTTTTCCAACTTTCCTCCTTTTCGTACACACTGTTTTTAAGATTCCGAACCCATCTGACTCACAAAACTGTCTAAAAAGCCGTTTAAACCAATACCGCCCTTTTGTTTCTTTTCCTCATACATTCATTTTTTCTACGTTTTTCCAACTTCCCTCCTTCTGGTACACACTTTTTTTATGATTTAAATCCCATCTGACTCACAAAATCGTCTATAAGACCATTTAAACCAATACCTCCCTTTTGTTTCTTTTCCTTATGCATTCATATTTTTCACGTTTTTGCACTCAAAAGAACTCTCCTCCTTCGCGTACACACTGCTTTTAAGATTCCGAACCTATCTGACAAACAAAACCGTCCAAAAGACCATTTAAACCAATTCCGCCCTTTTGTTTCTTTTCCTTATGCATTCATTTTTTTCACGTTTTTGCACTCAAAACAACTTTCCTCCTTCGCGTACACACTGCTTTTAAGATTCCGAACCTATCTGACTAACAAAACCGTCCAAAAGACCATTTAAACCAATTCCGCCCTTTTGTTTCTTTTCCTTATGCATTCATTTTTTTCACGTTTTTGCACTCAAAACAACTTTCCTCCTTCGCGTACACACTGCTTTTAAGATTCCGAACCCATCTGACTCACAAAACTGTCTAAAAAGCCATTTAAACCAATACCGCCCTTTTGTTTCTTTTTCTTATGCATTCATTTTTTTCACGTTTTTGCACTCAAAACAACTCTCCTCCTTCGCGTACACACTGCTTTTAAGATTCCGAACCTATCTGACTAACAAAACCGTCCAAAAGACCATTTAAACCAATTCCGCCCTTTTGTTTCTTTTCCTTATGCATTCATTTTTTTCACGTTTTTGCACTCAAAACAACTTTTCTCCTTCGCGTACACACTTTTTTTATGATTCGGAACCCATCTGACTCACAAAATCGTTAAAAAGGCCATTTAATCCAATACCACCCTTATGTTTCTTTTCCTTATACATTCATTTTTTCCACGTTTTTGCACTCAAAACAAATTTCCTCCTTCGCGTACACACTGATTTTAAGATTCCGAGCCCATCTGACTCACAAAACTGTCTAAAAAGCCGTTTAAACCAATACCGCCCTTTTGTTTCTTTTCCTCATACATTCATTTTTTTCCACGTTTTTCCAACTTCCTTCCTTCTGGTACACACTTTTTTTATGATTTCGAACACACCTGACTCACAAAAGCTTCTACAAGGCCATTTAAACCAATTCCGCCCTTTTTTTTTTTTTCCTTATGCATTCAGTTTTTTTACGTTTTAGACAACTTTCCTCCTTCGCGTACACACTGTTTTTATGATTTCGAACCCATATGACTCACAAAATCGTTAAAAAGGCCATTTAAACCAATACCGCCCTTTTGTTTCTTTTCCTTATACATTCATTTTTTTCACGTTTTTCCACTCAAGACAACTTTTCTCCTTCGCGTACACACTGTTTTTAAGATTCCGAACCCATCTGACTCACAAAACTGTCTAAAAAGCCATTTAAACCAATACCGCCCTTATGTTTCTTTTCCTTATACATTCATTTTTTCCACGTTTTTGGACTCAAAACAACTTTCCTCCTTCGCGTACACACTGATTTTAAGATTCCGAACCCACCTGACTCACAAAACCGTCTAAAAGGCCATTTAAACCAATACCGCCCTTATGTTTCTTTTCCTTATACATTCATTTTTTCCACGTTTTTGGACTCAAAACAACTTTCCTCCTTCGCGTACACACTGATTTTAAGATTCCGAGCCCATCTGACTCACAAAACTGTCTAAAAAGCCATTTAAACCAATACCGCCCTTTTGTTTCTTTTCCTTATGCATTGATTTTCCCACGTTTTTGCACTCAAAACAACTTTTCTCCTTCGCGTACACACTTTTTTTATGATTCCGAACCCATATGACTCACAAAATCGTTAAAAAGGCCATTTAAACCAATACCGCCCTTTTGTTTCTTTTCCTTATACATTCACTTTTTCCACGTTTTTCCAACTTTCCTCCTTTTCGTACACACTGTTTTTATGATTTAAAACCCATCTGACTCACAAAATCGTCTATAAGACCATTTAAACCAATACCTCCCTTTTGTTTCTTTTTCTTATGCATTCATTTTTTTCACGTTTTTGCACTCAAAACAACTCTCCTCCTTCGCGTACACACTGCTTTTAAGATTCCGAACCTATCTGACTAACAAAACCGTCCAAAAGACCATTTAAACCAATTCCGCCCTTTTGTTTCTTTTCCTTATGCATTCATTTTTCTTACGTTTTTGCACTCAAGACATCTTTCCTCCTTCGCGTACACACTTTTTTTATGATTCGGAACCCATCTGACTCACAAAATCGTTAAAAAGGCCATTTAAACCAATACCTCCCTTTTGTTTCTTTTCCTTATGCATTCATTTTTTTCACGTTTTTGCACTGAAAAGAACTCTCCTCCTTCGCGTACACACTGCTTTTAAGATTCCGAACCCATCTGACTCACAAAACTGTCTAAAAAGCCATTTAAACCAATACCGCCCTTTTGTTTTTTTTCCTTATGCATTCATTTTTCTTACGTTTTTGCACTCAAGACATCTTTCCTCCTTCGCGTACACACCTTTTTTATGATTCGGAACCCATCTGACTCACAAAATCGTTAAAAAGGCCATTTAATCCAATACCACCCTTATGTTTCTTTTTCCTAAACAAATTTCCTCTTTCACACTGATTTTAAGATTCCGAGCCCATCTGACTCACAAAACTGTCTAAAAAGCCATTTAAACTAATACCGCCCTTATGTTTCTTTTCCTTATGCATTGATTTTTCCCACGTTTTTGCACTCAAAACAACTTTCCTCCTTCGCGTACACACTGATTTTAAGATTCCGAACCCATATGACTCACAAAATCGTTAAAAAGGCCATTTAAACCAATACCGCCCTTTTGTTTCTTTTCCTTATACATTGATTTTTTTCACGTTTTTCCACTCAAGACAACTTTTCTCCTTCGCGTACACACTGTTTTTAAGATTCCGAACCCACCTGACTCACAAAACTGTCTAAAAAGCCGTTTAAACCAATACCGCCCTTTTGTTTCTTTTCCTTATGCATTGATTTTCCCACGTTTTTCCAACTTCCCTCCTTCTGGTACACACTTTTTTTATGATTTCGAACCCACCTGACTCACAAAAGCGTCTACAAGGCCATTTAAACCAATTCCGCCCTTTTTTTTTTCCTTATGCATTCATTTTTCTTACGTTTTTGCACTCAAGACAACTTTCCTCCTTCGCGTACACACTGTTTTTATGATTTCGAACCCATCTGACTCACAAAATCGTCTATAAGACCATTTAAACCAATACCTCCTTTTGTTTCTTTTCCTTATACATTCATTTTTTCCACGTTTTTGGACTCAAAACAACTTTCCTCCTTCGCGTACACACTGATTTTAAGATTCCGAGCCCATCTGACTCACAAAACTGTCTAAAAAGCCATTTAAACCAATACCGCCCTTTTGTTTCTTTTCCTTATGCATTGATTTTCCCACGTTTTTGCACTCAAAACAACTTTTCTCCTTCGCGTACACACTTTTTTTATGATTCCGAACCCATATGACTCACAAAATCGTTAAAAAGGCCATTTAAACCAATACCGCCCTTTTGTTTCTTTTCCTTATACATTCACTTTTTCCACGTTTTTCCAACTTTCCTCCTTTTCGTACACACTGTTTTTAAGATTCCGAACCCATCTGACTCACAAAACTGTCTAAAAAGCCGTTTAAACCAATACCGCCCTTTTGTTTCTTTTCCTCATACATTCATTTTTTCTACGTTTTTCCAACTTCCCTCCTTCTGGTACACACTTTTTTTATGATTTAAAACCCATCTGACTCACAAAATCGTCAAGACCATTTAAACCAATACCTCCCTTTTGTTTCTTTTCCTTATGCATTCATTTTTTTCACGTTTTTGCACTCAAAAGAACTCTCCTCCTTCGCGTACACACTGCTTTTAAGATTCCGAACCTATCTGACAAACAAAACCGTCCAAAAGACCATTTAAACCAATTCCGCCCTTTTGTTTCTTTTCCTTATGCATTCATTTTTTTCACGTTTTTGCACTCAAAACAACTTTCCTCCTTCGCGTACACACTGCTTTTAAGATTCCGAACCTATCTGACTAACAAAACCGTCCAAAAGACCATTTAAACCAATTCCGCCCTTTTGTTTCTTTTCCTTATGCATTCATTTTTTTCACGTTTTTGCACTCAAAACAACTTTCCTCCTTCGCGTACACACTGCTTTTAAGATTCCGAACCCATCTGACTCACAAAACTGTCTAAAAAGCCATTTAAACCAATACCGCCCTTTTGTTTCTTTTTCTTATGCATTCATTTTTTTCACGTTTTTGCACTCAAAACAACTCTCCTCCTTCGCGTACACACTGCTTTTAAGATTCCGAACCTATCTGACTAACAAAACCGTCCAAAAGACCATTTAAACCAATTCCGCCCTTTTGTTTCTTTTCCTTATGCATTCATTTTTTTCACGTTTTTGCACTCAAAACAACTTTTCTCCTTCGCGTACACACTTTTTTTATGATTCGGAACCCATCTGACTCACAAAATCGTTAAAAAGGCCATTTAATCCAATACCACCCTTATGTTTCTTTTCCTTATACATTCATTTTTTCCACGTTTTTGCACTCAAAACAAATTTCCTCCTTCGCGTACACACTGATTTTAAGATTCCGAGCCCATCTGACTCACAAAACTGTCTAAAAAGCCGTTTAAACCAATACCGCCCTTTTGTTTCTTTTCCTCATACATTCATTTTTTTCCACGTTTTTCCAACTTCCTTCCTTCTGGTACACACTTTTTTTATGATTTCGAACACACCTGACTCACAAAAGCTTCTACAAGGCCATTTAAACCAATTCCGCCCTTTTTTTTTTTTTTTCCTTATGCATTCAGTTTTTTTACGTTTTAGACAACTTTCCTCCTTCGCGTACACACTGTTTTTATGATTTCGAACCCATATGACTCACAAAATCGTTAAAAAGGCCATTTAAACCAATACCGCCCTTTTGTTTCTTTTCCTTATACATTCATTTTTTTCACGTTTTTCCACTCAAGACAACTTTTCTCCTTCGCGTACACACTGTTTTTAAGATTCCGAACCCATCTGACTCACAAAACTGTCTAAAAAGCCATTTAAACCAATACCGCCCTTATGTTTCTTTTCCTTATACATTCATTTTTTCCACGTTTTTGGACTCAAAACAACTTTCCTCCTTCGCGTACACACTGATTTTAAGATTCCGAACCCACCTGACTCACAAAACCGTCTAAAAGGCCATTTAAACCAATACCGCCCTTATGTTTCTTTTCCTTATACATTCATTTTTTCCACGTTTTTGGACTCAAAACAACTTTCCTCCTTCGCGTACACACTGATTTTAAGATTCCGAGCCCATCTGACTCACAAAACTGTCTAAAAAGCCATTTAAACCAATACCGCCCTTTTGTTTCTTTTCCTTATGCATTGATTTTCCCACGTTTTTGCACTCAAAACAACTTTTCTCCTTCGCGTACACACTTTTTTTATGATTCCGAACCCATATGACTCACAAAATCGTTAAAAAGGCCATTTAAACCAATACCGCCCTTTTGTTTCTTTTCCTTATACATTCACTTTTTCCACGTTTTTCCAACTTTCCTCCTTTTCGTACACACTGTTTTTAAAATTCCGAACCCATCTGACTCACAAAACTGTCTAAAAAGCCGTTTAAACCAATACCGCCCTTTTGTTTCTTTTCCTTATACATTCATTTTTTCTACGTTTTTCCAACTTCCCTCCTTCTGGTACACACTTTTTTTATGATTTAAAACCCATCTGACTCACAAAATCGTCTATAAGACCATTTAAACCAATACCTCCCTTTTGTTTCTTTTCCTTATGCATTCATTTTTTTCACGTTTTTGCACTCAAAACAACTTTCCTCCTTCGCGTACACACTGCTTTTAAGATTCCGAACCCATCTGACTCACAAAACTGTCTAAAAAGCCATTTAAACCAATACCGCCCTTTTGTTTCTTTTTCTTATGCATTCATTTTTTTCACGTTTTTGCACTCAAAACAACTCTCCTCCTTCGCGTACACACTGCTTTTAAGATTCCGAACCTATCTGACTAACAAAACCGTCCAAAAGACCATTTAAACCAATTCCGCCCTTTTGTTTCTTTTCCTTATGCATTCATTTTTCTTACGTTTTTGCACTCAAGACATCTTTCCTCCTTCGCGTACACACTTTTTTTATGATTCGGAACCCATCTGACTCACAAAATCGTTAAAAAGGCCATTTAATCCAATACCACCCTTATGTTTCTTTTCCTTATACATTCATTTTTTCCACGTTTTTGCACTCAAAACAAATTTCCTCCTTCGCGTACACACTGATTTTAAGATTCCGAGCCCATCTGACTCACAAAACTGTCTAAAAAGCCGTTTAAACCAATACCGCCCTTTTGTTTCTTTTCCTCATACATTCATTTTTTTCCACGTTTTTCCAACTTCCTTCCTTCTGGTACACACTTTTTTTATGATTTCGAACCCACCTGACTCACAAAAGCTTCTACAAGGCCATTTAAACCAATTCCGCCCTTTTTTTTTTTTCCTTATGCATTCAGTTTTCTTACGTTTTAGACAACTTTCCTCCTTCGCGTACACACTGTTTTTGTGATTTCGAACCCATATGACTCACAAAATCGTTAAAAAGGCCATTTAAACCAATACCGCCCTTTTGTTTCTTTTCCTTATACATTCATTTTTTTCACGTTTTTCCACTCAAGACAACTTTCCTCCTTCGCGTACACACTGTTTTTATGATTTCGAACCCATCTGACTCACAAAATCGTCTATAAGACCATTTAAACCAATACCTCCCTTTTGTTTCTTTTCCTTATGCATTCATTTTTTTCACGTTTTTGCACTGAAAAGAACTCTCCTCCTTCGCGTACACACTGCTTTTAAGATTCCGAACCCATCTGACTCACAAAACTGTCTAAAAAGCCATTTAAACCAATACCGCCCTTTTGTTTCTTTTTCTTATGCATTCATTTTTTTCACGTTTTTGCACTCAAAACAACTCTCCTCCTTCGCGTACACACTGATTTTAAGATTCCGAACCTATCTGACTAACAAAACCGTCCGAAAGACCATTTAAACCAATTCCGCCCTTTTGTTTCTTTTCCTTATGCATTCCTTATGTATTCCTTCGCGTACACACTGATTTTAAGATTCCGAGCCCATCTGACTCACAAAACTGTCTAAAAAGCCGTTTAAACCAATACCGCCCTTTTGTTTCTTTTCCTCATACATTCATTTTTTTCCACGTTTTTCCAACTTCCTTCCTTCTGGTACACACTTTTTTTATGATTTCGAACCCACCTGACTCACAAAAGCTTCTACAAGGCCATTTAAACCAATTCCGCCCTTTTTTTTTTTTCCTTATGCATTCAGTTTTCTTACGTTTTAGACAACTTTCCTCCTTCGCGTACACACTGTTTTTATGATTTCGAACCCATATGACTCACAAAATCGTTAAAAAGGCCATTTAAACCAATACCGCCCTTTTGTTTCTTTTCCTTATACATTCATTTTTTTCACGTTTTTCCACTCAAGACAACTTTCCTCCTTCGCGTACACACTGTTTTTATGATTTCGAACCCATCTGACTCACAAAATCGTCTATAAGACCATTTAAACCAATACCTCCCTTTTGTTTCTTTTCCTTATGCATTCATTTTTTTCACGTTTTTGCACTCAAAACAACTTTCCTCCTTCGCGTACACACTGCTTTTAAGATTCCGAACCCATCTGACTCACAAAATCGTTAAAAAGGCCATTTAAACCAATACCGCCCTTTTGTTTCTTTTCCTTATGCATTCATTTTTCTTACGTTTTTGCACTCAAGACATCTTTCCTCCTTCGCGTACACACCTTTTTTATGATTCGGAACCCATCTGACTCACAAAATCGTTAAAAAGGCCATTTAATCCAATACCACCCTTATGTTTCTTTTTCCTAAACAAATTTCTTCCTTCACACTGATTTTAAGATTCCGAGCCCATCTGACTCACAAAACTGTCTAAAAAGCCATTTAAACTAATACCGCCCTTATGTTTCTTTTCCTTATGCATTGATTTTTCCCACGTTTTTGCACTCAAAACAACTTTCCTCCTTCGCGTACACACTGATTTTAAGATTCCGAACCCATATGACTCACAAAATCGTTAAAAAGGCCATTTAAACCAATACCGCCCTTTTGTTTCTTTTCCTTATACATTGATTTTTTTCACGTTTTTCCACTCAAGACAACTTTTCTCCTTCGCGTACACACTGTTTTTAAGATTCCGAACCCACCTGACTCACAAAACTGTCTAAAAAGCCGTTTAAACCAATACCGCCCTTTTGTTTCTTTTCCTTATGCATTGATTTTCCCACGTTTTTCCAACTTCCCTCCTTCTGGTACACACTTTTTTTATGATTTCGAACCCACCTGACTCACAAAAGCGTCTACAAGGCCATTTAAACCAATTCCGCCCTTTTTTTTTTCCTTATGCATTCATTTTTCTTACGTTTTTGCACTCAAGACAACTTTCCTCCTTCGCGTACACACTGTTTTTATGATTTCGAACCCATCTGACTCACAAAATCGCCTATAAGACCATTTAAACCAATACCTCCTTTTGTTTCTTTTCCTTATACATTCATTTTTTCCACGTTTTTGGACTCAAAACAACTTTCCTAATTCGCGTACACACTGATTTTAAGATTCCGAGCCCATCTGACTCACAAAACTGTCTAAAAAGCCATTTAAACCAATACCGCCCTTTTGTTTCTTTTCCTTATGCATTGATTTTCCCACGTTTTTGCACTCAAAACAACTTTTCTCCTTCGCGTACACACTTTTTTTATGATTCCGAACCCATATGACTCACAAAATCGTTAAAAAGGCCATTTAAACCAATTCCGCCCTTTTGTTTCTTTTCCTTATACATTCATTTTTTTCACGTTTTTGCACTCAAAAGAACTCTCCTCCTTCGCGTACACACTGCTTTTAAGATTCTGAACCTATCTGACAAACAAAACCGTCCAAAAGACCATTTAAACCAATTCCGCCCTTTTGTTTCTTTTCCTTATGCATTCATTTTTTTCACGTTTTTGCACTCAAAACAACTTTCCTCCTTCGCGTACACACTGCTTTTAAGATTCCGAACCCATCTGACTCACAAAACTGTCTAAAGCCATTTAAACCAATACCGCCCTTTTGTTTCTTTTTCTTATGCATTCATTTTTTTCACGTTTTTGCACTCAAAACAACTCTCCTCCTTCGC
The DNA here is from genome assembly GCA_963930645.1 of Salticus scenicus. NCBI lineage: Eukaryota > Metazoa > Arthropoda > Arachnida > Araneae > Salticidae > Salticus > Salticus scenicus. The sequence goes on along the minus strand of CAWVNO010001693.1, from coordinate 756,587 downwards.
GTACACACTGCTTTTAAGATTCCGAACCTATCTGACTAACAAAACCGTCCAAAAGACCATTTAAACCAATTCCGCCCTTTTGTTTCTTTTCCTTATGCATTCATTTTTTTCACGTTTTTGCACTCAAAACAACTTTCCTCCTTCGCGTACACACTGCTTTTAAGATTCCGAACCCATCTGACTCACAAAACTGTCTAAAGCCATTTAAACCAATACCGCCCTTTTGTTTCTTTTTCTTATGCATTCATTTTTTTCACGTTTTTGCACTCAAAACAACTCTCCTCCTTCGCGTACACACTGCTTTTAAGATTCCGAACCTATCTGACTCACAAAATCGTTAAAAAGGCCATTTAATCCAATACCACCCTTATGTTTCTTTTCCTTATACATTCATTTTTTCCACGTTTTTGCACTCAAAACAAATTTCCTCCTTCGCGTACACACTGATTTTAAGATTCCGAGCCCATCTGACTCACAAAACTGTCTAAAAAGCCGTTTAAACCAATACCGCCCTTTTGTTTCTTTTCCTCATACATTCATTTTTTTCCACGTTTTTCCAACTTCCTTCCTTCTGGTACACACTTTTTTTATGATTTCGAACCCACCTGACTCACAAAAGCTTCTACGCCATTTAAACCAATTCCGCCCTTTTTTTTTTTTTTCCTTATGCATTCAGTTTTCTTACGTTTTAGACAACTTTCCTCCTTCGCGTACACACTGTTTTTATGATTTCGAACCCATATGACTCACAAAATCGTTAAAAAGGCCATTTAAACCAATACCGCCCTTTTGTTTCTTTTCCTTATACATTCATTTTTTTCACGTTTTTCCACTCAAGACAACTTTCCTCCTTCGCGTACACACTGTTTTTATGATTTCGAACCCATCTGACTCACAAAATCGTCTATAAGACCATTTAAACCAATACCGCCCTTTTGTTTCTTTTCCTTATGCATTGATTTTTCCCACGTTTTTGCACTCAAAACAACTTTCCTCCTTCGCGTACACACTTTTTTTATGATTCCGAACCCATATGACTCACAAAATCGTTAAAAAGGCCATTTAAACCAATACCGCCCTTTTGTTTCTTTTCCTTATGCATTCATTTTTCTTACGTTTTTGCACTCAAGACATCTTTCCTCCTTCGCGTACACACCTTTTTTATGATTCGGAACCCATCTGACTCACAAAATCGTTAAAAAGGCCATTTAATCCAATACCACCCTTATGTTTCTTTTTCCTAAACAAATTTCCTCTTTCACACTGATTTTAAGATTCCGAGCCCATCTGACTCACAAAACTGTCTAAAAAGCCATTTAAACTAATACCGCCCTTATGTTTCTTTTCCTTATGCATTGATTTTTCCCACGATTTTGCACTCAAAACAACTTTCCTCCTTCGCGTACACACTGATTTTAAGATTCCGAACCCATATGACTCACAAAATCGTTAAAAAGGCCATTTAAACCAATACCGCCCTTTTGTTTCTTTTCCTTATACATTGATTTTTTTCACGTTTTTCCACTCAAGACAACTTTTCTCCTTCGCGTACACACTGTTTTTAAGATTCCGAACCCACCTGATTCACAAAACCGTCTAAAAGGCCATTTAAACCAATACCGACCTTTTTCTTTTCCTTATACATTCATTTTTTCCACGTTTTTGCACTCAAAACAACTTTCCTCCTTCGCGTACACACTTTTTTTATGATTCCGAACCCATATGACTCACAAAATGGTTAAAAAGGCCATTTAAACCAATACCGCCCTTTTGTTTCTTTTCCTTATACATTCACTTTTTCCACGTTTTTCCAACTTCCCTCCTTCTGGTACACACTTTTTTTATGATTTCCAACCCACCTGACTCACAAAAGCGTCTACAAGGCCATTTACACCAATTCCGCCCTTTTTTTTTTCCTTATGCATTCATTTTTCTTACGTTTTTGCACTCAAGACAACTTTCCTCCTTCGTGTACACACTGCTTTTAAGATTCCGAACCCATCTGACTCACAAAACTGTCTAAAAAGCCATTTAAACCAATACCGCCCTTTTGTTTCTTTTCCTCATACATTCATTTTTTCCACGTTTTTCCAACTTCCCTCCTTCTGGTACACACTTTTTTTATGATTTCGAACCCACCTGACTCACAAAAGCGTCTACAAGGCCATTTAAACCAATTCCGCCCTTTTTTTTTTTCCTTATGCATTCAGTTTTCTTACGTTTTAGACAACTTTCCTCCTTCGCGTATACACTGTTTTTATGATTTCGAACCCATATGACTCACAAAATCGTTAAAAAGGCCATTTAAACCAATACCGCCCATTTGTTTCTTTTCCTTATACATTCACTTTTTCCACGTTTTTCCAACTTTCCTCCTTTTCGTACACACTGTTTTCAAGATTCCGAACCCATCTGACTCACAAAACTGTCTAAAAAGCCGTTTAAACCAATACCGCCCTTTTGTTTCTTTTCCTTATACATTCATTTTTTCTACGTTTTTCCAACTTCCCTCCTTCTGGTACACACTTTTTTTATGATTTAAAACCCATCTGACTCACAAAATCGTCTATAAGACCATTTAAACCAATACCTCTCTTTTGTTTCTTTTCCTTATGCATTCATTTTTTTCACGTTTTTGCACTGAAAAGAACTCTCCTCCTTCGCGTACACACTGCTTTTAAGATTCCGAACCCATCTGACTCACAAAACTGTCTAAAAAGCCATTTAAACCAATACCGCCCTTTTGTTTCTTTTTCTTATGCATTCATTTTTTTCACGTTTTTGCACTCAAAACAACTCTCCTCCTTCGCGTACACACTGCTTTTAAGATTCCGAACCTATCTGACTAACAAAACCGTCCAAAAGACCATTTAAACCAATTCCGCCCTTTTGTTTCTTTTCCTTATGCATTCATTTTTTTCACGTTTTTGCACTCAAAACAACTTTCCTCCTTCGCGTACACACTGCTTTTAAGATTCCGAACCCATCTGACTCACAAAACTGTCTAAAAAGCCATTTAAACCAATACCGCCCTTTTGTTTCTTTTTCTTATGCATTCATTTTTTTCACGTTTTTGCACTCAAAACAACTCTCCTCCTTCGCGTACACACTGCTTTTAAGATTCCGAACCTATCTGACTAACAAAACCGTCCAAAAGACCATTTAAACCAATTCCGCCCTTTTGTTTCTTTTCCTTATGCATTCATTTTTTTCACGTTTTTGCACTCAAAACAACTTTCCTCCTTCGCGTACACACTGCTTTTAAGATTCCGAACCCATCTGACTCACAAAACTGTCTAAAAAGCCATTTAAACCAATACCGCCCTTTTGTTTCTTTTTCTTATGCATTCATTTTTTTCACGTTTTTGCACTCAAAACAACTCTCCTCCTTCGCGTACACACTGCTTTTATAAGATTCCGAACCTATCTGACTAACAAAACCGTCCAAAAGACCATTTAAACCAATTCCGCCCTTTTGTTTCTTTTCCTTATGCATTCATTTTTTTCACGTTTTTGCACTCAAAACAACTTTCCTCCTTCGCGTACACACTGCTTTTAAGATTCCGAACCCATCTGACTCACAAAACTGTCTAAAAAGCCATTTAAACCAATACCGCCCTTTTGTTTCTTTTTCTTATGCATTCATTTTTTTCACGTTTTTGCACTCAAAACAACTCTCCTCCTTCGCGTACACACTGCTTTTAAGATTCCGAACCTATCTGACTAACAAAACCGTCCAAAAGACCATTTAAACCAATTCCGCCCTTTTGTTTCTTTTCCTTATGCATTCATTTTTCTTACGTTTTTGAACTCAAGACATCTTTCCTCCTTCGCGTACACACTTTTTTTATGATTCGGAACCCATCTGACTCACAAATTCGTTAAAAAGGCCATTTAATCCAATACCACCCTTATGTTTCTTTTCCTTATACATTCATTTTTTCCACGTTTTTGCACTCAAAACAAATTTCCTCCGCGTACACACTGATTTTAAGATTCCGAGCCCATCTGACTCACAAAACTGTCTAAAAAGCCGTTTAAACCAATACCGCCCTTTTCTTTCTTTTCCTCATACATTCATTTTTTTCCACGTTTTTCCAACTTCCTTCCTTCTGGTACACACTTTTTTTATGATTTCGAACCCACCTGACTCACAAAAGCTTCTACAAGGCCATTTAAACCAATTCCGCCCTTTTTTTTTTTTTTCCTTATGCATTCAGTTTTCTTACGTTTTAGACAACTTTCCTCCTTCGCGTACACACTGTTTTTATGATTTCGAACCCATATGACTCACAAAATCGTTAAAAAGGCCATTTAAACCAATACCGCCCTTTTGTTTCTTTTCCTTATACATTCATTTTTTTCACGTTTTTCCACTCAAGACAACTTTTCTCCTTCGCGTACACACTGTTTTTAAGATTCCGAACCCATCTGACTCACAAAACTGTCTAAAAAGCCATTTAAACCAATACCGCCCTTATGTTTCTTTTCCTTATACATTCATTTTTTCCACGTTTTTGGACTCAAAACAACTTTCCTCCTTCGCGTACACACTGATTTTAAGATTCCGAACCCACCTGACTCACAAAACCGTCTAAAAGGCCATTTAAACCAATACCGCCCTTATGTTTCTTTTCCTTATACATTCATTTTTTCCACGTTTTTGGACTCAAAACAACTTTCCTCCTTCGCGTACACACTGATTTTAAGATTCCGAGCCCATCTGACTCACAAAACTGTCTAAAAAGCCATTTAAACCAATACCGCCCTTTTGTTTCTTTTCCTTATGCATTGATTTTCCCACGTTTTTGCACTCAAAACAACTTTTCTCCTTCGCGTACACACTTTTTTTATGATTCCGAACCCATATGACTCACAAAATCGTTAAAAAGGCCATTTAAACCAATACCGCCCTTTTGTTTCTTTTCCTTATACATTCACTTTTTCCACGTTTTTCCAACTTTCCTCCTTTTCGTACACACTGTTTTTAAGATTCCGAACCCATCTGACTCACAAAACTGTCTAAAAAGCCGTTTAAACCAATACCGCCCTTTTGTTTCTTTTCCTTATACATTCATTTTTTCTACGTTTTTCCAACTTCCCTCCTTCTGGTACACACTTTTTTTGTGATTTAAAACCCATCTGACTCACAAAATCGTCTATAAGACCATTTAAACCAATACCTCCCTTTTGTTTCTTTTCCTTATGCATTCATTTTTTTCACGTTTTTGCACTGAAAAGAACTCTCCTCCTTCGCGTACACACTGCTTTTAAGATTCCGAACCCATCTGACTCACAAAACTGTCTAAAAAGCCATTTAAACCAATACCGCTTTTTTGTTTCTTTTTCTTATGCATTCATTTTTTTCACGTTTTTGCACTCAAAACAACTCTCCTCCTTCGCGTACACACTGCTTTTAAGATTCCGAACCTATCTGACTAACAAAACCGTCCAAAAGACCATTTAAACCAATTCCGCCCTTTTGTTTCTTTTCCTTATGCATTCATTTTTTTCACGTTTTTACACTCAAAACAACTTTCCTCCTTCGCGTACACACTGCTTTTAAGATTCCGAACCCATCTGACTCACAAAACTGTCTAAAAAGCCATTTAAACCAATACCGCCCTTTTGTTTCTTTTTCTTATGCATTCATTTTTTTCACGTTTTTGCACTCAAAACAACTCTCCTCCTTCGCGTACACACTGCTTTTAAGATTCCGAACCTATCTGACTAACAAAACCGTCCAAAAGACCATTTAAACCAATTCCGCCCTTTTGTTTCTTTTCCTTATGCATTTTTCTTACGTTTTTGCACTCAAAACAACTTTCCTCCTTCGCGTACACACTGCTTTTAAGATTCCGAACCCATCTGACTCACAAAACTGTCTAAAAAGCCATTTAAACCAATACCGCCCTTTTGTTTCTTTTCCTTATGCATTAATTTTTCCCACGTTTTTGCACTCAAAACAAATTTCCTCCTTCGCGTACACACTGATTTTAAGATTCCGAGCGCATCTGAATCACAAAACTGTCTAAAAAGCCGTTTAAACCAATACCGCCCTTTTGTTTCTTTTCCTCATACATTCATTTTTTTCCAAGTTTTTCCAACTTCCGTTCTTCTGGTACACACTTTTTTTATGATTTCGAACCCACCTGACTCACAAAAGCTTCTACAAGGCCATATAAACCAATTCCGCCCTTTTTTTTTTTTTCCTTATGCATTCAGTTTTCTTACGTTTTGACAACTTTCCTCCTTCGCGTACACACTGTTTTTATGATTTCGAACCCATATGACTCACAAAATCGTTAAAAATGCCATTTAAACCAATACCGCCCCTTTGTTTCTTTTCCTTATACATTCACTTTTTCCACGTTTTTCCAACTTTCCTCCTTTTCGTACACACTGTTTTTAAGATTCCGAACCCATCTGACTCACAAAACTGTCTAAAAAGCCATTTAAACCAATACCGCCCTTTTGTTTCTTTTCCTCATACATTCATTTTTTCTACGTTTTTCCAACTTCCCTCCTTCTGGTACACACTTTTTTTATGATTTAAATCCCATCTGTCTCACAAAATCGTCTATAAGACCATTTAAACCAATACCTCCCTTTTGTTTCTTTTCCTTATGCATTCATTTTTTTTCACGTTTTTGCACTCAAAACAACTTTCTTCCTTCGCGTACACACTGCTTTTAAGATTCCGAACCCATCTGACTCACAAAACTGTCTAAAAAGCCATTTAAACCAATACCGCCCTTTTGGTCTTTTTCTTATGCATTCATTTTTTTCACGTTTTTGCACTCAAAACAACTCTCCTCCTTCGCGTACACACTGCTTTTAAGATTCCGAACCTATCTGACTAACAAAACCGTCCAAAAGACCATTTAAACCAATTCCGCCCTTTTGTTTCTTTTCCTTATGCATTCATTTTTCTTACGTTTTTGCACTCAAGACATCTTTCCTCCTTCGCGTACACACTTTTTTTATGATTCGGAACCCATCTGACTCACAAAATCGTTAAAAAGGCCATTTAATCCAATACCACCCTTTTGTTTCTTTTCCTTATGCATTCATTTTTCTTACGTTTTTGCACTCAAGACAACTTTCCTCCTTCGCGTACACACTGTTTTTAAGATTCCGAACCCATCTGACTCACAAAACTGTCTAAAAAGCCATTTAAACCAATACCGCCCTTTTGTTTCTTTTCCTTATGCATTCATTTTTCTTACGTTTTTGCACTCAAGACAACTTTCCTCCTTCGCGTACACACTGTTTTTAAGATTCCGAACCCATCTGACTCACAAAACTGTCTAAAAAGCCATTTAAACCAATACCGCCCTTTTGTTTCTTTTGCTTATGCATTCATTTTTTTCACGTTTTTGCACTCAAAACAACTCTCCTCCTTCGCGTACACACTGCTTTTAAGATTCCGAACCTATCTGACTAACAAAACTGTCCAAAAGACCATTTAAACCAATTCCGCCCTTTTGTTTCTTTTCCTTATGCATTCATTTTTCTTACGTTTTTGCACTTAAGACATCTTTCCTCCTTCGCGTACACACTTTTTTTATGATTCGGAACCCATCTGACTCACAAAACAGTCTAAAAAGCCATTTAAACTAATACCGCCCTTATGTTTCTTTTCATTATACATTCATTTTTTCCACGTTTTTGGACTCAAAACAACTTTCCTCCTTCGCGTACACACTGATTTTAAGATTCCGAGCCCATCTGACTCACAAAACTGTCTAAAAAGCCATTTAAACCAATACCGCCCTTTTGTTTCTTTTGCATTGATTTTCCCACGTTTTTGCACTCAAAACAACTTTCCTCCTTCGCGTACGCACTTTTTTTATGATTCCGAACCCATATGACTCACAAAATCGTTAAAAAGGCTATTTAAACCAATACCGCCCTTTTGTTTCTTTTCCTTATACATTCACTTTTTCCACGTTTTTCCAACTTTCCTCCTTTTCGTACACACTGTTTTTAAGATTCCGAACCCATCTGACTCACAAAACTGTCTAAAAAGCCGTTTAAACCAATTCCGCCCTTTTGTTTCTTTTCCTTATGCATTCATTTTTTTCACGTTTTTGCACTCAAAACAACTTTCCTTCTTCGCGTACACACTGATTTTAAGATTCCGAACCCACCTGACTCACAAAACTGTCTAAAAAGCCATTTAAACCAATACCGCCCTTTTGTTTCTTTTTCTTATGCATTCATTTTTTTCACGTTTTTGCACTCAAAACAACTCTCCTCCTTCGCGTACACACTGCTTTTAAGATTCCGAACCTATCTGACTAACAAAACCGTCCAAAAGACCATTTAAACCAATTCCGCCCTTTTGTTTCTTTTCCTTATGCATTCATTTTTTTCACGTTTTTGCACTCAAAACAACTTTCCTCCTTCGCGTACACACTGCTTTTAAGATTCCGAACCCATCTGACTCACAAAACTGTCTAAAAAGCCATTTAAACCAATACCGCCCTTTTGTTTCTTTTTCTTATGCATTCATTTTTTTCACGTTTTTGCACTCAAAACAACTCTCCTCCTTCGCGTACACACTGCTTTTAAGATTCCGAACCTATCTGACTAACAAAACCGTCCAAAAGACCATTTAAACCAATTCCGCCCTTTTGTTTCTTTTCCTTATGCATTTTTCTTACGTTTTTGCACTCAAAACAACTTTCCTCCTTCGCGTACACACTGCTTTTAAGATTCCGAACCCATCTGACTCACAAAACTGTCTAAAAAGCCATTTAAACCAATACCGCCCTTTTGTTTCTTTTCCTTATGCATTAATTTTTCCCACGTTTTTGCACTCAAAACAAATTTCCTCCTTCGCGTACACACTGATTTTAAGATTCCGAGCGCATCTGAATCACAAAACTGTCTAAAAAGCCGTTTAAACCAATACCGCCCTTTTGTTTCTTTTCCTCATACATTCATTTTTTTCCAAGTTTTTCCAACTTCCCTCCTTCTGGTACACACTTTTTTTATGATTTCGAACCCACCTGACTCACAAAAGCTTCTACAAGGCCATATAAACCAATTCCGCCCTTTTTTTTTTTTTCCTTATGCATTCAGTTTTCTTACGTTTTGACAACTTTCCTCCTTCGCGTACACACTGTTTTTATGATTTCGAACCCATATGACTCACAAAATCGTTAAAAATGCCATTTAAACCAATACTGCCCCTTTGTTTCTTTTCCTTATACATTCACTTTTTCCACGTTTTTCCAACTTTCCTCCTTTTCGTACACACTGTTTTTAAGATTCCGAACCCATCTGACTCACAAAACTGTCTAAAAAGCCATTTAAACCAATACCGCCCTTTTGTTTCTTTTCCTCATTCATTTTTTCTACGTTTTTCCAACTTCCCTCCTTCTGGTACACACTTTTTTTATGATTTAAAACCCATCTGTCTCACAAAATCGTCTATAAGACCATTTAAACCAATACCTCCCTTTTGTTTCTTTTCCTTATGCATTCATTTTTTTTCACGTTTTTGCACTCAAAACAACTTTCTTCCTTCGCGTACACACTGCTTTTAAGATTCCGAACCCATCTGACTCACAAAACTGTCTAAAAAGCCATTTAAACCAATACCGCCCTTTTGGTCTTTTTCTTATGCATTCATTTTTTTCACGTTTTTGCACTCAAAACAACTCTCCTCCTTCGCGTACACACTGCTTTTAAGATTCCGAACCTATCTGACTAACAAAACCGTCCAAAAGACCATTTAAACCAATTCCGCCCTTTTGTTTCTTTTCCTTATGCATTCATTTTTCTTACGTTTTTGCACTCAAGACATCTTTCCTCCTTCGCGTACACACTTTTTTTATGATTCGGAACCCATCTGACTCACAAAATCGTTAAAAAGGCCATTTAATCCAATACCACCCTTTTGTTTCTTTTCCTTATGCATTCATTTTTCTTACGTTTTTGCACTCAAGACAACTTTCCTCCTTCGCGTACACACTGTTTTTAAGATTCCGAACCCATCTGACTCACAAAACTGTCTAAAAAGCCATTTAAACCAATACCGCCCTTTTGTTTCTTTTCCTTATGCATTCATTTTTCTTACGTTTTTGCACTCAAGACAACTTTCCTCCTTCGCGTACACACTGTTTTTAAGATTCCGAACCCATCTGACTCACAAAACTGTCTAAAAAGCCATTTAAACCAATACCGCCCTTTTGTTTCTTTTGCTTATGCATTCATTTTTTTCACGTTTTTGCACTCAAAACAACTCTCCTCCTTCGCGTACACACTGCTTTTAAGATTCCGAACCTATCTGACTAACAAAACTGTCCAAAAGACCATTTAAACCAATTCCGCCCTTTTGTTTCTTTTCCTTATGCATTCATTTTTCTTACGTTTTTGCACTTAAGACATCTTTCCTCCTTCGCGTACACACTTTTTTTATGATTCGGAACCCATCTGACTCACAAAACAGTCTAAAAAGCCATTTAAACTAATACCGCCCTTATGTTTCTTTTCATTATACATTCATTTTTTCCACGTTTTTGGACTCAAAACAACTTTCCTCCTTCGCGTACACACTGATTTTAAGATTCCGAGCCCATCTGACTCACAAAACTGTCTAAAAAGCCATTTAAACCAATACCGCCCTTTTGTTTCTTTTGCATTGATTTTCCCACGTTTTTGCACTCAAAACAACTTTCCTCCTTCGCGTACGCACTTTTTTTATGATTCCGAACCCATATGACTCACAAAATCGTTAAAAAGGCTATTTAAACCAATACCGCCCTTTTGTTTCTTTTCCTTATACATTCATTTTTTCCACGTTTTTGGACTCAAAACAACTTTCCTCCTTTTCGTACACACTGTTTTTAAGATTCCGAACCCATCTGACTCACAAAACTGTCTAAAAAGCCGTTTAAACCAATTCCGCCCTTTTGTTTCTTTTCCTTATGCATTCATTTTTTTCACGTTTTTGCACTCAAAACAACTTTCCTTCTTCGCGTACACACTGATTTTAAGATTCCGAACCCACCTGACTCACAAAACTGTCTAAAAAGCCATTTAAACCAATACCGCCCTTTTGTTTCTTTTTCTTATGCATTCATTTTTTTTCACGTTTTTGCACTCAAAACAACTCTCCTCCTTCGCGTACACACTGCTTTTAAGATTCCGAACCTATCTGACTAACAAAACCGTCCAAAAGACCATTTAAACCAATTCCGCCCTTTTGTTTCTTTTCCTTATGCATTTTTCTTACGTTTTTGCACTCAAAACAACTTTCCTCCTTCGCGTACACACTGCTTTTAAGATTCCGAACCCATCTGACTCACAAAACTGTCTAAAAAGCCATTTAAACCAATACCGCCCTTTTGTTTCTTTTCCTTATGCATTAATTTTTCCCACGTTTTTGCACTCAAAACAAATTTCCTCCTTCGCGTACACACTGATTTTAAGATTCCGAGCCCATCTGAATCACAAAACTGTCTAAAAAGCCGTTTAAACCAATACCGCCCTTTTGTTTCTTTTCCTCATACATTCATTTTTTTCCAAGTTTTTCCAACTTCCCTCCTTCTGGTACACACTTTTTTTATGATTTCGAACCCACCTGACTCACAAAAGCTTCTACAAGGCCATATAAACCAATTCCGCCCTTTTTTTTTTTTTCCTTATGCATTCAGTTTTCTTACGTTTTGACAACTTTCCTCCTTCGCGTACACACTGTTTTTATGATTTCGAACCCATATGACTCACAAAATCGTTAAAAATGCCATTTAAACCAATACCGCCCCTTTGTTTCTTTTCCTTATACATTCACTTTTTCCACGTTTTTCCAACTTTCCTCCTTTTCGTACACACTGTTTTTAAGATTCCGAACCCATCTGACTCACAAAACTGTCTAAAAAGCCATTTAAACCAATACCGCCCTTTTGTTTCTTTTCCTCATACATTCATTTTTTCTACGTTTTTCCAACTTCCCTCCTTCTGGTACACACTTTTTTTATGATTTAAAACCCATCTGTCTCACAAAATCGTCTATAAGACCATTTAAACCAATACCTCCCTTTTGTTTCTTTTCCTTATGCATTCATTTTTTTTCACGTTTTTGCACTCAAAACAACTTTCTTCCTTCGCGTACACACTGCTTTTAAGATTCCGAACCCATCTGACTCACAAAACTGTCTAAAAAGCCATTTAAACCAATACCGCCCTTTTGGTCTTTTTCTTATGCATTCATTTTTTTCACGTTTTTGCACTCAAAACAACTCTCCTCCTTCGCGTACACACTGCTTTTAAGATTCCGAACCTATCTGACTAACAAAACCGTCCAAAAGACCATTTAAACCAATTCCGCCCTTTTGTTTCTTTTCCTTATGCATTCATTTTTCTTACGTTTTTGCACTCAAGACATCTTTCCTCCTTCGCGTACACACTTTTTTTATGATTCGGAACCCATCTGACTCACAAAATCGTTAAAAAGGCCATTTAATCCAATACCACCCTTTTGTTTCTTTTCCTTATGCATTCATTTTTCTTACGTTTTTGCACTCAAGACAACTTTCCTCCTTCGCGTACACACTGTTTTTAAGATTCCGAACCCATCTGACTCACAAAACTGTCTAAAAAGCCATTTAAACCAATACCGCCCTTTTGTTTCTTTTCCTTATGCATTCATTTTTCTTACGTTTTTGCACTCAAGACAACTTTCCTCCTTCGCGTACACACTGTTTTTAAGATTCCGAACCCATCTGACTCACAAAACTGTCTAAAAAGCCATTTAAACCAATACCGCCCTTTTGTTTCTTTTGCTTATGCATTCATTTTTTTCACGTTTTTGCACTCAAAACAACTCTCCTCCTTCGCGTACACACTGCTTTTAAGATTCCGAACCTATCTGACTAACAAAACTGTCCAAAAGACCATTTAAACCAATTCCGCCCTTTTGTTTCTTTTCCTTATGCATTCATTTTTCTTACGTTTTTGCACTTAAGACATCTTTCCTCCTTCGCGTACACACTTTTTTTATGATTCGGAACCCATCTGACTCACAAAACAGTCTAAAAAGCCATTTAAACTAATACCGCCCTTATGTTTCTTTTCATTATACATTCATTTTTTCCACGTTTTTGGACTCAAAACAACTTTCCTCCTTCGCGTACACACTGATTTTAAGATTCCGAGCCCATCTGACTCACAAAACTGTCTAAAAAGCCATTTAAACCAATACCGCCCTTTTGTTTCTTTTGCATTGATTTTCCCACGTTTTTGCACTCAAAACAACTTTACTCCTTCGCGTACGCACTTTTTTTATGATTCCGAACCCATATGACTCACAAAATCGTTAAAAAGGCTATTTAAACCAATACCGCCCTTTTGTTTCTTTTCCTTATACATTCATTTTTTCCACGTTTTTGGACTCAAAACAACTTTCCTCCTTTTCGTACACACTGTTTTTAAGATTCCGAACCCATCTGACTCACAAAACTGTCTAAAAAGCCGTTTAAACCAATTCCGCCCTTTTGTTTCTTTTCCTTATGCATTCATTTTTTTCACGTTTTTGCACTCAAAACAACTTTCCTTCTTCGCGTACACACTGATTTTAAGATTCCGAACCCACCTGACTCACAAAACTGTCTAAAAAGCCATTTAAACCAATACCGCCCTTTTGTTTCTTTTTCTTATGCATTCATTTTTTTTCACGTTTTTGAACTCAAAACAACTCTCCTCCTTCGCGTACACACTGCTTTTAAGATTCCGAACCTATCTGACTAACAAAACCGTCCAAAAGACCATTTAAACCAATTCCGCCCTTTTGTTTCTTTTCCTTATGCATTTTTCTTACGTTTTTGCACTCAAAACAACTTTCCTCCTTCGCGTACACACTGCTTTTAAGATTCCGAACCCATCTGACTCACAAAACTGTCTAAAAAGCCATTTAAACCAATACCGCCCTTTTGTTTCTTTTCCTTATGCATTAATTTTTCCCACGTTTTTGCACTCAAAACAAATTTCCTCCTTCGCGTACACACTGATTTTAAGATTCCGAGCCCATCTGAATCACAAAACTGTCTAAAAAGCCGTTTAAACCAATACCGCCCTTTTGTTTCTTTTCCTCATACATTCATTTTTTTCCAAGTTTTTCCAACTTCCCTCCTTCTGGTACACACTTTTTTTATGATTTCGAACCCACCTGACTCACAAAAGCTTCTACAAGGCCCATATAAACCAATTCCGCCCTTTTTTTTTTTTTCCTTATGCATTCAGTTTTCTTACGTTTTGACAACTTTCCTCCTTCGCGTACACACTGTTTTTATGATTTCGAACCCATATGACTCACAAAATCGTTAAAAATGCCATTTAAACCAATACCGCCCCTTTGTTTCTTTTCCTTATACATTCACTTTTTCCACGTTTTTCCAACTTTCCTCCTTTTCGTACACACTGTTTTTAAGATTCCGAACCCATCTGACTCACAAAACTGTCTAAAAAGCCATTTAAACCAATACCGCCCTTTTGTTTCTTTTCCTCATACATTCATTTTTTCTACGTTTTTCCAACTTCCCTCCTTCTGGTACACACTTTTTTTATGATTTAAAACCCATCTGTCTCACAAAATCGTCTATAAGACCATTTAAACCAATACCTCCCTTTTGTTTCTTTTTCTTATGCATTCATTTTTTTCACGTTTTTGCACTCAAAACAACTCTCCTCCTTCGCGTACACACTGCTTTTAAGATTCCGAACCTATCTGACTAACAAAACCGTCCAAAAGACCATTTAATCCAATACCACCCTTTTGTTTCTTTTCCTTATGCATTCATTTTTCTTACGTTTTTGCACTCAAGACAACTTTCCTCCTTCGCGTACACACTGTTTTTAAGATTCCGAACCCATCTGACTCACAAAACTGTCTAAAAAGCCATTTAAACCAATACCGCCCTTTTGTTTCTTTTCCTTATGCATTCATTTTTCTTACGTTTTTGCACTCAAGACAACTTTCCTCCTTCGCGTACACACTGTTTTTAAGATTCCGAACCCATCTGACTCACAAAACTGTCTAAAAAGCCATTTAAACCAATACCGCCCTTTTGTTTCTTTTGCTTATGCATTCATTTTTTTCACGTTTTTGCACTCAAAACAACTCTCCTCCTTCGCGTACACACTGCTTTTAAGATTCCGAACCTATCTGACTAACAAAACTGTCCAAAAGACCATTTAAACCAATTCCGCCCTTTTGTTTCTTTTCCTTATGCATTCATTTTTCTTACGTTTTTGCACTTAAGACATCTTTCCTCCTTCGCGTACACACTTTTTTTATGATTCGGAACCCATCTGACTCACAAAACAGTCTAAAAAGCCATTTAAACTAATACCGCCCTTATGTTTCTTTTCATTATACATTCATTTTTTCCACGTTTTTGGACTCAAAACAACTTTCCTCCTTCGCGTACACACTGATTTTAAGATTCCGAGCCCATCTGACTCACAAAACTGTCTAAAAAGCCATTTAAACCAATACCGCCCTTTTGTTTCTTTTGCATTGATTTTCCCACGTTTTTGCACTCAAAACAACTTTCCTCCTTCGCGTACGCACTTTTTTTATGATTCCGAACCCATATGACTCACAAAATCGTTAAAAAGGCTATTTAAACCAATACCGCCCTTTTGTTTCTTTTCCTTATACATTCACTTTTTCCACGTTTTTCCAACTTTCCTCCTTTTCGTACACACTGTTTTTAAGATTCCGAACCCATCTGACTCACAAAACTGTCTAAAAAGCCGTTTAAACCAATTCCGCCCTTTTGTTTCTTTTCCTTATGCATTCATTTTTTTCACGTTTTTGCACTCAAAACAACTTTCCTTCTTCGCGTACACACTGATTTTAAGATTCCGAACCCACCTGACTCACAAAACCGTCTAAAAGGCCATTTAAACCAATACCGCCCTTATGTTTCTTTTCATTATACATTCATTTTTTCCACGTTTTTGCACTCAAAACAACTTTCCTCCTTCGCGTACACACTGATTTTAAGATTCCGAACCCACCTGACTCATAAAACCGTCTAAAAGGCCATTTAAACTAATACCGCCCTTATGTTTCTTTTCATTATACATTCATTTTTTCCACGTTTTTGCACTCAAAACAACTTTCCTCCGCGTACACACTTTTTTTATGATTCCGAACCCAT
The DNA here is from genome assembly GCA_963930645.1 of Salticus scenicus. Classification (NCBI taxonomy): domain Eukaryota; kingdom Metazoa; phylum Arthropoda; class Arachnida; order Araneae; family Salticidae; genus Salticus; species Salticus scenicus. Next base: position 740,409 of record CAWVNO010001693.1, on the reverse strand, counting down.
ATGACTCACAAAATCGTTAAAAAGGCCATTTAAACCAATACCGCCCTTTTGTTTCTTTTCCTTATACATTCATTTTTTTCACGTTTTTCCAGTCAAGACAACTTTTCTCCTTCGCGTACACACTGTTTTTAAGATTCCGAACCCACCTGATTCACAAAACCGTCTAAAAGGCCATTTAAACCAATACCGACCTTATGTTTCTTTTCCTTATACATTCACTTTTTCCACGTTTTTGCACTCAAAACAACTTTCCTCCTTCGCGTACACACTTTTTTTATGATTCCGAACCCATATGACTCACAAAATCGTTAAAAAGGCCATTTAAACCAATACCGCCCTTTTGTTTCTTTTCCTTATACATTCACTTTTTCCACGTTTTTCCAACTTCCCTCCTTCTGGTACACACTTTTTTTATGATTTAAAACCCATCTGACTCACAAAATCGTCTATAAGACCATTTAAACCAATACCTCCCTTTTGTTTCTTTTCCTTATGCATTCATTTTTTTCACGTTTTTGCACTCAAAAGAACTCTCCTCCTTCGCGTACACACTGCTTTTAAGATTCCGAACCTATCTGACAAAGAAAACCGTCCAAAAGACCATTTAAACCAATTCCGCCCTTTTGTTTCTTTTCCTTATGCATTCATTTTTTTCACGTTTTTGCACTCAAAACAACTTTCCTCCTTCGCGTACACACTGCTTTTAAGATTCCGAACCTATCTGACAAACAAAACCGTCCAAAAGACCATTTAAACCAATTCCGCCCTTTTGTTTCTTTTCCTTATGCATTCATTTTTTTCACGTTTTTGCACTCAAAACAACTTTCCTCCTTCGCGTACACACTGCTTTTAAGATTCCGAACCCATCTGACTCACAAAACTGTCTAAAAAGCCATTTAAACCAATACCGCCCTTTTGTTTCTTTTTCTTATGCATTCATTTTTTTCACGTTTTTGCACTCAAAACAACTCTCCTCCTTCGCGTACACACTGCTTTTAAGATTCCGAACCTATCTGACTAACAAAACCGTCCAAAAGACCATTTAAACCAATTCCGCCCTTTTGTTTCTTTTCCTTATGCATTCATTTTTTTCACGTTTTTGCACTCAAAACAACTTTTCTCCTTCGCGTACACACTTTTTTTATGATTCGGAACCCATCTGACTCACAAAATCGTTAAAAAGGCCATTTAGTCCAATACCACCCTTATGTTTCTTTTCCTTATACATTCATTTTTTCCACGTTTTTACACTCAAAACAAATTTCCTCCTTCGCGTACACTGATTTTAAGATTCCGAGCCCATCTGACTCACAAAACTGTCTAAAAAGCCGTTTAAACCAATACCGCCCTTTTGTTTCTTTTCCTCATACATTCATTTTTTTCCACGTTTTTCCAACTTCCTTCCTTCTGGTACACACTTTTTTTATGATTTCGAACCCACCTGACTCACAAAAGCTTCTACAAGGCCATTTAAACCAATTCCGCCCTTTTTTTTTTTTCCTTATGCATTCAGTTTTCTTACGTTTTAGACAACTTTCCTCCTTCGCGTACACACTGTTTTTATGATTTCGAACCCATATGACTCACAAAATCGTTAAAAAGGCCATTTAAACCAATACCGCCCTTTTGTTTCTTTTCCTTATACATTCATTTTTTTCACGTTTTTCCACTCAAGACAACTTTTCTCCTTCGCGTACACACTGTTTTTAAGATTCCGAACCCATCTGACTCACAAAACTGTCTAAAAAGCCATTTAAACCAATACCGCCCTTATGTTTCTTTTCCTTATACATTCATTTTTTCCACGTTTTTGGACTCAAAACAACTTTCCTCCTTCGCGTACACACTGATTTTAAGATTCCGAACCCACCTGACTCACAAAACCGTCTAAAAGGCCATTTAAACCAATACCGCCCTTATGTTTCTTTTCCTTATACATTCATTTTTTCCACGTTTTTGGACTCAAAACAACTTTCCTCCTTCGCGTACACACTGATTTTAAGATTCCGAGCCCATCTGACTCACAAAACTGTCTAAAAAGCCATTTAAACCAATACCGCCCTTTTGTTTCTTTTCCTTATGCATTGATTTTCCCACGTTTTTGCACTCAAAACAACTTTTCTCCTTCGCGTACACACTTTTTTTATGATTCCGAACCCATATGACTCACAAAATCGTTAAAAAGGCCATTTAAACCAATACCGCCCTTTTGTTTCTTTTCCTTATACATTCACTTTTTCCACGTTTTTCCAACTTTCCTCCTTTTCGTACACACTGTTTTTAAGATTCCGAACCCATCTGACTCACAAAACTGTCTAAAAAGCCGTTTAAACCAATACCGCCCTTTTGTTTCTTTTCCTTATACATTCATTTTTTCTACGTTTTTCCAACTTCCCTCCTTCTGGTACACACTTTTTTTGTGATTTAAAACCCATCTGACTCACAAAATCGTCTATAAGACCATTTAAACCAATACCTCCCTTTTGTTTCTTTTCCTTATGCATTCATTTTTTTCACGTTTTTGCACTGAAAAGAACTCTCCTCCTTCGCGTACACACTGCTTTTAAGATTCCGAACCCATCTGACTCACAAAACTGTCTAAAAAGCCATTTAAACCAATACCGCTTTTTTGTTTCTTTTTCTTATGCATTCATTTTTTTCACGTTTTTGCACTCAAAACAACTCTCCTCCTTCGCGTACACACTGCTTTTAAGATTCCGAACCTATCTGACTAACAAAACCGTCCAAAAGACCATTTAAACCAATTCCGCCCTTTTGTTTCTTTTCCTTATGCATTCATTTTTTTCACGTTTTTACACTCAAAACAACTTTCCTCCTTCGCGTACACACTGCTTTTAAGATTCCGAACCCATCTGACTCACAAAACTGTCTAAAAAGCCATTTAAACCAATACCGCCCTTTTGTTTCTTTTTCTTATGCATTCATTTTTTTCACGTTTTTGCACTCAAAACAACTCTCCTCCTTCGCGTACACACTGCTTTTAAGATTCCGAACCTATCTGACTAACAAAACCGTCCAAAAGACCATTTAAACCAATTCCGCCCTTTTGTTTCTTTTCCTTATGCATTTTTCTTACGTTTTTGCACTCAAAACAACTTTCCTCCTTCGCGTACACACTGCTTTTAAGATTCCGAACCCATCTGACTCACAAAACTGTCTAAAAAGCCATTTAAACCAATACCGCCCTTTTGTTTCTTTTCCTTATGCATTAATTTTTCCCACGTTTTTGCACTCAAAACAAATTTCCTCCTTCGCGTACACACTGATTTTAAGATTCCGAGCGCATCTGAATCACAAAACTGTCTAAAAAGCCGTTTAAACCAATACCGCCCTTTTGTTTCTTTTCCTCATACATTCATTTTTTTCCAAGTTTTTCCAACTTCCGTTCTTCTGGTACACACTTTTTTTATGATTTCGAACCCACCTGACTCACAAAAGCTTCTACAAGGCCATATAAACCAATTCCGCCCTTTTTTTTTTTTTCCTTATGCATTCAGTTTTCTTACGTTTTGACAACTTTCCTCCTTCGCGTACACACTGTTTTTATGATTTCGAACCCATATGACTCACAAAATCGTTAAAAATGCCATTTAAACCAATACCGCCCCTTTGTTTCTTTTCCTTATACATTCACTTTTTCCACGTTTTTCCAACTTTCCTCCTTTTCGTACACACTGTTTTTAAGATTCCGAACCCATCTGACTCACAAAACTGTCTAAAAAGCCATTTAAACCAATACCGCCCTTTTGTTTCTTTTCCTCATACATTCATTTTTTCTACGTTTTTCCAACTTCCCTCCTTCTGGTACACACTTTTTTTATGATTTAAATCCCATCTGTCTCACAAAATCGTCTATAAGACCATTTAAACCAATACCTCCCTTTTGTTTCTTTTCCTTATGCATTCATTTTTTTTCACGTTTTTGCACTCAAAACAACTTTCTTCCTTCGCGTACACACTGCTTTTAAGATTCCGAACCCATCTGACTCACAAAACTGTCTAAAAAGCCATTTAAACCAATACCGCCCTTTTGGTCTTTTTCTTATGCATTCATTTTTTTCACGTTTTTGCACTCAAAACAACTCTCCTCCTTCGCGTACACACTGCTTTTAAGATTCCGAACCTATCTGACTAACAAAACCGTCCAAAAGACCATTTAAACCAATTCCGCCCTTTTGTTTCTTTTCCTTATGCATTCATTTTTCTTACGTTTTTGCACTCAAGACATCTTTCCTCCTTCGCGTACACACTTTTTTTATGATTCGGAACCCATCTGACTCACAAAATCGTTAAAAAGGCCATTTAATCCAATACCACCCTTTTGTTTCTTTTCCTTATGCATTCATTTTTCTTACGTTTTTGCACTCAAGACAACTTTCCTCCTTCGCGTACACACTGTTTTTAAGATTCCGAACCCATCTGACTCACAAAACTGTCTAAAAAGCCATTTAAACCAATACCGCCCTTTTGTTTCTTTTCCTTATGCATTCATTTTTCTTACGTTTTTGCACTCAAGACAACTTTCCTCCTTCGCGTACACACTGTTTTTAAGATTCCGAACCCATCTGACTCACAAAACTGTCTAAAAAGCCATTTAAACCAATACCGCCCTTTTGTTTCTTTTGCTTATGCATTCATTTTTTTCACGTTTTTGCACTCAAAACAACTCTCCTCCTTCGCGTACACACTGCTTTTAAGATTCCGAACCTATCTGACTAACAAAACTGTCCAAAAGACCATTTAAACCAATTCCGCCCTTTTGTTTCTTTTCCTTATGCATTCATTTTTCTTACGTTTTTGCACTTAAGACATCTTTCCTCCTTCGCGTACACACTTTTTTTATGATTCGGAACCCATCTGACTCACAAAACAGTCTAAAAAGCCATTTAAACTAATACCGCCCTTATGTTTCTTTTCATTATACATTCATTTTTTCCACGTTTTTGGACTCAAAACAACTTTCCTCCTTCGCGTACACACTGATTTTAAGATTCCGAGCCCATCTGACTCACAAAACTGTCTAAAAAGCCATTTAAACCAATACCGCCCTTTTGTTTCTTTTGCATTGATTTTCCCACGTTTTTGCACTCAAAACAACTTTCCTCCTTCGCGTACGCACTTTTTTTATGATTCCGAACCCATATGACTCACAAAATCGTTAAAAAGGCTATTTAAACCAATACCGCCCTTTTGTTTCTTTTCCTTATACATTCACTTTTTCCACGTTTTTCCAACTTTCCTCCTTTTCGTACACACTGTTTTTAAGATTCCGAACCCATCTGACTCACAAAACTGTCTAAAAAGCCGTTTAAACCAATTCCGCCCTTTTGTTTCTTTTCCTTATGCATTCATTTTTTTCACGTTTTTGCACTCAAAACAACTTTCCTTCTTCGCGTACACACTGATTTTAAGATTCCGAACCCACCTGACTCACAAAACTGTCTAAAAAGCCATTTAAACCAATACCGCCCTTTTGTTTCTTTTTCTTATGCATTCATTTTTTTTCACGTTTTTGCACTCAAAACAACTCTCCTCCTTCGCGTACACACTGCTTTTAAGATTCCGAACCTATCTGACTAACAAAACCGTCCAAAAGACCATTTAAACCAATTCCGCCCTTTTGTTTCTTTTCCTTATGCATTTTTCTTACGTTTTTGCACTCAAAACAACTTTCCTCCTTCGCGTACACACTGCTTTTAAGATTCCGAACCCATCTGACTCACAAAACTGTCTAAAAAGCCATTTAAACCAATACCGCCCTTTTGTTTCTTTTCCTTATGCATTAATTTTTCCCACGTTTTTGCACTCAAAACAAATTTCCTCCTTCGCGTACACACTGATTTTAAGATTCCGAGCCCATCTGAATCACAAAACTGTCTAAAAAGCCGTTTAAACCAATACCGCCCTTTTGTTTCTTTTCCTCATACATTCATTTTTTTCCAAGTTTTTCCAACTTCCCTCCTTCTGGTACACACTTTTTTTATGATTTCGAACCCACCTGACTCACAAAAGCTTCTACAAGGCCATATAAACCAATTCCGCCTTTTTTTTTTTTTTCCTTATGCATTCAGTTTTCTTACGTTTTGACAACTTTCCTCCTTCGCGTACACACTGTTTTTATGATTTCGAACCCATATGACTCACAAAATCGTTAAAAATGCTATTTAAACCAATACCGCCCCTTTGTTTCTTTTCCTTATACATTCACTTTTTCCACGTTTTTCCAACTTTCCTCCTTTTCGTACACACTGTTTTTAAGATTCCGAACCCATCTGACTCACAAAACTGTCTAAAAAGCCATTTAAACCAATACCGCCCTTTTGTTTCTTTTCCTCATACATTCATTTTTTCTACGTTTTTCCAACTTCCCTCCTTCTGGTACACACTTTTTTTATGATTTAAAACCCATCTGTCTCACAAAATCGTCTATAAGACCATTTAAACCAATACCTCCCTTTTGTTTCTTTTCCTTATGCATTCATTTTTTTTCACGTTTTTGCACTCAAAACAACTTTCTTCCTTCGCGTACACACTGCTTTTAAGATTCCGAACCCATCTGACTCACAAAACTGTCTAAAAAGCCATTTAAACCAATACCGCCCTTTTGGTCTTTTTCTTATGCATTCATTTTTTTCACGTTTTTGCACTCAAAACAACTCTCCTCCTTCGCGTACACACTGCTTTTAAGATTCCGAACCTATCTGACTAACAAAACCGTCCAAAAGACCATTTAAACCAATTCCGCCCTTTTGTTTCTTTTCCTTATGCATTCATTTTTCTTACGTTTTTGCACTCAAGACATCTTTCCTCCTTCGCGTACACACTTTTTTTATGATTCGGAACCCATCTGACTCACAAAATCGTTAAAAAGGCCATTTAATCCAATACCACCCTTTTGTTTCTTTTCCTTATGCATTCATTTTTCTTACGTTTTTGCACTCAAGACAACTTTCCTCCTTCGCGTACACACTGTTTTTAAGATTCCGAACCCATCTGACTCACAAAACTGTCTAAAAAGCCATTTAAACCAATACCGCCCTTTTGTTTCTTTTCCTTATGCATTCATTTTTCTTACGTTTTTGCACTCAAGACAACTTTCCTCCTTCGCGTACACACTGTTTTTAAGATTCCGAACCCATCTGACTCACAAAACTGTCTAAAAAGCCATTTAAACCAATACCGCCCTTTTGTTTCTTTTGCTTATGCATTCATTTTTTTCACGTTTTTGCACTCAAAACAACTCTCCTCCTTCGCGTACACACTGCTTTTAAGATTCCGAACCTATCTGACTAACAAAACTGTCCAAAAGACCATTTAAACCAATTCCGCCCTTTTGTTTCTTTTCCTTATGCATTCATTTTTCTTACGTTTTTGCACTTAAGACATCTTTCCTCCTTCGCGTACACACTTTTTTTATGATTCGGAACCCATCTGACTCACAAAACAGTCTAAAAAGCCATTTAAACTAATACCGCCCTTATGTTTCTTTTCATTATACATTCATTTTTTCCACGTTTTTGGACTCAAAACAACTTTCCTCCTTCGCGTACACACTGATTTTAAGATTCCGAGCCCATCTGACTCACAAAACTGTCTAAAAAGCCATTTAAACCAATACCGCCCTTTTGTTTCTTTTGCATTGATTTTCCCACGTTTTTGCACTCAAAACAACTTTCCTCCTTCGCGTACGCACTTTTTTTATGATTCCGAACCCATATGACTCACAAAATCGTTAAAAAGGCTATTTAAACCAATACCGCCCTTTTGTTTCTTTTCCTTATACATTCACTTTTTCCACGTTTTTCCAACTTTCCTCCTTTTCGTACACACTGTTTTTAAGATTCCGAACCCATCTGACTCACAAAACTGTCTAAAAAGCCGTTTAAACCAATTCCGCCCTTTTGTTTCTTTTCCTTATGCATTCATTTTTTTCACGTTTTTGCACTCAAAACAACTTTCCTTCTTCGCGTACACACTGATTTTAAGATTCCGAACCCACCTGACTCACAAAACCGTCTAAAAGGCCATTTAAACCAATACCGCCCTTATGTTTCTTTTCATTATACATTCATTTTTTCCACGTTTTTGCACTCAAAACAACTTTCCTCCTTCGCGTACACACTGATTTTAAGATTCCGAACCCACCTGACTCATAAAACCGTCTAAAAGGCCATTTAAACTAATACCGCCCTTATGTTTCTTTTCATAATACATTCATTTTTTCCACGTTTTTGCACTCAAAACAACTTTCCTCCGCGTACACACTTTTTTTATGATTCCGAACCCATATGACTCACAAAATCGTTAAAAAGGCCATTTAAACCAATACCGCCCTTTTGTTTCTTTTCCTTATACATTCATTTTTTTCACGTTTTTCCAGTCAAGACAACTTTTCTCCTTCGCGTACACACTGTTTTTAAGATTCCGAACCCACCTGATTCACAAAACCGTCTAAAAGGCCATTTAAACCAATACCGACCTTATGTTTCTTTTCCTTATACATTCACTTTTTCCACGTTTTTGCACTCAAAACAACTTTCCTCCTTCGCGTACACACTTTTTTTATGATTCCGAACCCATATGACTCACAAAATCGTTAAAAAGGCCATTTAAACCAATACCGCCCTTTTGTTTCTTTTCCTTATACATTCACTTTTTCCACGTTTTTCCAACTTCCCTCCTTCTGGTACACACTTTTTTTATGATTTAAAACCCATCTGACTCACAAAATCGTCTATAAGACCATTTAAACCAATACCTCCCTTTTGTTTCTTTTCCTTATGCATTCATTTTTTTCACGTTTTTGCACTCAAAAGAACTCTCCTCCTTCGCGTACACACTGCTTTTAAGATTCCGAACCTATCTGACAAAGAAAACCGTCCAAAAGACCATTTAAACCAATTCCGCCCTTTTGTTTCTTTTCCTTATGCATTCATTTTTTTCACGTTTTTGCACTCAAAACAACTTTCCTCCTTCGCGTACACACTGCTTTTAAGATTCCGAACCTATCTGACAAACAAAACCGTCCAAAAGACCATTTAAACCAATTCCGCCCTTTTGTTTCTTTTCCTTATGCATTCATTTTTTTCACGTTTTTGCACTCAAAACAACTTTCCTCCTTCGCGTACACACTGCTTTTAAGATTCCGAACCCATCTGACTCACAAAACTGTCTAAAAAGCCATTTAAACCAATACCGCCCTTTTGTTTCTTTTTCTTATGCATTCATTTTTTTCACGTTTTTGCACTCAAAACAACTCTCCTCCTTCGCGTACACACTGCTTTTAAGATTCCGAACCTATCTGACTAACAAAACCGTCCAAAAGACCATTTAAACCAATTCCGCCCTTTTGTTTCTTTTCCTTATGCATTCATTTTTTTCACGTTTTTGCACTCAAAACAACTTTTCTCCTTCGCGTACACACTTTTTTTATGATTCGGAACCCATCTGACTCACAAAATCGTTAAAAAGGCCATTTAATCCAATACCACCCTTATGTTTCTTTTCCTTATACATTCATTTTTTCCACGTTTTTACACTCAAAACAAATTTCCTCCTTCGCGTACACTGATTTTAAGATTCCGAGCCCATCTGACTCACAAAACTGTCTAAAAAGCCGTTTAAACCAATACCGCCCTTTTGTTTCTTTTCCTCATACATTCATTTTTTTCCACGTTTTTCCAACTTCCTTCCTTCTGGTACACACTTTTTTTATGATTTCGAACCCACCTGACTCACAAAAGCTTCTACAAGGCCATTTAAACCAATTCCGCCCTTTTTTTTTTTTCCTTATGCATTCAGTTTTCTTACGTTTTAGACAACTTTCCTCCTTCGCGTACACACTGTTTTTATGATTTCGAACCCATATGACTCACAAAATCGTTAAAAAGGCCATTTAAACCAATACCGCCCTTTTGTTTCTTTTCCTTATACATTCATTTTTTTCACGTTTTTCCACTCAAGACAACTTTTCTCCTTCGCGTACACACTGTTTTTAAGATTCCGAACCCATCTGACTCACAAAACTGTCTAAAAAGCCATTTAAACCAATACCGCCCTTATGTTTCTTTTCCTTATACATTCATTTTTTCCACGTTTTTGGACTCAAAACAACTTTCCTCCTTCGCGTACACACTGATTTTAAGATTCCGAACCCACCTGACTCACAAAACCGTCTAAAAGGCCATTTAAACCAATACCGCCCTTATGTTTCTTTTCCTTATACATTCATTTTTTCCACGTTTTTGGACTCAAAACAACTTTCCTCCTTCGCGTACACACTGATTTTAAGATTCCGAGCCCATCTGACTCACAAAACTGTCTAAAAAGCCATTTAAACCAATACCGCCCTTTTGTTTCTTTTCCTTATGCATTGATTTTCCCACGTTTTTGCACTCAAAACAACTTTTCTCCTTCGCGTACACACTTTTTTTATGATTCCGAACCCATATGACTCACAAAATCGTTAAAAAGGCCATTTAAACCAATACCGCCCTTTTGTTTCTTTTCCTTATACATTCACTTTTTCCACGTTTTTCCAACTTTCCTCCTTTTCGTACACACTGTTTTTAAAATTCCGAACCCATCTGACTCACAAAACTGTCTAAAAAGCCGTTTAAACCAATACCGCCCTTTTGTTTCTTTTCCTTATACATTCATTTTTTCTACGTTTTTCCAACTTCCCTCCTTCTGGTACACACTTTTTTACTTTCTTCTATCTATAATAATAAAAGGAAAGGTTTGTCTGTCTGTCTGTCTGTCTGTCTGTCTGTCTGTTCTTTTATACGTTCAGCCCCTATTGAACGCAGAAGTACAAAAATTGACATACGGATGCTCTGGAGCCTTTCCGATGTTTTCCTCGAAACAGAATTTAAAAATTTTAATTAGTTGTGGAGATATTAATTAAAATGTCCACTCATGTCTAATCTAAAAGCGATCTCAAAGCAGAAAAAGTGGAAAATAAATTAGAAATATTTGTCCGATCGTTACAATTTCGATACCAAATGAAAGGGGCATTTTTTCTGAATCTAAGTGTGCAAGTGGTTTATCGGTACAACAATTAGATTTTTTAAAATTAACTAAAGTATGAATTTTCTGTGGCAACATCATTTCAAATGCCAGTAATGAAGACCCATCGTCTGTCATCAAAAAGGAAATGATTGCAACCGATCAAGATGTCACGTGTTTTGTAGTAGGGAAAAATATTGCAATTTTCAATTTTTTTCAAATTTTAATTCACGTTACATTTGAATTCATATTCGGCCTAGACAGCATATTATAAAGCTACTGTTCAATTTTCATGAAAATATGTGGATAAACAAAAAAATGAGATTAAATTTTGTATTATATTTTCAACTATTTTAAATTGAGATATGCCGTTGAAATTTCGTAATATTGGTGTTTTTAACGCCCGATATTTCGATTCTGAATATTTTGGAAAGTGTAGAATTATTAGGAAGGGCTTGAAGGGGGGGGGGGGGCAAGCAAACGGCCAGAAAAAAAAATAAATAAATAAAAATAAAAATAAAAATAAATAAATAAAAAGAGTTACAGCGTTTGAAATTGTTATTATTAGGTTTCAAGGAAAGATAAATCGATTGCGGATATTTTCAAGTGTAAAATTATTAGAAGGGACGGAAAGGGGGGGAAGGGGCAAAAACGTAGAAAAGGAACGGTTGTTTCGGAGAAAACAACGGAAAACCCAGAACGCCTTTATTATTTTATATTTTTCAGAATTTCGAATTCTGATACTCCTTTCACATTTCATACTATGGATTTTAAACAGTATTTAGCCCGGAATTACCCAAGTTTCGGAGAAAACCACGAAAAAGTCAGACATAAATCGTTTTATAATAGTGTTTATATCATTTTTGTATCTCAGCTTCTAATTAGCATAATTTCAAAAGTAATATGTCATTTTGAAACTTATTTAAATGGAATTTCAAGAGTAGACGCCACAAATTTCTGTCACCTTCCATTAACCGACTATCATAAATAATGGAATTTGAGATTTCACGTGATTTACACGTTTTAAGGTTTCCTGATTAGGTTTTCTTTTGTATCTCAGCTACTAATTAAAATAATTTTATAAGTAATACATTATTTGAAAGCTTTATTGATTTAGAATTGAACAGTAGATTACAGAATTTTCTACCGCCAGATGGCGCTGTAATATTTTTAAATTTCAATATTTCGAATTCTGAATATGATTAAATTATTTTTAATACATCATTCGAAAGATATTTTAAAGTACTTTTATACTATCGAAAGTGGGATTCGAGATTTCACCTAATTTACACGTTTTGAGGTCTCCTGAATCGGTTTTCTTTTGTATCTCAGGTACTAATTAAAATAATTTCATAAGTAATACATCATTTGAAAGATTTGTTGATTTGGAATCGAACAGTGGAATACAGAAATTTGTACCGCCAGATGGCGCTATAATATTTTAAAATTTCAATATTTCAATTTCTAATTATGATTAAATTATTTTTAATATATCAATTGAAAGATATTTTAAAGTTCTTTTAAATTATCGAAAGTTTTCACCAGATTTACATGTTTTGAGGTGTCCTGAATCAGTTTTTTTTTTGTATCTCAGTTATTAATTAAAAAAAGTTCATAAGTAATACATCATTTGAAAGCTTATTTTAGTTGATACACATTTTAAAGTACTTTTACATTATCGAAAATGAAATTCGAGATTTCACCCGATTTACACGTTTTGAGGTCTCCTGATTAGGTTTTCTTTTGCATCTCATCTACTAATTAAAATAATTTCATGAGTGATGCATCATTTGAAAGCTTTGTTTATCTGGAATGGAACAATAGATTACAGAAATTTCTACCGCCCGATGGCGCTGTAATTTTTTTAACTTTCAATATTTCAATTTCTAATTATGATTAAATTATTTTTAATGCATCATTCGAAAGATATTTTAAAGTTCTTTTATATTATCGACAGTTTTCACCAGATTTACACGTTTTGAGGTCTCCTGAATTAGTTTTCTTTTGTATCTCAGCTACTAATTAAAATAATTTCATAAGTAAATCAATCGAACAGTGGAATACAGAAATTTGTACCGCCAGATGGCGCTGTAACATATTAAAATTTCAATATTTCAATTTCTAATTATGATTAAATTATTTGTAATACATCATTCGAAAGATATTTTAAAGTTTTTTAAATTATCGAAAGTTTTCACCAGATTTACAGGTTTTGAAGTGTCCTGAATCAGTTTTTTTTTTTTTTTTTTTTTTTTTTTTTTTTGTATCTCAGTTATTAATTAAAAAAAGTTCATAAGTAAAACATCATTTGAAAGCTTACACATTTTAAAGTACATTTACATTATCGAAAATGGAATTGGAGATTTCACCCGATTTACACGTTTTGAGGTCTCCTGATTAGGTTTTCTTTTGTATCTCATCTACTAATTAAAATAATTTCATGAGTAATACATCATTTGAAAGCTTTGTTGATCTGGAATGGAACAATAGATTACAGAAATTTCTACAGCCAGATGGCGCTGTAATATTTTTAAATTTCAATATTTCATATTCTAATTATGATTAAATTATTTCTAATACATCATTCGAAAGATATTTTAAAGTTATTTTACATTATCGAAAGTGGAATTCGAGATTTCACCTGATTTACAATTTAAAGTGTCCTGATCAGGTTTTCTTTTGCATCTCAGCTAATTGAGTAAGACCGTTCAAAATTGGTATATGCAAGTTAATTAGGAGGGGCTGGAACGGTGGGGAAGGAATAGGCGCGCATGGGTTTTGGACCCGGTGCGAGTTTTTACCCGTTGATAAAAGATTTTTTTTTTTTTTAATTTTATTTTCTTAATAATAAAAGTTTGAGTTGAGAAGGAATATGCGTGTACAGCGCACGTATATCCTCAAACGTGCGCGCACAGCGCGCATTGGTCTGCGCTGCCGACGGCAGTGGCGTCCCGGTGTGAGTTTTTACCCGATGTTAAATGATATATTTTTTAATTCCTTTTCTTAAGAATGAAAGTTTATGAGTAATAACATGGAATTTTGAGACGTTATAAGGATGGTGAGGGAATACGTGCGCGCAGCGCACGCGTCTACGCTGCCGAAGGCAGTGGGGACCCGGAGCGACATTTTTCCTGATCAGAATTTTTTTTTCTCTTTTTTTATCACATGATAAAAATTAATGCAATTTTGAGAATTCATTAATTTTTGTGATTCATTTAAAAATAGTGACCAGCGAAGCGGGCGTAGCCTGCTAGTATGTAATATAGAGAAAGTATTGGATTCGCGAAAATTTTCGACCTCCGTTTTTTGACGGTTCTACACGTTTTGGGATGTCCTAAACACGAATTGATAGTTTTTAAAAAATGTCTGTCTGTGTGTCTGTCTGTCTGTGTGTCTGTCTGTCTGTCTGTGTGTCTGTATCATTTTTTTGTGGACGCTGTATCTCACGAACTAATGAATGAAATTTAACCAAACTTGGTATTTAGTTGCACCCTGACATGAACTGGTGCCCATTAGATTTGGGGATCAATAGCTCAACAGGTGGCGCTGTGATCGTATTTTATAGGACAAAATTCCGTATAAATGGGCATAATGAGAGTTATTTTAAACTTGTGATTGTAAAATTAATATGAATTATTGATAATAGTAGTAGTTAACTAGGAAAAAAAATTTGTGCATGGGGGGGCATCAGTTCCCCCCCTGGGGGGGAAGTACCCCCCCGGGGGGGTTAAATTTTGAAGATGGGTATCATTCGATAGATCTCGTCAATACCTTTAAAACGAATGGTTGAACCATAAATCTGTGATAATTTAAAACAAAGTTATCGATTTTTTTTACTTTTAACAAAAAAAAAACTTAGAAAAAAAAAATATTTTTTTTTTTTTTTTTTTTTTTTTTTTTACTTTCTTCTATATGTAATATAGAGAAAGTATTGGATTCGCGAAAATTTTCGACCTCCGTTTTTTGACGGATCTACACGTTTTGGGATGTCCTGAACACGAATTGATAGTTTTTAAAAAATGTCTGTCTGTGTGTCTGTCTGTCTGTGTGTCTGTCTGTCTGTCTGTATCATTTTTTTGTGGACGCTGTATCTCACGAACCAATGAATGAAATTTAACCAAACTTGGTATTTAGTTGCACCCTGACATGAACTGGTGCCCATTAGATTTGGGGATCAATAGCTCAACAGGTGGCGCTGTGATAGCATTTTATCTAAATTTTTAACATGGCAGAATAGGACAAAAATTCGTATAAATGTGCATAATAAGAGTTATTTTACACTTGTGTTTGTAAAATTAATATGAATTATTGATAATAGTAGTACGTAACTAGGAAAAAAATTTTGTGCATGGGGGGGCATCGCTTCCCCCCCTGGGGGGGGAGTACCCCCCCGGGGGGGTAAATTTTGAAGATGGGTATCATTCGAAAGGTCTCGTCAATACCTTTAAAACGAATGGTTGAACTATAGATCTGTGATAATTTAAAACAAAGTTATCGATTTTTTTTACTTTTAACCAAAAAAAAAAAAAAAAACTTAGAAAAAAATTCTATTTTTTTTTTTTTTTTTTTTTTTTAAATATTGTTAGTGATTGAATATGTATTAATTTTCAAAAAAAAAAAAATCCTTTTTTTTTTTTTAAATATTGTTACTGATTGAATATGTATAGGAAAATATAGAAGAAAGTCTTGTGGTGGCCACAACATACTAGTTTTTAATATTGTTACTGATTGAATATGTATAGGAAAATATAGAAGAAAGTCTTGTGGTGGCCACAACATACTAGTTTATGATTTAAAACCCATCTGACTCACAAAATCGTCTATAAGACCATTTAAACCAATACCTCCCTTTTGTTTCTTTTCCTTATGCATTCATTTTTTTCACGTTTTTGCACTGAAAAGAACTCTCCTCCTTCGCGTACACACTGCTTTTAAGATTCCGAACCCATCTGACTCACAAAACTGTCTAAAAAGCCATTTAAACCAATACCGCCCTTTTGTTTCTTTTTCTTATGCATTCATTTTTTTCACGTTTTTGCACTCAAAACAACTCTCCTCCTTCGCGTACACACTGCTTTTAAGATTCCGAACCTATCTGACTAACAAAACCGTCCAAAAGACCATTTAAACCAATTCCGCCCTTTTGTTTCTTTTCCTTATGCATTCATTTTTCTTACGTTTTTGCACTCAAGACATCTTTCCTCATTCGCGTACACACTTTTTTTATGATTCGGAACCCATCTGACTCACAAAATCGTTAAAAAGGCCATTTAATCCAATACCACCCTTATGTTTCTTTTCCTTATACATTCATTTTTTCCACGTTTTTGCACTCAAAACAAATTTCCTCCTTCGCGTACACACTGATTTTAAGATTCCGAGCCCATCTGACTCACAAAACTGTCTAAAAAGCCGTTTAAACCAATACCGCCCTTTTGTTTCTTTTCCTCATACATTCATTTTTTTCCAAGTTTTTCCAACTTCCTTCCTTCTGGTACACACTTTTTTTATGATTCCGAACCCATATGACTCACAAAATCGTTAAAAAGGCCATTTAAACCAATACCGCCCTTTTGTTTCTTTTCCTTATGCATTCATTTTTCTTACGTTTTTGCACTCAAGACATCTTTCCTCCTTCGCGTACACACCTTTTTTATGATTCGGAACCCATCTGACTCACAAAATCGTTAAAAAGGCCATTTAATCCAATACCACCCTTATGTTTCTTTTTCCTAAACAAATTTCCTCTTTCACACTGATTTTAAGATTCCGAGCCCATCTGACTCACAAAACTGTCTAAAAAGCCATTTAAACTAATACCGCCCTTATATTTCTTTTCCTTATGCATTGATTTTTCCCACGTTTTTGCACTCAAAACAACTTTCCTCTTTCGCGTACACACTGATTTTAAGATTCCGAACCCATATGACTCACAAAATCGTTAAAAAGGCCATTTAAACCAATACCGCCCTTTTGTTTCTTTTCCTTATACATTGATTTTTTTCACGTTTTTCCACTCAAGACAACTTTTCTCCTTCGCGTACACACTGTTTTTAAGATTCCGAACCCACCTGACTCACAAAACTGTCTAAAAAGCCGTTTAAACCAATACCGCCCTTTTGTTTCTTTTCCTTATGCATTGATTTTCCCACGTTTTTCCAACTTCCCTCCTTCTGGTACACACTTTTTTTATGATTTCGAACCCACCTGACTCACAAAAGCGTCTACAAGGCCATTTAAACCAATTCCGCCCTTTTTTTTTTCCTTATGCATTCATTTTTCTTACGTTTTTGCACTCAAGACAACTTTCCTCCTTCGCGTACACACTGTTTTTATGATTTCGAACCCATCTGACTCACAAAATCGTCTATAAGACCATTTAAACCAATACCTCCTTTTGTTTCTTTTCCTTATACATTCATTTTTTCCACGTTTTTGGACTCAAAACAACTTTCCTCCTTCGCGTACACACTGATTTTAAGATTCCGAGCCCATCTGACTCACAAAACTGTCTAAAAAGCCATTTAAACCAATACCGCCCTTTTGTTTCTTTTCCTTATGCATTGATTTTCCCACGTTTTTGCACTCAAAACAACTTTTCTCCTTCGCGTACACACTTTTTTTATGATTCCGAACCCATATGACTCACAAAATCGTTAAAAAGGCCATTTAAACCAATACCGCCCTTTTGTTTCTTTTCCTTATACATTCACTTTTTCCACGTTTTTCCAACTTTCCTCCTTTTCGTACACACTGTTTTTAAGATTCCGAACCCATCTGACTCACAAAACTGTCTAAAAAGCCGTTTAAACCAATACCGCCCTTTTGTTTCTTTTCCTCATACATTCATTTTTTCTACGTTTTTCCAACTTCCCTCCTTCTGGTACACACTTTTTTTATGATTTAAAACCCATCTGACTCACAAAATCGTCTATAAGACCATTTAAACCAATACCTCCCTTTTGTTTCTTTTCCTTATGCATTCATTTTTTTCACGTTTTTGCACTCAAAAGAACTCTCCTCCTTCGCGTACACACTGCTTTTAAGATTCCGAACCTATCTGACAAACAAAACCGTCCAAAAGACCATTTAAACCAATTCCGCCCTTTTGTTTCTTTTCCTTATGCATTCATTTTTTTCACGTTTTTGCACTGAAAAGAACTCTCCTCCTTCGCGTACACACTGCTTTTAAGATTCCGAACCCATATGACTCACAAAATCGTTAAAAAGGCCATTTAAACCAATACCGCCCTTTTGTTTCTTTTCCTTATACATTCATTTTTTTCACGTTTTTCCACTCAAGACAACTTTCCTCCTTCGCGTACACACTGTTTTTATGATTTCGAACCCATCTGACTCACAAAATCGTCTATAAGACCATTTAAACCAATACCTCCCTTTTGTTTCTTTTCCTTATGCATTCATTTTTTTCACGTTTTTGCACTGAAAAGAACTCTCCTCCTTCGCGTACACACTGCTTTTAAGATTCCGAACCCATCTGACTCACAAAACTGTCTAAAAAGCCATTTAAACCAATACCGCCCTTTTGTTTCTTTTTCTTATGCATTCATTTTTTTCACGTTTTTGCACTCAAAACAACTCTCCTCCTTCGCGTACACACTGCTTTTAAGATTCCGAACCTATCTGACTAACAAAACCGTCCAAAAGACCATTTAAACCAATTCCGCCCTTTTGTTTCTTTTCCTTATGCATTCCTTATGTATTCCTTCGCGTACACACTGATTTTAAGATTCCGAGCCCATCTGACTCACAAAACTGTCTAAAAAGCCGTTTAAACCAATACCGCCCTTTTGTTTCTTTTCCTCATACATTCATTTTTTTCCACGTTTTTCCAACTTCCTTCCTTCTGGTACACACTTTTTTTATGATTTCGAACCCACCTGACTCACAAAAGCTTCTACAAGGCCATTTAAACCAATTCCGCCCTTTTTTTTTTTCCTTATGCATTCAGTTTTCTTACGTTTTAGACAACTTTCCTCCTTTGCGTACACACTGTTTTTATGATTTCGAACCCATATGACTCACAAAATCGTTAAAAAGGCCATTTAAACCAATACCGCCCTTTTGTTTCTTTTCCTTATACATTCATTTTTTTCACGTTTTTCCACTCAAGACAACTTTCCTCCTTCGCGTACACACTGTTTTTATGATTTCGAACCCATCTGACTCACAAAATCGTCTATAAGACCATTTAAACCAATACCTCCCTTTTGTTTCTTTTCCTTATGCATTCATTTTTTTCACGTTTTTGCACTCAAAACAACTTTCCTCCTTCGCGTACACACTGCTTTTAAGATTCCGAACCCATCTGACTCACAAAACTGTCTAAAAAGCCATTTAAACCAATACCGCCCTTTTGTTTCTTTTCCTTATGCATTGATTTTTCCCACGTTTTTGCACTCAAAACAACTTTCCTCCTTCGCGTACACACTTTTTTTATGATTCCGAACCCATATGACTCACAAAATCGTTAAAAAGGCCATTTAAACCAATACCGCCCTTTTGTTTCTTTTCCTTATGCATTCATTTTTCTTACGTTTTTGCACTCAAGACATCTTTCCTCCTTCGCGTACACACCTTTTTTATGATTCGGAACCCATCTGACTCACAAAATCGTTAAAAAGGCCATTTAATCCAATACCACCCTTATGTTTCTTTTTCCTAAACAAATTTCCTCCTTCACACTGATTTTAAGATTCCGAGCCCATCTGACTCACAAAACTGTCTAAAAAGCCATTTAAACTAATACCGCCCTTATGTTTCTTTTCCTTATGCATTGATTTTTCCCACGTTTTTGCACTCAAAACAACTTTCCTCCTTCGCGTACACACTGATTTTAAGATTCCGAACCCATATGACTCACAAAATCGTTAAAAAGGCCATTTAAACCAATACCGCCCTTTTGTTTCTTTTCCTTATACATTGATTTTTTTCACGTTTTTCCACTCAAGACAACTTTTCTCCTTCGCGTACACACTGTTTTTAAGATTCCGAACCCACCTGATTCACAAAACTGTCTAAAAAGCCGTTTAAACCAATACCGCCCTTTTGTTTCTTTTCCTTATGCATTGATTTTCCCACGTTTTTCCAACTTCCCTCCTTCTGGTACACACTTTTTTTATGATTTCGAACCCACCTGACTCACAAAAGCGTCTACAAGGCCATTTAAACCAATTCCGCCCTTTTTTTTTTCCTTATGCATTCATTTTTCTTACGTTTTTGCACTCAAGACAACTTTCCTCCTTCGCGTACACACTGTTTTTATGATTTCGAACCCATCTGACTCACAAAGTCGTCTATAAGACCATTTAAACCAATACCTCCTTTTGTTTCTTTTCCTTATACATTCATTTTTTCCACGTTTTTGGACTCAAAACAACTTTCCTAATTCGCGTACACACTGATTTTAAGATTCCGAGCCCATCTGACTCACAAAACTGTCTAAAAAGCCATTTAAACCAATACCGCCCTTTTGTTTCTTATCCTTATGCATTGATTTTCCCACGTTTTTGCACTCAAAACAACTTTTCTCCTTCGCGTACACACTTTTTTTATGATTCCGAACCCATATGACTCACAAAATCGTTAAAAAGGCCATTTAAACCAATACCGCCCTTTTGTTTCTTTTCCTTATACATTCACTTTTTCCACGTTTTTCCAACTTTCCTCCTTTTCGTACACACTGTTTTTAAGATTCCGAACCCATCTGACTCACAAAACTGTCTAAAAAGCCGTTTAAACCAATACCGCCCTTTTGTTTCTTTTCCTCATACATTCATTTTTTCTACGTTTTTCCAACTTCCCTCCTTCTGGTACACACTTTTTTTATGATTTAAAACCCATCTGACTCACAAAATCGTCTATAAGACCATTTAATCCAATACCTCCCTTTTGTTTCTTTTCCTTATGCATTCATTTTTTTCACGTTTTTGCACTCAAAAGAACTCTCCTCCTTCGCGTACACACTGCTTTTAAGATTCCGAACCTATCTGACAAACAAAACCGTCCAAAAGACCATTTAAACCAATTCCGCCCTTTTGTTTCTTTTCCTTATGCATTCATTTTTTTCACGTTTTTGCACTCAAAACAACTTTCCTCCTTCGCGTACACACTGCTTTTAAGATTCCGAACCTATCTGACTAACAAAACCGTCCAAAAGACCATTTAAACCAATTCCGCCCTTTTGTTTCTTTTCCTTATGCATTCATTTTTTTCACGTTTTTGCACTCAAAACAACTTTCCTCCTTCGCGTACACACTGCTTTTAAGATTCCGAACCCATCTGACTCACAAAACTGTCTAAAAAGCCATTTAAACCAATACCGCCCTTTTGTTTCTTTTTCTTATGCATTCATTTTTTTCACGTTTTTGCACTCAAAACAACTCTCCTCCTTCGCGTACACACTGCTTTTAAGATTCCGAACCTATCTGACTAATAAAACCGTCCAAAAGACCATTTAAACCAATTCCGCCCTTTTGTTTCTTTTCCTTATGCATTCATTTTTTTCACGTTTTTGCACTCAAAACAACTTTCCTCCTTCGCGTACACACTGCTTTTAAGATTCCGAACCTATCTGACTAACAAAACTGTCTAAAAAGCCGTTTAAACCAATACCGCCCTTTTGTTTCTTTTCCTCATACATTCATTTTTTCTACGTTTTTCCAACTTCCCTCCTTCTGGTACACACTTTTTTTATGATTTAAAACCCATCTGACTCACAAAATCGTCTATAAGACCATTTAAACCAATACCTCCCTTTTGTTTCTTTTCCTTATGCATTCATTTTTTACACGTTTTTGCACTCAAAAGAACTCTCCTCCTTCGCGTACACACTGCTTTTAAGATTCCGAACCTATCTGACAAACAAAACCGTCCAAAAGACCATTTAAACCAATCCGCCCTTTTGTTTCTTTTCCTTATGCATTCATTTTTTTCACGTTTTTGCACTCAAAACAACTTTCCTCCTTCGCGTACACACTGCTTTTAAGATTCCGAACCTATCTGACTAACAAAACCGTCCAAAAGACCATTTAAACCAATTCCGCCCTTTTGTTTCTTTTCCTTATGCATTCATTTTTTTCACGTTTTTGCACTCAAAACAACTTTCCTCCTTCGCGTACACACTGCTTTTAAGATTCCGAACCCATCTGACTCACAAAACTGTCTAAAGCCATTTAAACCAATACCGCCCTTTTGTTTCTTTTTCTTATGCATTCATTTTTTTCACGTTTTTGCACTCAAAACAACTCTCCTCCTTCGCGTACACACTGCTTTTAAGATTCCGAACCTATCTGACTAACAAAACCGTCCAAAAGACCATTTAAACCAATTCCGCACTTTTGTTTCTTTTCCTTATGCATTCATTTTTTTCACGTTTTTGCACTCAAAACAACTTTTCTCCTTCGCTTACACACTTTTTTTATGATTCGGAACCCATCTGACTCACAAAATCGTTAAAAAGGCCATTTAATCCAATACCACCCTTATGTTTCTTTTCCTTATACATTCATTTTTTCCACGTTTTTGCACTCAAAACAAATTTCCTCCTTCGCGTACACACTGATTTTAAGATTCCGAGCCCATCTGACTCACAAAACTGTCTAAAAAGCCGTTTAAACCAATACCGCCCTTTTGTTTCTTTTCCTCATACATTCATTTTTTTCCACGTTTTTCCAACTTCCTTCCTTCTGGTACACACTTTTTTTATGATTTCGAACCCACCTGACTCACAAAAGCTTCTACAAGGCCATTTAAACCAATTCCGCCCTTTTTTTTTTTTTTCCTTATGCATTCAGTTTTCTTACGTTTTAGACAACTTTCCTCCTTCGCGTACACACTGTTTTTATGATTTCGAACCCATATGACTCACAAAATCGTTAAAAAGGCCATTTAAACCAATACCGCCCTTTTGTTTCTTTTCCTTATACATTCATTTTTTTCACGTTTTTCCACTCAAGACAACTTTCCTCCTTCGCGTACACACTGTTTTTATGATTTCGAACCCATCTGACTCACAAAATCGTCTATAAGACCATTTAAACCAATACCTCCCTTTTGTTTCTTTTCCTTATGCATTCATTTTTTTCACGTTTTTGCACTCAAAACAACTTTCCTCCTTCGCGTACACACTGCTTTTAAGATTCCGAACCCATCTGACTCACAAAACTGTCTAAAAAGCCATTTAAACCAATACCGCCCTTTTGTTTCTTTTCCTTATGCATTGATTTTTCCCACGTTTTTGCACTCAAAACAACTTTCCTCCTTCGCGTACACACTTTTTTTATGATTCCGAACCCATATGACTCACAAAATCGTTAAAAAGGCCATTTAAACCAATACCGCCCTTTTGTTTCTTTTCCTTATGCATTCATTTTTCTTACGTTTTTGCACTCAAGACATCTTTCCTCCTTCGCGTACACACCTTTTTTATGATTCGGAACCCATCTGACTCACAAAATCGTTAAAAAGGCCATTTAATCCAATACCACCCTTATGTTTCTTTTTCCTAAACAAATTTCCTCTTTCACACTGATTTTAAGATTCCGAGCCCATCTGACTCACAAAACTGTCTAAAAAGCCATTTAAACTAATACCGCCCTTATGTTTCTTTTCCTTATGCATTGATTTTTCCCACGTTTTTGCACTCAAAACAACTTTCCTCCTTCGCGTACACACTGATTTTAAGATTCCGAACCCATATGACTCACAAAATCGTTAAAAAGGCCATTTAAACCAATACCGCCCTTTTGTTTCTTTTCCTTATACATTCACTTTTTCCACGTTTTTCCAACTTTCCTCCTTTTCGTACACACTGTTTTTAAGATTCCGAACCCATCTGACTCACAAAACTGTCTAAAAAGCCGTTTAAACCAATACCGCCCTTTTGTTTCTTTTCCTCATACATTCATTTTTTCCACGTTTTTGCACTCAAAAGAACTCTCCTCCTTCGCGTACACACTGCTTTTAAGATTCCGAACCTATCTGACAAACAAAACCGTCCAAAAGACCATTTAAACCAATTCCGCCCTTTTGTTTCTTTTCCTTATGCATTCATTTTTTTCACGTTTTTGCACTCAAAACAACTTTCCTCCTTCGCGTACACACTGCTTTTAAGATTCCGAACCTATCTGACTAACAAAACCGTCCAAAAGACCATTTAAACCAATTCCGCCCTTTTGTTTCTTTTCCTTATGCATTCATTTTTTTCCCGTTTTTGCACTCAAAACAACTTTCCTCCTTCGCGTACACACTGCTTTTAAGATTCCGAACCTATCTGACTAACAAAACCGTCCAAAAGACCATTTAAACCAATTCCGCCCTTTTGTTTCTTTTCCTTATGCATTCATTTTTTTCACGTTTTTGCACTCAAAACAACTTTCCTCCTTCGCGTACACACTGCTTTTAAGATTCCGAACCCATCTGACTCACAAAACTGTCTAAAAAGCCATTTAAACCAATACCGCCCTTTTGTTTCTTTTTCTTATGCATTCATTTTTTTCACGTTTTTGCACTCAAAACAACTCTCCTCCTTCGCGTACACACTGCTTTTAAGATTCCGAACCTATCTGACTAACAAAACCGTCCAAAAGACCATTTAAACCAATTCCGCCCTTTTGTTTCTTTTCCTTATGCATTCATTTTTTTCACGTTTTTGCACTCAAAACAACTTTTCTCCTTCGCGTACACACTTTTTTTATGATTCGGAACCCATCTGACTCACAAAATCGTTAAAAAGGCCATTTAATCCAATACCACCCTTATGTTTCTTTTCCTTATACATTCATTTTTTCCACGTTTTTGCACTCAAAACAAATTTCCTCCTTCGCGTACACACTGATTTTAAGATTCCGAGCCCATCTGACTCACAAAACTGTCTAAAAAGCCGTTTAAACCAATACCGCCCTTTTGTTTCTTTTCCTCATACATTCATTTTTTTCCACGTTTTTCCAACTTCCTTCCTTCTGGTACACACTTTTTTTATGATTTCGAACACACCTGACTCACAAAAGCTTCTACAAGGCCATTTAAACCAATTCCGCCCTTTTTTTTTTTTTTCCTTATGCATTCAGTTTTTTTACGTTTTAGACAACTTTCCTCCTTCGCGTACACACTGTTTTTATGATTTCGAACCCATATGACTCACAAAATCGTTAAAAAGGCCATTTAAACCAATACCGCCCTTTTGTTTCTTTTCCTTATACATTCATTTTTTTCACGTTTTTCCACTCAAGACAACTTTTCTCCTTCGCGTACACACTGTTTTTAAGATTCCGAACCCATCTGACTCACAAAACTGTCTAAAAAGCCATTTAAACCAATACCGCCCTTATGTTTCTTTTCCTTATACATTCATTTTTTCCACGTTTTTGGACTCAAAACAACTTTCCTCCTTCGCGTACACACTGATTTTAAGATTCCGAACCCACCTGACTCACAAAACCGTCTAAAAGGCCATTTAAACCAATACCGCCCTTATGTTTCTTTTTCTTATACATTCATTTTTTCCACGTTTTTGGACTCAAAACAACTTTCCTCCTTCGCGTACACACTGATTTTAAGATTCCGAGCCCATCTGACTCACAAAACTGTCTAAAAAGCCACTTAAACCAATACCGCCCTTTTGTTTCTTTTCCTTATGCATTGATTTTCCCACGTTTTTGCACTCAAAACAACTTTTCCCCTTCGCGTACACACTTTTTTTATGATTCCGAACCCATATGACTCACAAAATCGTTAAAAAGGCCATTTAAACCAATACCGCCCTTTTGTTTCTTTTCCTTATGCATTCATTTTTCTTACGTTTTTGCACTCAAGACATCTTTCCTCCTTCGCGTACACACCTTTTTTATGATTCGGAACCCATCTGACTCACAAAATCGTTAAAAAGGCCATTTAATCCAATACCACCCTTATGTTTCTTTTTCCTAAACAAATTTCCTCTTTCACACTGATTTTAAGATTCCGAGCCCATCTGACTCACAAAACTGTCTAAAAAGCCATTTAAACTAATACCGCCCTTATGTTTCTTTTCCTTATGCATTGATTTTTCCCACGTTTTTGCACTCAAAACAACTTTCCTCCTTCGCGTACACACTGATTTTAAGATTCCGAACCCATATGACTCACAAAATCGTTAAAAAGGCCATTTAAACCAATACCGCCCTTTTGTTTCTTTTCCTTATACATTCACTTTTTCCACGTTTTTCCAACTTTCCTCCTTTTCGTACACACTGTTTTTAAGATTCCGAACCCATCTGACTCACAAAACTGTCTAAAAAGCCGTTTAAACCAATACCGCCCTTTTGTTTCTTTTCCTCATACATTCATTTTTTCCACGTTTTTGCACTCAAAAGAACTCTCCTCCTTCGCGTACACACTGCTTTTAAGATTCCGAACCTATCTGACAAACAAAACCGTCCAAAAGACCATTTAAACCAATTCCGCCCTTTTGTTTCTTTTCCTTATGCATTCATTTTTTTCACGTTTTTGCACTCAAAACAACTTTCCTCCTTCGCGTACACACTGCTTTTAAGATTCCGAACCTATCTGACTAACAAAACCGTCCAAAAGACCATTTAAACCAATTCCGCCCTTTTGTTTCTTTTCCTTATGCATTCATTTTTTTCACGTTTTTGCACTCAAAACAACTTTCCTCCTTCGCGTACACACTGCTTTTAAGATTCCGAACCTATCTGACTAACAAAACCGTCCAAAAGACCATTTAAACCAATTCCGCCCTTTTGTTTCTTTTCCTTATGCATTCATTTTTTTCACGTTTTTGCACTCAAAACAACTTTCCTCCTTCGCGTACACACTGCTTTTAAGATTCCGAACCCATCTGACTCACAAAACTGTCTAAAAAGCCATTTAAACCAATACCGCCCTTTTGTTTCTTTTTCTTATGCATTCATTTTTTTCACGTTTTTGCACTCAAAACAACTCTCCTCCTTCGCGTACACACTGCTTTTAAGATTCCGAACCTATCTGACTAACAAAACCGTCCAAAAGACCATTTAAACCAATTCCGCCCTTTTGTTTCTTTTCCTTATGCATTCATTTTTTTCACGTTTTTGCACTCAAAACAACTTTTCTCCTTCGCGTACACACTTTTTTTATGATTCGGAACCCATCTGACTCACAAAATCGTTAAAAAGGCCATTTAATCCAATACCACCCTTATGTTTCTTTTCCTTATACATTCATTTTTTCCACGTTTTTGCACTCAAAACAAATTTCCTCCTTCGCGTACACACTGATTTTAAGATTCCGAGCCCATCTGACTCACAAAACTGTCTAAAAAGCCGTTTAAACCAATACCGCCCTTTTGTTTCTTTTCCTCATACATTCATTTTTTTCCACGTTTTTCCAACTTCCTTCCTTCTGGTACACACTTTTTTTATGATTTCGAACACACCTGACTCACAAAAGCTTCTACAAGGCCATTTAAACCAATTCCGCCCTTTTTTTTTTTTTCCTTATGCATTCAGTTTTTTTACGTTTTAGACAACTTTCCTCCTTCGCGTACACACTGTTTTTATGATTTCGAACCCATATGACTCACAAAATCGTTAAAAAGGCCATTTAAACCAATACCGCCCTTTTGTTTCTTTTCCTTATACATTCATTTTTTTCACGTTTTTCCACTCAAGATAACTTTTCTCCTTCGCGTACACACTGTTTTTAAGATTCCGAACCCATCTGACTCACAAAACTGTCTAAAAAGCCATTTAAACCAATACCGCCCTTATGTTTCTTTTCCTTATACATTCATTTTTTCCACGTTTTTGGACTCAAAACAACTTTCCTCCTTCGCGTACACACTGATTTTAAGATTCCGAACCCACCTGACTCACAAAACCGTCTAAAAGGCCATTTAAACCAATACCGCCCTTATGTTTCTTTTCCTTATACATTCATTTTTTCCACGTTTTTGGACTCAAAACAACTTTCCTCCTTCGCGTACACACTGATTTTAAGATTCCGAGCCCATCTGACTCACAAAACTGTCTAAAAAGCCACTTAAACCAATACCGCCCTTTTGTTTCTTTTCCTTATGCATTGATTTTCCCACGTTTTTGCACTCAAAACAACTTTTCTCCTTCGCGTACACACTTTTTTTATGATTCCGAACCCATATGACTCACAAAATCGTTAAAAAGGCCATTTAAACCAATACCGCCCTTTTGTTTCTTTTCCTTATACATTCACTTTTTCCACGTTTTTCCAACTTTCCTCCTTTTCGTACACACTGTTTTTAAAATTCCGAACCCATCTGACTCACAAAACTGTCTAAAAAGCCGTTTAAACCAATACCGCCCTTTTGTTTCTTTTCCTTATACATTCATTTTTTCTACGTTTTTCCAACTTCCCTCCTTCTGGTACACACTTTTTTTATGATTTAAAACCCATCTGACTCACAAAATCGTCTATAAGACCATTTAAACCTCCCTTTTGTTTCTTTTCCTTATGCATTCATTTTTTTCACGTTTTTGCACTGAAAAGAACTCTCCTCCTTCGCGTACACACTGCTTTTAAGATTCCGAACCCATCTGACTCACAAAACTGTCTAAAAAGCCATTTAAACCAATACCGCCCTTTTGTTTCTTTTTCTTATGCATTCATTTTTTTCACGTTTTTGCACTCAAAACAACTCTCCTCCTTCGCGTACACACTGCTTTTAAGATTCCGAACCTATCTGACTAACAAAACCGTCCAAAAGACCATTTAAACCAATTCCGCCCTTTTGTTTCTTTTCCTTATGCATTCATTTTTCTTACGTTTTTGCACTCAAGACATCTTTCCTCCTTCGCGTACACACTTTTTTTATGATTCGGAACCCATCTGACTCACAAAATCGTTAAAAAGGCCATTTAAACCAATACCTCCCTTTTGTTTCTTTTCCTTATGCATTCATTTTTTTCACGTTTTTGCACTGAAAAGAACTCTCCTCCTTCGCGTACACACTGCTTTTAAGATTCCGAACCCATCTGACTCACAAAACTGTCTAAAAAGCCATTTAAACCAATACCGCCCTTTTGTTTTTTTTCCTTATGCATTGATTTTTCCCACGTTTTTGCACTCAAAACAACTTTCCTCCTTCGCGTACACACTTTTTTTATGATTCCGAACCCATATGACTCACAAAATCGTTAAAAATGCCATTTAAACCAATACCGCCCTTTTGTTTCTTTTCCTTATGCATTCATTTTTCTTACGTTTTTGCACTCAAGACATCTTTCCTCCTTCGCGTACACACCTTTTTTATGATTCGGAACCCATCTGACTCACAAAATCGTTAAAAAGGCCATTTAATCCAATACCACCCTTATGTTTCTTTTTCCTAAACAAATTTCCTCTTTCACACTGATTTTAAGATTCCGAGCCCATCTGACTCACAAAACTGTCTAAAAAGCCATTTAAACTAATACCGCCCTTATGTTTCTTTTCCTTATGCATTGATTTTTCCCACGTTTTTGCACTCAAAACAACTTTCCTCCTTCGCGTACACACTGATTTTAAGATTCCGAACCCATATGACTCACAAAATCGTTAAAAAGGCCATTTAAACCAATACCGCCCTTTTGTTTCTTTTCCTTATACATTGATTTTTTTCACGTTTTTCCACTCAAGACAACTTTCCTCCTTCGCGTACACACTGATTTTAAGATTCCGAGCCCATCTGACTCACAAAACTGTCTAAAAAGCCGTTTAAACCAATACCGCCCTTTTGTTTCTTTTCCTCATACATTCATTTTTTTCCACGTTTTTCCAACTTCCTTCCTTCTGGTACACACTTTTTTTATGATTTCGAACACACCTGACTCACAAAAGCTTCTACAAGGCCATTTAAACCAATTCCGCCCTTTTTTTTTTTTTCCTTATGCATTCAGTTTTTTTACGTTTTAGACAACTTTCCTCCTTCGCGTACACACTGTTTTTATGATTTCGAACCCATATGACTCACAAAATCGTTAAAAAGGCCATTTAAACCAATACCGCCCTTTTGTTTCTTTTCCTTATACATTCATTTTTTTCACGTTTTTCCACTCAAGATAACTTTTCTCCTTCGCGTACACACTGTTTTTAAGATTCCGAACCCATCTGACTCACAAAACTGTCTAAAAAGCCATTTAAACCAATACCGCCCTTATGTTTCTTTTCCTTATACATTCATTTTTTCCACGTTTTTGGACTCAAAACAACTTTCCTCCTTCGCGTACACACTGATTTTAAGATTCCGAACCCACCTGACTCACAAAACCGTCTAAAAGGCCATTTAAACCAATACCGCCCTTATGTTTCTTTTCCTTATACATTCATTTTTTCCACGTTTTTGGACTCAAAACAACTTTCCTCCTTCGCGTACACACTGATTTTAAGATTCCGAGCCCATCTGACTCACAAAACTGTCTAAAAAGCCACTTAAACCAATACCGCCCTTTTGTTTCTTTTCCTTATGCATTGATTTTCCCACGTTTTTGCACTCAAAACAACTTTTCTCCTTCGCGTACACACTTTTTTTATGATTCCGAACCCATATGACTCACAAAATCGTTAAAAAGGCCATTTAAACCAATACCGCCCTTTTGTTTCTTTTCCTTATACATTCACTTTTTCCACGTTTTTCCAACTTTCCTCCTTTTCGTACACACTGTTTTTAAAATTCCGAACCCATCTGACTCACAAAACTGTCTAAAAAGCCGTTTAAACCAATACCGCCCTTTTGTTTCTTTTCCTTATACATTCATTTTTTCTACGTTTTTCCAACTTCCCTCCTTCTGGTACACACTTTTTTTATGATTTAAAACCCATCTGACTCACAAAATCGTCTATAAGACCATTTAAACCTCCCTTTTGTTTCTTTTCCTTATGCATTCATTTTTTTCACGTTTTTGCACTGAAAAGAACTCTCCTCCTTCGCGTACACACTGCTTTTAAGATTCCGAACCCATCTGACTCACAAAACTGTCTAAAAAGCCATTTAAACCAATACCGCCCTTTTGTTTCTTTTTCTTATGCATTCATTTTTTTCACGTTTTTGCACTCAAAACAACTCTCCTCCTTCGCGTACACACTGCTTTTAAGATTCCGAACCTATCTGACTAACAAAACCGTCCAAAAGACCATTTAAACCAATTCCGCCCTTTTGTTTCTTTTCCTTATGCATTCATTTTTCTTACGTTTTTGCACTCAAGACATCTTTCCTCCTTCGCGTACACACTTTTTTTATGATTCGGAACCCATCTGACTCACAAAATCGTTAAAAAGGCCATTTAAACCAATACCTCCCTTTTGTTTCTTTTCCTTATGCATTCATTTTTTTCACGTTTTTGCACTGAAAAGAACTCTCCTCCTTCGCGTACACACTGCTTTTAAGATTCCGAACCCATCTGACTCACAAAACTGTCTAAAAAGCCATTTAAACCAATACCGCCCTTTTGTTTTTTTTCCTTATGCATTGATTTTTCCCACGTTTTTGCACTCAAAACAACTTTCCTCCTTCGCGTACACACTTTTTTTATGATTCCGAACCCATATGACTCACAAAATCGTTAAAAATGCCATTTAAACCAATACCGCCCTTTTGTTTCTTTTCCTTATGCATTCATTTTTCTTACGTTTTTGCACTCAAGACATCTTTCCTCCTTCGCGTACACACCTTTTTTATGATTCGGAACCCATCTGACTCACAAAATCGTTAAAAAGGCCATTTAATCCAATACCACCCTTATGTTTCTTTTTCCTAAACAAATTTCCTCTTTCACACTGATTTTAAGATTCCGAGCCCATCTGACTCACAAAACTGTCTAAAAAGCCATTTAAACTAATACCGCCCTTATGTTTCTTTTCCTTATGCATTGATTTTTCCCACGTTTTTGCACTCAAAACAACTTTCCTCCTTCGCGTACACACTGATTTTAAGATTCCGAACCCATATGACTCACAAAATCGTTAAAAAGGCCATTTAAACCAATACCGCCCTTTTGTTTCTTTTCCTTATACATTGATTTTTTTCACGTTTTTCCACTCAAGACAACTTTTCTCCTTCGCGTACACACTGTTTTTAAGATTCCGAACCCACCTGACTCACAAAACTGTCTAAAAAGCCGTTTAAACCAATACCGCCCTTTTGTTTCTTTTCCTTATGCATTGATTTTCCCACGTTTTTCCAACTTCCCTCCTTCTGGTACACACTTTTTTTATGATTTCGAACCCACCTGACTCACAAAAGCGTCTACAAGGCCATTTAAACCAATTCCGCCCTTTTTTTTTCCTTATGCATTCATTTTTCTTACGTTTTTGCACTCAAGACAACTTTCCTCCTTCGCGTACACACTGTTTTTATGATTTCGAACCCATCTGACTCACAAAATCGTCTATAAGACCATTTAAACCAATACCTCCTTTTGTTTCTTTTCCTTATACATTCATTTTTTCCACGTTTTTGGACTCAAAACAACTTTCCTCCTTCGCGTACACACTGATTTTAAGATTCCGAGCCCATCTGACTCACAAAACTGTCTAAAAAGCCATTTAAACCAATACCGCCCTTTTGTTTCTTTTCCTTATGCATTGATTTTCCCACGTTTTTGCACTCAAAACAACTTTTCTCCTTCGCGTACACACTTTTTTTATGATTCCGAACCCATATGACTCACAAAATCGTCTATAAGACCATTTAAACCAATACCTCCCTTTTGTTTCTTTTCCTTATGCATTCATTTTTTTCACGTTTTTGCACTCAAAAGAACTCTCCTCCTTCGCGTACACACTGCTTTTAAGATTCCGAACCTATCTGACAAACAAAACCGTCCAAAAGACCATTTAAACCAATTCCGCCCTTTTCTTTCTTTTCCTTATGCATTCATTTTTTTCACGTTTTTGCACTCAAAACAACTTTCCTCCTTCGCGTACACACTGCTTTTAAGATTCCGAACCTATCTGACTAACAAAACCGTCCAAAAGACCATTTAAACCAATTCCGCCCTTTTGTTTCTTTTCCTTATGCATTCATTTTTTTCACGTTTTTGCACTCAAAACAACTTTCCTCCTTCGCGTACACACTGCTTTTAAGATTCCGAACCCATCTGACTCACAAAACTGTCTAAAAAGCCATTTAAACCAATACCGCCCTTTTGTTTCTTTTTCTTATGCATTCATTTTTTTCACGTTTTTGCACTCAAAATAACTCTCCTCCTTCGCGTACACACTGCTTTTAAGATTCCGAACCTATCTGACTAACAAAACCGTCCAAAAGACCATTTAAACCAATTCCGCCCTTTTGTTTCTTTTCCTTATGCATTCATTTTTTTCACGTTTTTGCACTCAAAACAACTTTTCTCCTTCGCGTACACACTTTTTTTATGATTCGGAACCCATCTGACTCACAAAATCGTTAAAAAGGCCATTTAATCCAATACCACCCTTATGTTTCTTTTCCTTATACATTCATTTTTTCCACGTTTTTGCACTCAAAACAAATTTCCTCCTTCGCGTACACACTGATTTTAAGATTCCGAGCCCATCTGACTCACAAAACTGTCTAAAAAGCCGTTTAAACCAATACCGCCCTTTTGTTTCTTTTCCTCATACATTCATTTTTTTCCACGTTTTTCCAACTTCCTTCCTTCTGGTACACACCTTTTTTATGATTTCGAACACACCTGACTCACAAAAGCTTCTACAAGGCCATTTAAACCAATTCCGCCCTTTTTTTTTTTTTTCCTTATGCATTCAGTTTTTTTACGTTTTAGACAACTTTCCTCCTTCGCGTACACACTGTTTTTATGATTTCGAACCCATATGACTCACAAAATCGTTAAAAAGGCCATTTAAACCAATACCGCCCTTTTGTTTCTTTTCCTTATACATTCATTTTTTTCACGTTTTTCCACTCAAGACAACTTTTCTCCTTCGCGTACACACTGTTTTTAAGATTCCGAACCCATCTGACTCACAAAACTGTCTAAAAAGCCATTTAAACCAATACCGCCCTTATGTTTCTTTTCCTTATACATTCATTTTTTCCACGTTTTTGGACTCAAAACAACTTTCCTCCTTCGCGTACACACTGATTTTAAGATTCCGAACCCACCTGACTCACAAAACCGTCTAAAAGGCCATTTAAACCAATACCGCCCTTATGTTTCTTTTCCTTATACATTCATTTTTTCCACGTTTTTGGACTCAAAACAACTTTCCTCCTTCGCGTACACACTGATTTTAAGATTCCGAGCCCATCTGACTCACAAAACTGTCTAAAAAGCCATTTAAACCAATAACGCCCTTTTGTTTCTTTTCCTTATGCATTGATTTTCCCACGTTTTTGCACTCAAAACAACTTTTCTCCTTCGCGTACACACTTTTTTTATGATTCCGAACCCATATGACTCACAAAATCGTTAAAAAGGCCATTTAAACCAATACCGCCCTTTTGTTTCTTTTCCTTATACATTCACTTTTTCCACGTTTTTCCAACTTTCCTCCTTTTCGTACACACTGTTTTTAAAATTCCGAACCCATCTGACTCACAAAACTGTCTAAAAAGCCGTTTAAACCAATACCGCCCTTTTGTTTCTTTTCCTTATACATTCATTTTTTCTACGTTTTTCCAACTTCCCTCCTTCTGGTACACACTTTTTTTATGATTTAAAACCCATCTGACTCACAAAATCGTCTATAAGACCATTTAAACCAATACCTCCCTTTTGTTTCTTTTCCTTATGCATTCATTTTTTTCACGTTTTTGCACTGAAAAGAACTCTCCTCCTTCGCGTACACACTGCTTTTAAGATTCCGAACCCATCTGACTCACAAAACTGTCTAAAAAGCCATTTAAACCAATACCGCCCTTTTGTTTCTTTTTCTTATGCATTCATTTTTTTCACGTTTTTGCACTCAAAACAACTCTCCTCCTTCGCGTACACACTGCTTTTAAGATTCCGAACCTATCTGACTAACAAAACCGTCCAAAAGACCATTTAAACCAATTCCGCCCTTTTGTTTCTTTTCCTTATGCATTCATTTTTCTTACGTTTTTGCACTCAAGACATCTTTCCTCCTTCGCGTACACACTTTTTTTATGATTCGGAACCCATCTGACTCACAAAATCGTTAAAAAGGCCATTTAATCCAATACCACCCTTATGTTTCTTTTCCTTATACATTCATTTTTTCCACGTTTTTGCACTCAAAACAAATTTCCTCCTTCGCGTACACACTGATTTTAAGATTCCGAGCCCATCTGACTCACAAAACTGTCTAAAAAGCCGTTTAAACCAATACCGCCCTTTTGTTTCTTTTCCTTATACATTCATTTTTTCTACGTTTTTCCAACTTCCCTCCTTCTGGTACACACTTTTTTTATGATTTAAAACCCATCTGACTCACAAAATCGTCTATAAGACCATTTAAACCAATACCTCCCTTTTGTTTCTTTTCCTTATGCATTCATTTTTTTCACGTTTTTGCTCTGAAAAGAACTCTCCTCCTTCGCGTACACACTGCTTTTAAGATTCCGAACCCATCTGACTCACAAAACTGTCTAAAAAGCCATTTAAACCAATACCGCCCTTTTGTTTCTTTTTCTTATGCATTCATTTTTTTCACGTTTTTGCACTCAAAACAACTCTCCTCCTTCGCGTACACACTGCTTTTAAGATTCCGAACCTATCTGACTAACAAAACCGTCCAAAAGACCATTTAAACCAATTCCGCCCTTTTGTTTCTTTTCCTTATGCATTCATTTTTCTTACGTTTTTGCACTCAAGACATCTTTCCTCCTTCGCGTACACACTTTTTTTATGATTCGGAACCCATCTGACTCACAAAATCGTTAAAAAGGCCATTTAATCCAATACCACCCTTATGTTTCTTTTCCTTATACATTCATTTTTTCCACGTTTATGCACTCAAAACAAATTTCCTTCTTCGCGTGCACACTGATTTTAAGATTCCGAGCCCATCTGACTCACAAAACTGTCTAAAAAGCCGTTTAAACCAATACCGCCCTTTTGTTTCTTTTCCTCATACATTCATTTTTTTCCACGTTTTTCCAACTTCCTTCCTTCTGGTACACACTTTTTTTATGATTTCGAACCCACCTGACTCACAAAAGCTTCTACAAGGCCATTTAAACCAATTCCGCCCTTTTTTACTTCCTTATACAAAGTATAAGGAAGTATAGTAATCCCGATTTGCGAAATGGATTTTGTATTTCACATTGCTCGAAAACGAATGATCGCTGGATGTTGCCAATTTATACGTGTGACTGTCATGATGTCTAGTTGCACACCTGCAAGTGTCGTCTTAACACGAGCTCTCGTTTTAGAGATATAAGGGTTTTTACACGATTTTTCGTGACGTCTGTATGTGTGTGTGTCTGTGTGTGTGTGGGTATGTCGCATAACTCAAAAACGGTTGGACGTAGAAAGTTGCGAATTGGTACATAGGTTTGTTATAACATCTAGTTGTGCACCTCCCTTTTTGGACTTTCTATGATTTTCGGTTTTGGAGATATTTAGGAAAATTAGGTTCATAATGACAAAAATACATAGGTTTTGACCATAATGTATCAAAAAACGGTAATAACTCAGAAACGGTTTAGACAAATCTTGCAATTTAACTGACTTCCCGACAAGCTAGACATTTGAAACTTTCAGAAAGGCTCAGAACACGTTGACAATGCATTTTTCATATATTTTTAGCCAACTGTTTCCGATACCTGTTGCCTTCAGCAGCGTTTATGCGATTCAACAGAAAAATTATTTAACTAACTTCCCGACTAGCTAGACATTTGAAACTTTCAGACTAGATCAGAACACGGTGAAAATGCATTTTTTAATACTTTTAGCCAACTGTGTAGGGTTCCTGCTGCCTTCGGCAGCGTTACCAGTACAAATCTTGCAATCGATTTTTAACTAACTTCCCGACCAGCTAGACATTTAAAACTTCCCCAAGGCACAACTATGACATGAGTCCCCCCCCCAAGGCACAACTTTGACATGAGTCCCCCCCAGGCATAACTTTGACATTAGTCCCCCAAGGCACAGCTTTGACAAGAGTCCCCCCCAAGGTACAACTTTGACATGAGTCCCCAAAAGGCACAACTTTGACATGAGTCCCCCCCAAGGCACAACTTTGACATGAGTCCCCCCCCAGGCACAACTTTGACATGAGTCCCCCCAAGGCACAACTTTGACATGAGTCCCTCCAAGGTACAACTTTGACATGAGTCCCCCAAGGCACAACTTTGACATGAGTCCCCCCCAAGGTACAACTTTGGCATTAGTCCCCCCAAGGTACAACTTTGACATGAGTCCCCCCAAGGCACAACTTTGACATGAGTCCCCCCCCCCCCAAGGCACAACTTTGACATGAGTCCCCTCAAGGCACAATTTTTTTTTATTTATTTATTTATTTATTTATTTATTTATTTTTTTTTTTTACGTATGCATGCATTTTTTAAAAATATTCTTAGCCAACTGTTTCGGGTCCAGTGACAATGTTTTTTAACGTTATGTATATTTCTAAAAGTGTATAAGGAAGTCATGTGGTGCCCACATCAGATTTTTTTTTTTCCTTATGCATTCAGTTTTCTTACGTTTTAGACAACTTTCCTCCTTCGCGTACACACTGTTTTTATGATTTCGAACCCATATGACTCACAAAATCGTTAAAAAGGCCATTTAAACCAATACCGCCCTTTTGTTTCTTTT
This sequence comes from Salticus scenicus, assembly GCA_963930645.1. Classification (NCBI taxonomy): domain Eukaryota; kingdom Metazoa; phylum Arthropoda; class Arachnida; order Araneae; family Salticidae; genus Salticus; species Salticus scenicus. Next base: position 702,643 of record CAWVNO010001693.1, on the reverse strand, counting down.
CCTTATACATTCATTTTTTTCACGTTTTTCCACTCAAGACAACTTTCCTCCTTCGCGTACACACTGTTTTTATGATTTCGAACCCATCTGACTCACAAAATCGTCTATAAGACCATTTAAACCAATACCTCCCTTTTGTTTCTTTTTCTTATGCATTCATTTTTTTCACGTTTTTGCACTCAAAACAACTCTCCTCCTTCGCGTACACACTGCTTTTAAGATTCCGAACCTATCTGACTAACAAAACCGTCCAAAAGACCATTTAAACCAATTCCGCCCTTTTGTTTCTTTTCCTTATGCATTCATTTTTCTTACGTTTTTGCACTCAAGACATCTTTCCTCCTTCGCGTACACACTGCTTTTAAGATTCCGAACCTATCTGACTAACAAAACCGTCCAAAAGACCATTTAAACCAATTCCGCCCTTTTGTTTCTTTTCCTTATGCATTCATTTTTCTTACGTTTTTGCACTCAAGACATCTTTCCTCATTCGCGTACACACTTTTTTTATGATTCGGAACCCATCTGACTCACAAAATCGTTAAAAAGGCCATTTAATCCAATACCACCCTTATGTTTCTTTTCCTTATACATTCATTTTTTCCACGTTTTTGCACTCAAAACAAATTTCCTCCTTCGCGTACACACTGATTTTAAGATTCCGAGCCCATCTGACTCACAAAACTGTCTAAAAAGCCGTTTAAACCAATACCGCCCTTTTGTTTCTTTTCCTCATACATTCATTTTTTTCCAAGTTTTTCCAACTTCCTTCCTTCTGGTACACACTTTTTTTATGATTCCGAACCCATATGACTCACAAAATCGTTAAAAAGGCCATTTAAACCAATACCGCCCTTTTGTTTCTTTTCCTTATGCATTCATTTTTCTTACGTTTTTGCACTCAAGACATCTTTCCTCCTTCGCGTACACACCTTTTTTATGATTCGGAACCCATCTGACTCACAAAATCGTTAAAAAGGCCATTTAATCCAATACCACCCTTATGTTTCTTTTTCCTAAACAAATTTCCTCTTTCACACTGATTTTAAGATTCCGAGCCCATCTGACTCACAAAACTGTCTAAAAAGCCATTTAAACTAATACCGCCCTTATGTTTCTTTTCCTTATGCATTGATTTTTCCCACGTTTTTGCACTCAAAACAACTTTCCTCCTTCGCGTACACACTGATTTTAAGATTCCGAACCCATATGACTCACAAAATCGTTAAAAAGGCCATTTAAACCAATACCGCCCTTTTGTTTCTTTTCCTTATACATTGATTTTTTTCACGTTTTTCCACTCAAGACAACTTTTCTCCTTCGCGTACACACTGTTTTTAAGATTCCGAACCCACCTGACTCACAAAACTGTCTAAAAAGCCGTTTAAACCAATACCGCCCTTTTGTTTCTTTTCCTTATGCATTGATTTTTCCCACGTTTTTCCAACTTCCCTCCTTCTGGTACACACTTTTTTTATGATTTCGAACCCACCTGACTCACAAAAGCGTCTACAAGGCCATTTAAACCAATTCCGCCCTTTTTTTTTTCCTTATGCATTCATTTTTCTTACGTTTTTGCACTCAAGACAACTTTCCTCCTTCGCGTACACACTGTTTTTATGATTTCGAACCCATCTGACTCACAAAATCGTCTATAAGACCATTTAAACCAATACCTCCTTTTGTTTCTTTTCCTTATACATTCATTTTTTCCACGTTTTTGGACTCAAAACAACTTTCCTCCTTCGCGTACACACTGATTTTAAGATTCCGAGCCCATCTGACTCACAAAACTGTCTAAAAAGCCATTTAAACCAATACCGCCCTTTTGTTTCTTTTCCTTATGCATTGATTTTCCCACGTTTTTGCACTCAAAACAACTTTTCTCCTTCGCGTACACACTTTTTTTATGATTCCGAACCCATATGACTCACAAAATCGTTAAAAAGGCCATTTAAACCAATACCGCCCTTTTGTTTCTTTTCCTTATACATTCACTTTTTCCACGTTTTTCCAACTTTCCTCCTTTTCGTACACACTGTTTTTAAGATTCCGAACCCATCTGACTCACAAAACTGTCTAAAAAGCCGTTTAAACCAATACCGCCCTTTTGTTTCTTTTCCTCATACATTCATTTTTTCTACGTTTTTCCAACTTCCCTCCTTCTGGTACACACTTTTTTTATGATTTAAAACCCATCTGACTCACAAAATCGTCTATAAGACCATTTAAACCAATACCTCCCTTTTGTTTCTTTTCCTTATGCATTCATTTTTTTCACGTTTTTGCACTCAAAAGAACTCTCCTCCTTCGCGTACACACTGCTTTTAAGATTCCGAACCTATCTGACAAACAAAACCGTCCAAAAGACCATTTAAACCAATTCCGCCCTTTTGTTTCTTTTCCTTATGCATTCATTTTTTTCACGTTTTTGCACTGAAAAGAACTCTCCTCCTTCGCGTACACACTGCTTTTAAGATTCCGAACCCATATGACTCACAAAATCGTTAAAAAGGCCATTTAAACCAATACCGCCCTTTTGTTTCTTTTCCTTATACATTCATTTTTTTCACGTTTTTCCACTCAAGACAACTTTCCTCCTTCGCGTACACACTGTTTTTATGATTTCGAACCCATCTGACTCACAAAATCGTCTATAAGACCATTTAAACCAATACCTCCCTTTTGTTTCTTTTCCTTATGCATTCATTTTTTTCACGTTTTTGCACTGAAAAGAACTCTCCTCCTTCGCGTACACACTGCTTTTAAGATTCCGAACCCATCTGACTCACAAAACTGTCTAAAAAGCCATTTAAACCAATACCGCCCTTTTGTTTCTTTTTCTTATGCATTCATTTTTTTCACGTTTTTGCACTCAAAACAACTCTCCTCCTTCGCGTACACACTGCTTTTAAGATTCCGAACCTATCTGACTAACAAAACCGTCCAAAAGACCATTTAAACCAATTCCGCCCTTTTGTTTCTTTTCCTTATGCATTCCTTATGTATTCCTTCGCGTACACACTGATTTTAAGATTCCGAGCCCATCTGACTCACAAAACTGTCTAAAAAGCCGTTTAAACCAATACCGCCCTTTTGTTTCTTTTCCTCATACATTCATTTTTTTCCACGTTTTTCCAACTTCCTTCCTTCTGGTACACACTTTTTTTATGATTTCGAACCCACCTGACTCACAAAAGCTTCTACAAGGCCATTTAAACCAATTCCGCCCTTTTTTTTTTTCCTTATGCATTCAGTTTTCTTACGTTTTAGACAACTTTCCTCCTTTGCGTACACACTGTTTTTATGATTTCGAACCCATATGACTCACAAAATCGTTAAAAAGGCCATTTAAACCAATACCGCCCTTTTGTTTCTTTTCCTTATACATTCATTTTTTTCACGTTTTTCCACTCAAGACAACTTTCCTCCTTCGCGTACACACTGTTTTTATGATTTCGAACCCATCTGACTCACAAAATCGTCTATAAGACCATTTAAACCAATACCTCCCTTTTGTTTCTTTTCCTTATGCATTCATTTTTTTCACGTTTTTGCACTCAAAACAACTTTCCTCCTTCGCGTACACACTGCTTTTAAGATTCCGAACCCATCTGACTCACAAAACTGTCTAAAAAGCCATTTAAACCAATACCGCCCTTTTGTTTCTTTTCCTTATGCATTGATTTTTCCCACGTTTTTGCACTCAAAACAACTTTCCTCCTTCGCGTACACACTTTTTTTATGATTCCGAACCCATATGACTCACAAAATCGTTAAAAAGGCCATTTAAACCAATACCGCCCTTTTGTTTCTTTTCCTTATGCATTCATTTTTCTTACGTTTTTGCACTCAAGACATCTTTCCTCCTTCGCGTACACACCTTTTTTATGATTCGGAACCCATCTGACTCACAAAATCGTTAAAAAGGCCATTTAATCCAATACCACCCTTATGTTTCTTTTTCCTAAACAAATTTCCTCCTTCACACTGATTTTAAGATTCCGAGCCCATCTGACTCACAAAACTGTCTAAAAAGCCATTTAAACTAATACCGCCCTTATGTTTCTTTTCCTTATGCATTGATTTTTCCCACGTTTTTGCACTCAAAACAACTTTCCTCCTTCGCGTACACACTGATTTTAAGATTCCGAACCCATATGACTCACAAAATCGTTAAAAAGGCCATTTAAACCAATACCGCCCTTTTGTTTCTTTTCCTTATACATTGATTTTTTTCACTTTTTTCCACTCAAGACAACTTTTCTCCTTCGCGTACACACTGTTTTTAAGATTCCGAACCCACCTGATTCACAAAACTGTCTAAAAAGCCGTTTAAACCAATACCGCCCTTTTGTTTCTTTTCCTTATGCATTGATTTTCCCACGTTTTTCCAACTTCCCTCCTTCTGGTACACACTTTTTTTATGATTTCGAACCCACCTGACTCACAAAAGCGTCTACAAGGCCATTTAAACCAATTCCGCCCTTTTTTTTTTCCTTATGCATTCATTTTTCTTACGTTTTTGCACTCAAGACAACTTTCCTCCTTCGCGTACACACTGTTTTTATGATTTCGAACCCATCTGACTCACAAAATCGTCTATAAGACCATTTAAACCAATACCTCCTTTTGTTTCTTTTCCTTATACATTCATTTTTTCCACGTTTTTGGACTCAAAACAACTTTCCTAATTCGCGTACACACTGATTTTAAGATTCCGAGCCCATCTGACTCACAAAACTGTCTAAAAAGCCATTTAAACCAATACCGCCCTTTTGTTTCTTTTCCTTATGCATTGATTTTCCCACGTTTTTGCACTCAAAACAACTTTTCTCCTTCGCGTACACACTTTTTTTATGATTCCGAACCCATATGACTCACAAAATCGTTAAAAAGGCCATTTAAACCAATACCGCCCTTTTGTTTCTTTTCCTTATATATTCACTTTTTCCACGTTTTTCCAACTTTCCTCCTTTTCGTACACACTGTTTTTAAGATTCCGAACCCATCTGACTCACAAAACTGTCTAAAAAGCCGTTTAAACCAATACCGCCCTTTTGTTTCTTTTCCTCATACATTCATTTTTTCTACGTTTTTCCAACTTCCCTCCTTCTGGTACACACTTTTTTTATGATTTAAAACCCATCTGACTCACAAAATCGTCTATAAGACCATTTAAACCAATACCTCCCTTTTGTTTCTTTTCCTTATGCATTCATTTTTTTCACGTTTTTGCACTCAAAACAACTTTCCTCCTTCGCGTACACACTGCTTTTAAGATTCCGAACCTATCTGACTAACAAAACCGTCCAAAAGACCATTTAAACCAATTCCGCCCTTTTGTTTCTTTTCCTTATGCATTCATTTTTTTCACGTTTTTGCACTCAAAACAACTTTCCTCCTTCGCGTACACACTGCTTTTAAGATTCCGAACCCATCTGACTCACAAAACTGTCTAAAAAGCCATTTAAACCAATACCGCCCTTTTGTTTCTTTTTCTTATGCATTCATTTTTTTCACGTTTTTGCACTCAAAACAACTCTCCTCCTTCGCGTACACACTGCTTTTAAGATTCCGAACCTATCTGACTAACAAAACCGTCCAAAAGACCATTTAAACCAATTCCGCCCTTTTGTTTCTTTTCCTTATGCATTCATTTTTTTCACGTTTTTGCACTCAAAACAACTTTCCTCCTTCGCGTACACACTGCTTTTAAGATTCCGAACCTATCTGACTAACAAAACTGTCTAAAAAGCCGTTTAAACCAATACCGCCCTTTTGTTTCTTTTCCTCATACATTCATTTTTTCTACGTTTTTCCAACTTCCCTCCTTCTGGTACACACTTTTTTTATGATTTAAAACCCATCTGACTCACAAAATCGTCTATAAGACCATTTAAACCAATACCTCCCTTTTGTTTCTTTTCCTTATGCATTCATTTTTTTCACGTTTTTGCACTCAAAAGAACTCTCCTCCTTCGCGTACACACTGCTTTTAAGATTCCGAACCTATCTGACAAACAAAACCGTCCAAAAGACCATTTAAACCAATCCGCCCTTTTGTTTCTTTTCCTTATGCATTCATTTTTTTCACGTTTTTGCACTCAAAACAACTTTCCTCCTTCGCGTACACACTGCTTTTAAGATTCCGAACCTATCTGACTAACAAAACCGTCCAAAAGACCATTTAAACCAATTCCGCCCTTTTGTTTCTTTTCCTTATGCATTCATTTTTTTCACGTTTTTGCACTCAAAACAACTTTCCTCCTTCGCGTACACACTGCTTTTAAGATTCCGAACCCATCTGACTCACAAAACTGTCTAAAGCCATTTAAACCAATACCGCCCTTTTGTTTCTTTTTCTTATGCATTCATTTTTTTCACGTTTTTGCACTCAAAACAACTCTCCTCCTTCGCGTACACACTGCTTTTAAGATTCCGAACCTATCTGACTAACAAAACCGTCCAAAAGACCATTTAAACCAATTCCGCACTTTTGTTTCTTTTCCTTATGCATTCATTTTTTTCACGTTTTTGCACTCAAAACAACTTTTCTCCTTCGCTTACACACTTTTTTTATGATTCGGAACCCATCTGACTCACAAAATCGTTAAAAAGGCCATTTAATCCAATACCACCCTTATGTTTCTTTTCCTTATACATTCATTTTTTCCACGTTTTTGCACTCAAAACAAATTTCCTCCTTCGCGTACACACTGATTTTAAGATTCCGAGCCCATCTGACTCACAAAACTGTCTAAAAAGCCGTTTAAACCAATACCGCCCTTTTGTTTCTTTTCCTCATACATTCATTTTTTTCCACGTTTTTCCAACTTCCTTCCTTCTGGTACACACTTTTTTTATGATTTCGAACCCACCTGACTCACAAAAGCTTCTACAAGGCCATTTAAACCAATTCCGCCCTTTTTTTTTTTTTTCCTTATGCATTCAGTTTTCTTACGTTTTAGACAACTTTCCTCCTTCGCGTACACACTGTTTTTATGATTTCGAACCCATATGACTCACAAAATCGTTAAAAAGGCCATTTAAACCAATACCGCCCTTTTGTTTCTTTTCCTTATACATTCATTTTTTTCACGTTTTTCCACTCAAGACAACTTTCCTCCTTCGCGTACACACTGTTTTTATGATTTCGAACCCATCTGACTCACAAAATCGTCTATAAGACCATTTAAACCAATACCTCCCTTTTGTTTCTTTTCCTTATGCATTCATTTTTTTCACGTTTTTGCACTCAAAACAACTTTCCTCCTTCGCGTACACACTGCTTTTAAGATTCCGAACCCATCTGACTCACAAAACTGTCTAAAAAGCCATTTAAACCAATACCGCCCTTTTGTTTCTTTTCCTTATGCATTGATTTTTCCCACGTTTTTGCACTCAAAACAACTTTCCTCCTTCGCGTACACACTTTTTTTATGATTCCGAACCCATATGACTCACAAAATCGTTAAAAAGGCCATTTAAACCAATACCGCCCTTTTGTTTCTTTTCCTTATGCATTCATTTTTCTTACGTTTTTGCACTCAAGACATCTTTCCTCCTTCGCGTACACACCTTTTTTATGATTCGGAACCCATCTGACTCACAAAATCGTTAAAAAGGCCATTTAATCCAATACCACCCTTATGTTTCTTTTTCCTAAACAAATTTCCTCTTTCACACTGATTTTAAGATTCCGAGCCCATCTGACTCACAAAACTGTCTAAAAAGCCATTTAAACTAATACCGCCCTTATGTTTCTTTTCCTTATGCATTGATTTTTCCCACGTTTTTGCACTCAAAACAACTTTCCTCCTTCGCGTACACACTGATTTTAAGATTCCGAACCCATATGACTCACAAAATCGTTAAAAAGGCCATTTAAACCAATACCGCCCTTTTGTTTCTTTTCCTTATACATTGATTTTTTTCACGTTTTTCCACTCAAGACAACTTTTCTCCTTCGCGTACACACTGATTTTAAGATTCCGAGCCCATCTGACTCACAAAACTGTCTAAAAAGCCGTTTAAACCAATACCGCCCTTTTGTTTCTTTTCCTCATACATTCATTTTTTTCCACGTTTTTCCAACTTCCTTCCTTCTGGTACACACTTTTTTTATGATTTCGAACCCACCTGACTCACAAAAGCTTCTACAAGGCCATTTAAACCAATTCCGCCCTTTTTTTTTTTTTCCTTATGCATTCAGTTTTCTTACGTTTTAGACAACTTTCCTCCTTCGCGTACACACTGTTTTTATGATTTCGAACCCATATGACTCACAAAATCGTTAAAAAGGCCATTTAAACCAATACCGCCCTTTTGTTTCTTTTCCTTATACATTCATTTTTTTCACGTTTTTCCACTCAAGACAACTTTCCTCCTTCGCGTACACACTGTTTTTATGATTTCGAACCCATCTGACTCACAAAATCGTCTATAAGACCATTTAAACCAATACCTCCCTTTTGTTTCTTTTCCTTATGCATTCATTTTTTTCACGTTTTTGCACTCAAAACAACTTTCCTCCTTCGCGTACACACTGCTTTTAAGATTCCGAACCCATCTGACTCACAAAACTGTCTAAAAAGCCATTTAAACCAATACCGCCCTTTTGTTTCTTTTCCTTATGCATTGATTTTTCCCACGTTTTTGCACTCAAAACAACTTTCCTCCTTCGCGTACACACTTTTTTTATGATTCCGAACCCATATGACTCACAAAATCGTTAAAAAGGCCATTTAAACCAATACCGCCCTTTTGTTTCTTTTCCTTATGCATTCATTTTTCTTACGTTTTTGCACTCAAGACATCTTTCCTCCTTCGCGTACACACCTTTTTTATGATTCGGAACCCATCTGACTCACAAAATCGTTAAAAAGGCCATTTAATCCAATACCACCCTTATGTTTCTTTTTCCTAAACAAATTTCCTCTTTCACACTGATTTTAAGATTCCGAGCCCATCTGACTCACAAAACTGTCTAAAAAGCCATTTAAACTAATACCGCCCTTATGTTTCTTTTCCTTATGCATTGATTTTTCCCACGTTTTTGCACTCAAAACAACTTTCCTCCTTCGCGTACACACTGATTTTAAGATTCCGAACCCATATGACTCACAAAATCGTTAAAAAGGCCATTTAAACCAATACCGCCCTTTTGTTTCTTTTCCTTATACATTCACTTTTTCCACGTTTTTCCAACTTTCCTCCTTTTCGTACACACTGTTTTTAAGATTCCGAACCCATCTGACTCACAAAACTGTCTAAAAAGCCGTTTAAACCAATACCGCCCTTTTGTTTCTTTTCCTCATACATTCATTTTTTCCACGTTTTTGCACTCAAAAGAACTCTCCTCCTTCGCGTACACACTGCTTTTAAGATTCCGAACCTATCTGACAAACAAAACCGTCCAAAAGACCATTTAAACCAATTCCGCCCTTTTGTTTCTTTTCCTTATGCATTCATTTTTTTCACGTTTTTGCACTCAAAACAACTTTCCTCCTTCGCGTACACACTGCTTTTAAGATTCCGAACCTATCTGACTAACAAAACCGTCCAAAAGACCATTTAAACCAATTCCGCCCTTTTGTTTCTTTTCCTTATGCATTCATTTTTTTCACGTTTTTGCACTCAAAACAACTTTCCTCCTTCGCGTACACACTGCTTTTAAGATTCCGAACCTATCTGACTAACAAAACCGTCCAAAAGACCATTTAAACCAATTCCGCCCTTTTGTTTCTTTTCCTTATGCATTCATTTTTTTCACGTTTTTGCACTCAAAACAACTTTCCTCCTTCGCGTACACACTGCTTTTAAGATTCCGAACCCATCTGACTCACAAAACTGTCTAAAAAGCCATTTAAACCAATACCGCCCTTTTGTTTCTTTTTCTTATGCATTCATTTTTTTCACGTTTTTGCACTCAAAACAACTCTCCTCCTTCGCGTACACACTGCTTTTAAGATTCCGAACCTATCTGACTAACAAAACCGTCCAAAAGACCATTTAAACCAATTCCGCCCTTTTGTTTCTTTTCCTTATGCATTCATTTTTTTCACGTTTTTGCACTCAAAACAACTTTTCTCCTTCGCGTACACACTTTTTTTATGATTCGGAACCCATCTGACTCACAAAATCGTTAAAAAGGCCATTTAATCCAATACCACCCTTATGTTTCTTTTCCTTATACATTCATTTTTTCCACGTTTTTGCACTCAAAACAAATTTCCTCCTTCGCGTACACACTGATTTTAAGATTCCGAGCCCATCTGACTCACAAAACTGTCTAAAAAGCCGTTTAAACCAATACCGCCCTTTTGTTTCTTTTCCTCATACATTCATTTTTTTCCACGTTTTTCCAACTTCCTTCCTTCTGGTACACACTTTTTTTATGATTTCGAACACACCTGACTCACAAAAGCTTCTACAAGGCCATTTAAACCAATTCCGCCCTTTTTTTTTTTTCCTTATGCATTCAGTTTTTTTACGTTTTAGACAACTTTCCTCCTTCGCGTACACACTGTTTTTATGATTTCGAACCCATATGACTCACAAAATCGTTAAAAAGGCCATTTAAACCAATACCGCCCTTTTGTTTCTTTTCCTTATACATTCATTTTTTTCACGTTTTTCCACTCAAGACAACTTTTCTCCTTCGCGTACACACTGTTTTTAAGATTCCGAACCCATCTGACTCACAAAACTGTCTAAAAAGCCATTTAAACCAATACCGCCCTTATGTTTCTTTTCCTTATACATTCATTTTTTCCACGTTTTTGGACTCAAAACAACTTTCCTCCTTCGCGTACACACTGATTTTAAGATTCCGAACCCACCTGACTCACAAAACCGTCTAAAAGGCCATTTAAACCAATACCGCCCTTATGTTTCTTTTCCTTATACATTCATTTTTTCCACGTTTTTGGACTCAAAACAACTTTCCTCCTTCGCGTACACACTGATTTTAAGATTCCGAGCCCATCTGACTCACAAAACTGTCTAAAAAGCCATTTAAACCAATACCGCCCTTTTGTTTCTTTTCCTTATGCATTGATTTTCCCACGTTTTTGCACTCAAAACAACTTTTCTCCTTCGCGTACACACTTTTTTTATGATTCCGAACCCATATGACTCACAAAATCGTTAAAAAGGCCATTTAAACCAATACCGCCCTTTTGTTTCTTTTCCTTATACATTCACTTTTTCCACGTTTTTCCAACTTTCCTCCTTTTCGTACACACTGTTTTTAAAATTCCGAACCCATCTGACTCACAAAACTGTCTAAAAAGCCGTTTAAACCAATACCGCCCTTTTGTTTCTTTTCCTTATACATTCATTTTTTCTACGTTTTTCCAACTTCCCTCCTTCTGGTACACACTTTTTTTTATGATTTAAAACCCATCTGACTCACAAAATCGTCTATAAGACCATTTAAACCTCCCTTTTGTTTCTTTTCCTTATGCATTCATTTTTTTCACGTTTTTGCACTGAAAAGAACTCTCCTCCTTCGCGTACACACTGCTTTTAAGATTCCGAACCCATCTGACTCACAAAACTGTCTAAAAAGCCATTTAAACCAATACCGCCCTTTTGTTTCTTTTTCTTATGCATTCATTTTTTTCACGTTTTTGCACTCAAAACAACTCTCCTCCTTCGCGTACACACTGCTTTTAAGATTCCGAACCTATCTGACTAACAAAACCGTCCAAAAGACCATTTAAACCAATTCCGCCCTTTTGTTTCTTTTCCTTATGCATTCATTTTTCTTACGTTTTTGCACTCAAGTCATCTTTCCTCCTTCGCGTACACACTTTTTTTATGATTCGGAACCCATCTGACTCACAAAATCGTTAAAAAGGCCATTTAAACCAATACCTCCCTTTTGTTTCTTTTCCTTATGCATTCATTTTTTTCACGTTTTTGCACTGAAAAGAACTCTCCTCCTTCGCGTACACACTGCTTTTAAGATTCCGAACCCATCTGACTCACAAAACTGTCTAAAAAGCCATTTAAACCAATACCGCCCTTTTGTTTTTTTTCCTTATGCATTGATTTTTCCCACGTTTTTGCACTCAAAACAACTTTCCTCCTTCGCGTACACACTTTTTTTATGATTCCGAACCCATATGACTCACAAAATCGTTAAAAATGCCATTTAATCCAATACCACCCTTATGTTTCTTTTTCCTAAACAAATTTCCTCTTTCACACTGATTTTAAGATTCCGAGCCCATCTGACTCACAAAACTGTCTAAAAAGCCATTTAAACTAATACCGCCCTTATGTTTCTTTTCCTTATGCATTGATTTTTCCCACGTTTTTGCACTCAAAACAACTTTCCTCCTTCGCGTACACACTGATTTTAAGATTCCGAACCCATATGACTCACAAAATCGTTAAAAAGGCCATTTAAACCAATACCGCCCTTTTGTTTCTTTTCCTTATACATTGATTTTTTTCACGTTTTTTCCACTCAAGACAACTTTTCTCCTTCGCGTACACACTGTTTTTAAGATTCCGAACCCACCTGACTCACAAAACTGTCTAAAAAGCCGTTTAAACCAATACCGCCCTTTTGTTTCTTTTCCTTATGCATTGATTTTCCCACGTTTTTCCAACTTCCCTCCTTCTGGTACACACTTTTTTTATGATTTCGAACCCACCTGACTCACAAAAGCGTCTACAAGGCCATTTAAACCAATTCCGCCCTTTTTTTTTCCTTATGCATTCATTTTTCTTACGTTTTTGCACTCAAGACAACTTTCCTCCTTCGCGTACACACTGTTTTTATGATTTCGAACCCATCTGACTCACAAAATCGTCTATAAGACCATTTAAACCAATACCTCCTTTTGTTTCTTTTCCTTATACATTCATTTTTTCCACGTTTTTGGACTCAAAACAACTTTCCTCCTTCGCGTACACACTGATTTTAAGATTCCGAGCCCATCTGACTCACAAAACTGTCTAAAAAGCCATTTAAACCAATACCGCCCTTTTGTTTCTTTTCCTTATGCATTGATTTTCCCACGTTTTTGCACTCAAAACAACTTTTCTCCTTCGCGTACACACTTTTTTTATGATTCCGAACCCATATGACTCACAAAATCGTCTATAAGACCATTTAAACCAATACCTCCCTTTTGTTTCTTTTCCTTATGCATTCATTTTTTTCACGTTTTTGCACTCAAAAGAACTCTCCTCCTTCGCGTACACACTGCTTTTAAGATTCCGAACCTATCTGACAAACAAAACCGTCCAAAAGACCATTTAAACCAATTCCGCCCTTTTCTTTCTTTTCCTTATGCATTCATTTTTTTCACGTTTTTGCACTCAAAACAACTTTCCTCCTTCGCGTACACACTGCTTTTAAGATTCCGAACCTATCTGACTAACAAAACCGTCCAAAAGACCATTTAAACCAATTCCGCCCTTTTGTTTCTTTTCCTTATGCATTCATTTTTTTCACGTTTTTGCACTCAAAACAACTTTCCTCCTTCGCGTACACACTGCTTTTAAGATTCCGAACCCATCTGACTCACAAAACTGTCTAAAAAGCCATTTAAACCAATACCGCCCTTTTGTTTCTTTTTCTTATGCATTCATTTTTTTCACGTTTTTGCACTCAAAATAACTCTCCTCCTTCGCGTACACACTGCTTTTAAGATTCCGAACCTATCTGACTAACAAAACCGTCCAAAAGACCATTTAAACCAATTCCGCCCTTTTGTTTCTTTTCCTTATGCATTCATTTTTTTCACGTTTTTGCACTCAAAACAACTTTTCTCCTTCGCGTACACACTTTTTTTATGATTCGGAACCCATCTGACTCACAAAATCGTTAAAAAGGCCATTTAATCCAATACCACCCTTATGTTTCTTTTCCTTATACATTCATTTTTTCCACGTTTTTGCACTCAAAACAAATTTCCTCCTTCGCGTACACACTGATTTTAAGATTCCGAGCCCATCTGACTCACAAAACTGTCTAAAAAGCCGTTTAAACCAATACCGCCCTTTTGTTTCTTTTCCTCATACATTCATTTTTTTCCACGTTTTTCCAACTTCCTTCCTTCTGGTACACACCTTTTTTATGATTTCGAACACACCTGACTCACAAAAGCTTCTACAAGGCCATTTAAACCAATTCCGACCTTTTTTTTTTTTTCCTTATGCATTCAGTTTTTTTACGTTTTAGACAACTTTCCTCCTTCGCGTACACACTGTTTTTATGATTTCGAACCCATATGACTCACAAAATCGTTAAAAAGGCCATTTAAACCAATACCGCCCTTTTGTTTCTTTTCCTTATACATTCATTTTTTTCACGTTTTTCCACTCAAGACAACTTTTCTCCTTCGCGTACACACTGTTTTTAAGATTCCGAACCCATCTGACTCACAAAACTGTCTAAAAAGCCATTTAAACCAATACCGCCCTTATGTTTCTTTTCCTTATACATTCATTTTTTCCACGTTTTTGGACTCAAAACAACTTTCCTCCTTCGCGTACACACTGATTTTAAGATTCCGAACCCACCTGACTCACAAAACCGTCTAAAAGGCCATTTAAACCAATACCGCCCTTATGTTTCTTTTCCTTATACATTCATTTTTTCCACGTTTTTGGACTCAAAACAACTTTCCTCCTTTGCGTACACACTGATTTTAAGATTCCGAGCCCATCTGACTCACAAAACTGTCTAAAAAGCCATTTAAACCAATACCGCCCTTTTGTTTCTTTTCCTTATGCATTGATTTTCCCACGTTTTTGCACTCAAAACAACTTTTCTCCTTCGCGTACACACTTTTTTTATGATTCCGAACCCATATGACTCACAAAATCGTTAAAAAGGACATTTAAACCAATACCGCCCTTTTGTTTCTTTTCCTTATACATTCACTTTTTCCACGTTTTTCCAACTTTCCTCCTTTTCGTACACACTGTTTTTAAAATTCCGAACCCATCTGACTCACAAAACTGTCTAAAAAGCCGTTTAAACCAATACCGCCCTTTTGTTTCTTTTCCTTATACATTCATTTTTTCTACGTTTTTCCAACTTCCCTCCTTCTGGTACACACTTTTTTTATGATTTAAAACCCATCTGACTCACAAAATCGTCTATAAGACCATTTAAACCAATACCTCCCTTTTGTTTCTTTTCCTTATGCATTCATTTTTTTCACGTTTTTGCACTGAAAAGAACTCTCCTCCTTCGCGTACACACTGCTTTTAAGATTCCGAACCCATCTGACTCACAAAACTGTCTAAAAAGCCATTTAAACCAATACCGCCCTTTTGTTTCTTTTTCTTATGCATTCATTTTTTTCACGTTTTTGCACTCAAAACAACTCTCCTCCTTCGCGTACACACTGCTTTTAAGATTCCGAACCTATCTGACTAACAAAACCGTCCAAAAGACCATTTAAACCAATTCCGCCCTTTTGTTTCTTTTCCTTATGCATTCATTTTTCTTACGTTTTTGCACTCAAGACATCTTTCCTCCTTCGCGTACACACTTTTTTTATGATTCGGAACCCATCTGACTCACAAAATCGTTAAAAAGGCCATTTAATCCAATACCACCCTTATGTTTCTTTTCCTTATACATTCATTTTTTCCACGTTTTTGCACTCAAAACAAATTTCCTCCTTCGCGTACACACTGATTTTAAGATTCCGAGCCCATCTGACTCACAAAACTGTCTAAAAAGCCGTTTAAACCAATACCGCCCTTTTGTTTCTTTTCCTTATACATTCATTTTTTCTACGTTTTTCCAACTTCCCTCCTTCTGGTACACACTTTTTTTATGATTTAAAACCCATCTGACTCACAAAATCGTCTATAAGACCATTTAAACCAATACCTCCCTTTTGTTTCTTTTCCTTATGCATTCATTTTTTTCACGTTTTTGCTCTGAAAAGAACTCTCCTCCTTCGCGTACACACTGCTTTTAAGATTCCGAACCCATCTGACTCACAAAACTGTCTAAAAAGCCATTTAAACCAATACCGCCCTTTTGTTTCTTTTTCTTATGCATTCATTTTTTTCACGTTTTTGCACTCAAAACAACTCTCCTCCTTCGCGTACACACTGCTTTTAAGATTCCGAACCTATCTGACTAACAAAACCGTCCAAAAGACCATTTAAACCAATTCCGCCCTTTTGTTTCTTTTCCTTATGCATTCATTTTTCTTACGTTTTTGCACTCAAGACATCTTTCCTCCTTCGCGTACACACTTTTTTTATGATTCGGAACCCATCTGACTCACAAAATCGTTAAAAAGGCCATTTAATCCAATACCACCCTTATGTTTCTTTTCCTTATACATTCATTTTTTCCACGTTTATGCACTCAAAACAAATTTCCTTCTTCGCGTGCACACTGATTTTAAGATTCCGAGCCCATCTGACTCACAAAACTGTCTAAAAAGCCGTTTAAACCAATACCGCCCTTTTGTTTCTTTTCCTCATACATTCATTTTTTTCCACGTTTTTCCAACTTCCTTCCTTCTGGTACACACTTTTTTTATGATTTCGAACCCACCTGACTCACAAAAGCTTCTACAAGGCCATTTAAACCAATTCCGCCCTTTTTTTTTTTCCTTATGCATTCAGTTTTCTTACGTTTTAGACAACTTTCCTCCTTCGCGTACACACTGTTTTTATGATTTCGAACCCATATGACTCACAAAATCGTTAAAAAGGCCATTTAAACCAATACCGCCCTTTTGTTTCTTTTCCTTATACATTCATTTTTTTCACGTTTTTCCACTCAAGACAACTTTCCTCCTTCGCGTACACACTGTTTTTATGATTTCGAACCCATCTGACTCACAAAATCGTCTATAAGACCATTTAAACCAATACCTCCCTTTTGTTTCTTTTTCTTATGCATTCATTTTTTTCACGTTTTTGCACTCAAAACAACTCTCCTCCTTCGCGTACACACTGCTTTTAAGATTCCGAACCTATCTGACTAACAAAACCGTCCAAAAGACCATTTAAACCAATTCCGCCCTTTTGTTTCTTTTCCTTATGCATTCATTTTTCTTACGTTTTTGCACTCAAGACATCTTTCCTCCTTCGCGTACACACTTTTTTTATGATTCGGAACCCATCTGACTCACAAAATCGTTAAAAAGGCTATTTAATCCAATACCACCCTTATGTTTCTTTTCCTTATACATTCATTTTTTCCACGTTTTTGCACTCAAAACAAATTTCCTCCTTCGCGTACACACTGATTTTAAGATTCCGAGCCCATCTGACTCACAAAACTGTCTAAAAAGCCGTTTAAACCAATACCGCCCTTTTGTTTCTTTTCCTCATACATTCATTTTTTTCCACGTTTTTCCAACTTCCTTCCTTCTGGTACACACTTTTTTTATGATTTCGAACCCACCTGACTCACAAAAGCTTCTACAAGGCCATTTAAACCAATTCCGCCCTTTTTTTTTTTTCCTTATGCATTCAGTTTTCTTACGTTTTAGACAACTTTCCTCCTTCGCGTACACACTGTTTTTATGATTTCAAACCCATATGACTCACAAAATCGTTAAAAAGGCCATTTAAACCAATACCGCCCTTTTGTTTCTTTTCCTTATACATTCATTTTTTTCACGTTTTTCCACTCAAGACAACTTTCCTCCTTCGCGTACACACTGTTTTTATGATTTCGAACCCATCTGACTCACAAAATCGTCTATAAGACCATTTAAACCAATACCTCCCTTTTGTTTCTTTTCCTTATGCATTCATTTTTTTCACGTTTTTGCACTGAAAAGAACTCTCCTCCTTCGCGTACACACTGCTTTTAAGATTCCGAACCCATCTGACTCACAAAACTGTCTAAAAAGCCATTTAAACCAATACCGCCCTTTTGTTTCTTTTTCTTATGCATTCATTTTTTTCACGTTTTTGCACTCAAAACAACTCTCCTCCTTCGCGTACACACTGCTTTTAAGATTCCGAACCTATCTGACTAACAAAACCGTCCAAAAGACCATTTAAACCAATTCCGCCCTTTTGTTTCTTTTCCTTATGCATTCCTTATGTATTCCTTCGCGTACACACTGATTTTAAGATTCCGAGCCCATCTGACTCACAAAACTGTCTAAAAAGCCGTTTAAACCAATACCGCCCTTTTGTTTCTTTTCCTCATACATTCATTTTTTTCCACGTTTTTCCAACTTCCTTCCTTCTGGTACACACTTTTTTTATGATTTCGAACCCACCTGACTCACAAAAGCTTCTACAAGGCCATTTAAACCAATTCCGCCCTTTTTTTTTTTCCTTATGCATTCAGTTTTCTTACGTTTTAGACAACTTTCCTCCTTCGCGTACACACTGTTTTTATGATTTCGAACCCATATGACTCACAAAATCGTTAAAAAGGCCATTTAAACCAATACCTCCCTTTTGTTTCTTTTCCTTATACATTCACTTTTTCCACGTTTTTGCACTCAAGACAACTTTCCTCCTTCGCGTACACACTGTTTTTAAGATTCCAAATCCATCTGAATCACAAAACTGTCTAAAAAGCCATTTAAACCAATACCGCCCTTATGTTTTTTTTCGTTATACATTAATTTTTTCCACGTTTTTGCACTTAAAGCAACATTCCTCCTTCTTGTACACACTTTTCTGATGATTCCGAACCCACCTGACTCACAAAACCGTCTAAAAGACCATTTAATCCAATACCTCCCTTTTGTTTCTTTTCCTTATACATTCATTTTTTCCACGTTTTTGCACTCAAAACAACATTCCTCCTTCTTGTACATACTTTTCTGATAATTCCGAACCCACCTGACTCACAAAACCGTCTAAAAGGCCATTTAAACCAATACCGCCCTTTTGTTTCTTTTCCTTATACATTCATTTTTTCCACGTTTCGGCACTCAAAACAACTTTCCTCCTTTGCGTACACACTGTTTTTATGATTCCGAACCCATCAGTCTCACAAAATCGTCTAAAAGACCATTTAAAGCAATACCTCCCTTTTGTTTCTTTTCCTTATACATTCATTTTTTCCACGTTTTTGCACTCAAGACAACTTTCCTCCTTCGCGTACACACTGTTTTTAAGATTCCAAACCCATCTGAATCACAAAACTGTCTAAAAAGCCATTTAAACCAATACCGCCCTTATGTTTTTTTTTGTTATACATTAATTTTTTCCACGTTTTTGCACTCAAAACAACTTTCCTCCTTCGCGTACACACTTTTCTGATAATTCCGAACCCACCTGACTCACAAAACCGTCTAAAAGGCCATATAAACCAATACCGCCCTTTTGTTTCTTTTCCTTATACATTCATTTTTTCCACGTTTCGGCACTCAAAACAACTTTCCTCCTTCGCGTACACACTGTTTTTATGATTCCGAACCCATCTGTCTCACAAAATCGTCTAAAAGACCATTTAAACCAATACCTCCCTTTTGTTTCTTTTCCTTATACATTCATTTTTTCCACGTTTTTGCACTCAAAACAACTTTCCTCCTTCGCGTACACACTGTTTTTAACATTCCAAACCCATCTGACTCACAAAACTGTCTAAAAAGCTATTTAAACCAATACCGCCCTTTTGTTTTTTTTCGTTATACATTAATTTTTTCCACGTTTCGGCCCTCAAAACAACTTTAATCCTTCGCGTACACACTGTTTTTATGATTCCGAACCCATCTGTCTCACAAAATCGTCTAAAAGACCATTTAAACCAATACGTCCCTTTTGTTTCTTTTCCTTATACATTCATTTTTTCCACGTTTTTGCACTCAAAACAACATTCCTCCTTCTTGTACACACTTTTCTGATGATTCCGAACCTACCTGACTCACAAAACCGTCTAAAAGGCCATTTAAACCAATACCGCCCTTTTGTTTCTTTTCCTTATACATTCATTTTTTCCACGTTTTTCCAACTTTCCTCCTTCTCGTACACACTTTTTTTATGATTCCGAACCCACCTGACTCACAAAACCGTCTAAAAGACCATTTAAACCAATACCTCCCTTTTGTTTCTTTTCCTTATACATTCATTTTTTCCACGTTTTTGCACCCAAGACAACTTTCCTCCTTCGCGTACACACTGTTTTTAAGATTCCAAACCCATCTGACTCACAAAACTGTCTAAAAAGCTATTTAAACCAATACCGCCCTTTTTTTTTTTCGTTATACATTAATTTTTTCCACGTTTCGGCACTCAAAACAACATTCCTCCTTCTTGTACACACTTTTCTGATAATTCCGAACCCACCTGACTCACAAAACCGTCTAAAAGGCCATTTAAACCAATACCGCCCTTTTGTTTCTTTTCCTTATACATTCATTTTTTCCACGTTTCGGCACTCAAAACAACTTTCCTCTTTCGCGTACACACTGTTTTTATGATTCCGAACCCATCTGTCTCACAAAATCGTCTAAAAGACCATTTAAAGCAATACCTCCCTTTTGTTTCTTTTCCTTATACATTCATTTTTTCCACGTTTTTGCACTCAAGACAACTTTCCTCCTTCGCGTACACACTGTTTTTATGATTGCGAACCCATCTGTCTCACAAAATCGTCTAAAAGACCATTTAAAGCAATACCTCCCTTTTGTTTCTTTTCCTTATACATTCATTTTTTCCACGTTTTTGCACTCAAAACAACTTTCTTCTTTCGCGTACACACTGTTTTTATGATTGCGAACCCATCTGTCTCACAAAATCGTCTAAAAGACCATTTAAAGCAATACCTCCCTTTTGTTTCTTTTCCTTATACATTCATTTTTTCCACGTTTTTGCACTCAAGACAACTTTCCTCCTTCGCGTACACACTGTTTTTAAGATTCCAAACCCATCTGACTCACAAAACTGTCTAAAAAGCTATTTAAACCAATACCGCCCTTTTTTTTTTTTCGTTATACATTAATTTTTTCCACGTTTCGGCACTCAAAACAACATTCCTCCTTCTTGTACACACTTTTCTGATAATTCCGAACCCACCTGACTCACAAAACCGTCTAAAAGGCCATTTAAACCAATACCGCCCTTTTGTTTCTTTTCCTTATACATTCATTTTTTCCACGTTTCGGCACTCAAAACAACTTTCCTCCTTCGCGTACACACTGTTTTTATGATTCCGAACCCATCTGTCTCACAAAATCGTCTAAAAGACCATTTAAAGCAATACCTCCCTTTTGTTTCTTTTCCTTATACATTTATTTTTTCCACGTTTCGGCACTCAAAACAACTTTCCTCCTTCGCGTACACACTGTTTTTATAATTCCGAACCCATCTGACTCACAAAATCGCCTAAAAGACCATTTAAACCAATACCTCCCTTTTGTTTCTTTTTCTTATACATTCATTTTTTCCACGTTTTTGCACTCAAAACAACATTCCTCCTTCTTGTACACACTTTTCTGTTAATTCCGAACCCACCTGACTCACAAAACCGTCTAAAAGGCCATTTAAACCAATACCGCCCTTTTGTTTCTTTTCCTTATACATTCATTTTTTCCACGTTTCGGCACTCAAAACAACTTTCCTCCTTCGCGTACACACTGTTTTTATGATTCCGAACCCATCTGTCTCACAAAATCGTCTAAAAGACCATTTAGAGCAATACCTCCCTTTTGTTTCTTTTCCTTATACATTCATTTTTTCCACGTTTTTGCACTCAAGACAACTTTCCTCCTTCGCGTACACACTGTTTTTAAGATTCCAAATCCATCTGAATCACAAAACTGTCTAAAAAGCCATTTAAACCAATACCGCCCTTATGTTTTTTTTCGTTATACATTAATTTTTTCCACGTTTTTGCACTTAAAGCAACATTCCTCCTTCTTGTACACACTTTTCTGATGATTCCGAACCCACCTGACTCACAAAACCGTCTAAAAGACCATTTAATCCAATACCTCCCTTTTGTTTCTTTTCCTTATACATTCATTTTTTCCACGTTTTTGCACTCAAGACAACATTCCTCCTTCGCGTACACACTGTTTTTATGATTCCAAACCCACCTGACTCACAAAACCGTCTAAAAGGCCATTTAAACCAATACCGCCCTTTTGTTTCTTTTCCTTATACATTCATTTTTTCCACGTTTTTGCACTCACGACAACTTTCCTCCTTCGCGTACACACTGTTTTTAAGATTCCAAACCCATCTGAATCACAAAACTGCCACGTTTTTGCACTCAAAACAACTTTCCTCCTTCGCGTACACACTGTTCTTATGATTCCGAACCCACCTGACTCACAAAAACCGTCTAAAAGGCCATTTAAACCAATACCGCCCATTTGTTTCTTTTCCTTATACATTCATTTTTTCCACGTTTTTGCACTCAAAACAACTTTCCTCCTTCGCGTACACACCGTTTCTATCATTCCGAACGAATCTTACTCACAAAACTGTCTAAAAAGCCATTTAAACCAATACCTCCCTTTTGTTTCTTTTCCTTATACATTCATTTTTTCCACGTTTTTGCACTCAAAACAACTTTCCTCCTCCGCGTACACACTGTTTTTAACATTCCAAACCCATCTGACTCACAAAACTGTCTAAAAAGCTATTTAAACCAATACCGCCCTTTTGTTTCTTTTCCTTATACATTCATTTTTTCCACGTTTTTCCAACTTTCCTCCTTCTCGTACACACTTTTTTTATGAATCCGAACCCACCTGACTCACAAAAACCGTCTAAAAGGCCATTTAAACCAATACCGCCCATTTGTTTCTTTTCCTTATACATTCATTTTTTCCACGTTTCGGCACTCAAAACAACTTTCCTCCTTCGCGTACACACTTTTCTGATGATTCCGAACCTACCTGACTCACAAAACCGTCTAAAAGGCCATTTAAACCAATACCTCCCTTTTGTTTCTTTTCCTTACACATTCACTTTTTCCACGTTTTTGCACTCAAGACAACTTTCCTCCTTCGCGTACACACTGTTTTTATGATTCCAAACCCACCTGACTCACAAAACCGTCTAAAAGGCCATTTAAACCAATACCGCCCTTTTGTTTCTTTTCCTTATACATTCATTTTTTCCACGTTTTTCCAACTTTCCTCCTTCTCGTACACACTTTTTTTATGAATCCGAACCCACCTGACTCACAAAAACCGTCTAAAAGGGCATTTAAACCAATACCGCCCATTTGTTTCTTTTCCTTATACATTCATTTTTTCCACGTTTCGGCACTCAAAACAACTTTCCTCCTTCGCGTACACACTTTTCTGATGATTCCGAACCCATCTGTCTCACAAAATCGTCTAAAAGACCATTTAAAGCAATACCTCCCTTTTGTTTCTTTTCCTTATACATTCATTTTTTCCACGTTTTTGCACTCACGACAACTTTCCTCCTTCGCGTACACACTGTTTTTATGATTCCGAACCCACCTGACTCACAAAACCGTCTAAAAGGCCATTTAAACCAATACCGCCCTTTTGTTTCTTTTCCTTATACATTAATTTTTTCCACGTTTCGGCACTCAAAACAACTTTAATCCTTCGTACACACTGTTTTTATGATTCCGAACCCATCAGTCTCACAAAATCGTCTAAAAGACCATTTAAACCAATACGTCCCTTTTGTTTCTTTTCCTTATACATTCATTTTTTCCACGTTTTTGCACTCAAAACAACATTCCTCCTTCTTGTACACACTTTTCTGATGATTCCGAACCTACCTGACTCACAAAACCGTCTAAAAGGCCATTTAAACCAATACCGCCCTTTTGTTTCTTTTCCTTATACATTCATTTTTTCCACGTTTTTGCACTCAAAACAACTTTCCTCCTTCGCGTACACACTTTTTTTATGATTCCGAACCCATCTGTCTCACAAAATCGTCTAAAAGACCATTTAAACCAATACCTCCCTTTTGTTTCTTTTCCTTATACATTCATTTTTTCCACGTTTTTGCACTCAAAACAACTTTCCTCCTGCGCGTACACACTGTTTTTAAGATTCCCAACCCATCTGACTCACAAAACTGTCTAAAAAGCCGTTTAAACCAATACTGCCCTTTCATTTTTTCCACGTTTTTGCACTCAAAACAATTTTCTTCCTTCTCGTACACACTTTTTTTATGAATCCGAACCACCTGACTCACAAAAACCGTCTAAAAGGCCTTTTTTAACCAATACCTCCCTTTTGTTTCTTTTCCTTATACATTCATTTTTTTCCACGTTTTTGCACTCAAAACAACTTTCCTCCTCCGCGTACACACTGTTTTTAACATTCCAAACCCATCTGACTCACAAAACTGTCTAAAAAGCTATTTAAACCAATACCGCCCTTTTGTTTTTTTTCGTTATACATTAATTTTTTCCACGTTTCGGCACTCAAAACAACTTTAATCCTTCGCGTACACACTGTTTTTATGATTCCGAACCCATCTGTCTCACAAAATCGTCTAAAAGACCATTTAAACCAATACGTCCCTTTTGTTTCTTTTCCTTATACATTCATTTTTTCCACGTTTTTGCACTCAAAACAACATTCCTCCTTCTTGTACACACTTTTCTGATGATTCCGAACCTACCTGACTCACAAAACCGTCTAAAAGGCCATTTAAACCAATACCGCCCTTTTGTTTCTTTTCCTTATACATTCATTTTTTCCACGTTTTTCCAACTTTCCTCCTTCTCGTACACACTTTTTTTATGATTCCGAACCCACCTGACTCAGAAAACCGTCTAAAAGACCATTTAAACCAATACCTCCCTTTTGTTTCTTTTCCTTATACATTCATTTTTTCCACGTTTTTGCACCCAAGACAACTTTCCTCCTTCGCGTACACACTGTTTTTAAGATTCCAAACCCATCTGACTCACAAAACTGTCTAAAAAGCTATTTAAACCAATACCGTCCTTTTTTTTTTTTTCGTTATACATTAATTTTTTCCACGTTTCGGCACTCAAAACAACATTCCTCCTTCTTGTACACACTTTTCTGATAATTCCGAACCCACCTGACTCACAAAACCGTCTAAAAGGCCATTTAAACCAATACCGCATTTTTGTTTCTTTTCCTTATACATTCATTTTTTCCACGTTTCGGCACTCAAAACAACTTTCCTCTTTCGCGTACACACTGTTTTTATGATTCCGAACCC
Organism: Salticus scenicus; assembly: GCA_963930645.1. Lineage (NCBI taxonomy): Eukaryota > Metazoa > Arthropoda > Arachnida > Araneae > Salticidae > Salticus > Salticus scenicus. Next base: position 677,521 of record CAWVNO010001693.1, on the reverse strand, counting down.
ATCTGTCTCACAAAATCGTCTAAAAGACCATTTAAAGCAATACCTCCCTTTTGTTTCTTTTCCTTATACATTCATTTTTTCCACGTTTTTGCACCCAAGACAACTTTCTTCCTTCGCGTACACACTGTTTTTAAGATTCCAAATCCATCTGACTCACAAAACTGTCTAAAAAGCTATTTAAACCAATACCGCCCCTTTTTTTTTTTCGTTATACATTAATTTTTTCCACGTTTCGGCACTCAAAACAACTTTTCTCCTTCGCGTACACACTTTTCTGATGATTCCGAACCTACCTGACTCAGAAAACCGTCTAAAAGGCCATTTAAACCAATACCGCCCTTTTGTTTCTTTTCCTTATACATTCATTTTTTTCCACGTTTTTGCACTCAAAACAACTTTCCTCCTCCGCGTACACACTGTTTTTAACATTCCAAACCCATCTGACTCACAAAACTGTCTAAAAAGCTATTTAAACCAATACCGCCCTTTTGTTTTTTTTCGTTATACATTAATTTTTTCCACGTTTCGGCACTCAAAACAACTTTAATCCTTCGCGTACACACTGTTTTTATGATTCCGAACCCATCTGTCTCACAAAACCGTCTAAAAGGCCATTTAAACCAATACCGCCCTTTTGTTTCTTTTCCTTATACATTCATTTTTTCCACGTTTTTGCACTCAAGACAACTTTCCTCCTTCGCGTACACACTGTTTTTAAGATTCCAAACCCATCTGACTCACAAAACTGTCTAAAAAGCTATTTAAACCAATACCGCCCTTTTTTTTTTTCGTTATACATTAATTTTTTGCACGTTTCGGCACTCAAAACAACATTCCTCCTTCTTGTACACACTTTTCTGATAATTCCGAACCCACCTGACTCACAAAACCGTCTAAAAGGCCATTTAAACCAATACCGCCCTTTTGTTTCTTTTCCTTATACATTCATTTTTTCCACGTTTCGGCACTCAAAACAACTTTCCTCCTTCGCGTACACACTGTTTTTATGATTCCGAACCCATCTGTCTCACAAAATCGTCTAAAAGACCATTTAAAGCAATACCTCCCTTTTGTTTCTTTTCCTTATACATTTATTTTTTCCACGTTTCGGCACTCAAAACAACTTTCCTCCTTCGCGTACACACTGTTTTTATAATTCCGAACCCATCTGACTCACAAAATCGCCTAAAAGACCATTTAAACCAATACCTCCCTTTTGTTTCTTTTTCTTATACATTCATTTTTTCCACGTTTTTGCACTCAAAACAACATTCCTCCTTCTTGTACACACTTTTCTGTTAATTCCGAACCCACCTGACTCACAAAACCGTCTAAAAGGCCATTTAAACCAATACCGCCCTTTTGTTTCTTTTCCTTATACATTCATTTTTTCCACGTTTCGGCACTCAAAACAACTTTCCTCCTTCGCGTATACACTGTTTTTATGATTCCGAACCCATCTGTCTCACAAAATCGTCTAAAAGACCATTTAGAGCAATACCTCCCTTTTGTTTCTTTTCCTTATACATTCATTTTTTCCACGTTTTTGCACTCAAGACAACTTTCCTCCTTCGCGTACACACTGTTTTTAAGATTCCAAACCCATCTGACTCACAAAACTGTCTAAAAAGCTATTTAAACCAATACCGCCCTTTTTTTTCTTTCGTTATACATTAATTTTTTCCACGTTTCGGCACTCAAAACAACTTTCCTCCTTCGCGTACACACTTTTCTGATGATTGCGAACCTACCTGACTCAGAAAACCGTCTAAAAGGCCATTTAAACCAATACCGCCCTTTTGTTTCTTTTTCTTATACATTCATTTTTTCCACCTTTTTCCAACTTTCCTCCTTCTCGTACACACTTTTTTTATGATTCCGAACCCATCTGTCTCACAAAATCGTTAAAAAGGCCATTTAAACCAATACCGCCCTTTTGTTTCTTTTCCTTATACATTCATTTTTTCCACGTTTTTCCAACTTTCCTCCTTCTCGTACACACTTTTTTTATGATTCCGAACCCATCTGTCTCACAAAATCGTTAAAAAGGCCATTTAAACCAATACCGCCCATTTGTTTGTTTTCCTTATACATTCATTTTTTCCACATTTTTGTACTCAAAACAACTTTCCTCCTTCGCGTACACACTGTTTTTATGATTCCGAACCCATCTTACTCACAAAACTGCCTAAAAAGCCATTTAAACCAATACCGCCCTTATGTTTTTTTTCGTTATACATTAATTTTTTCCACGTTTTTGCACTCAAAACAACTTTCCTCCTTCGCGTACACACTGTTTTTATGATTCCGAACCCATCTGACTCACAAAATCGCCTAAAAGACCATTTAAACCAATACCTCCCTTTTGTTTCTTTTCCTTATACATTCATTTTTTCCACGTTTTTGCACTCAAAACAACATTCCTCCTTCTTGTACACACTTTTCTGATAATTCCGAACCCACCTGACTCACAAAACCGTCTAAAAGGCCATTTAAACCAATACCGCCCTTTTGTTTCTTTTCCTTATACATTCATTTTTTCCACGTTTCGGCACTCAAGACAACTTTCCTCCTTCGCGTACACACTGTTTTTATGATTCCGAACCCACCTGACTCACAAAACCGTCTAAAAGGCCATTTAAACCAATACCTCCCTTTTGTTTCTTTTCCTTATACATTCATTTTTTCCACGTTTTTGCACTCAAGACAACTTTCCTCCTTCGCGTACACACTGTTTTTAAGATTCCAAACCCATCTGACTCACAAAACTGTCTAAAAAGCTATTTAAACCAATACCGCCCTTTTTTACTTCCTTATACAAAGTATAAGGAAGTATAGTAATCCCGATTTGCGAAATGGATTTTGTATTTCACATTGCTCGAAAACGAATGATCGCCGAATGTTGACAATTTATTCGTGTGACTGTCATGATATCTAGTTGCACACCTGCAAGTGTCGTCTTAACACGAGCTCTCGTTATAGAGATATAAGGGATTTTACACGATTTTTCGTGACGTCTGTATGTGTGTGTGTGTCTGTGTGTGTGTGTATGTCGCATAACTCAAAAGCGGTTGGACGTAGAAAGTTGCGAATTGGTACATAGGTTTGTTATAACATCTAGTTGTGCACCTCCCTTTATGGACTTTCTATGATTTTCCGTTATGGAGATATTTAGGAAAATTAGGTTCATAATGACAAAAATACATAGGTTTTGGCCATAATGTATCAAAAAACGGTAATAACTCAAAAACGGTTGAACGTAGAAAGTTGCGAATTGGTACATAGGTTTGTTATAACATATAGTTCTGCACCTTCCTTTTTGGACTTTGTATGATTTTCCATTTTGGAGATATTTTGGAAAATTAGGTTCATAATGACCAAAAATACATTGGTTTTGGCTATAATGTATCAAAAAACGGTAATAACTCGAAAACGGTTTGGACAAATCTTGCAATTTAACTGACTTCCCGACTACCTAGACATTTGAAACTTTTAGAAAAGCTCAGAACACGTTGACAATGCGTTTTTTTAATATTTTTGGCCAACTGTTTCCGATACCTGCTGCCTTCGGCAGCGTTACCAGTACAAATCTCTCAATCGATTTTTAACTAACTTCCCGACTAGCTAGACATTTGAAACTTCCAGAAAAGCTCAGAACACGGTGACAATGCATTTTTTAAATATTTTTAGCCAATTGCTTCGTGTCACTGCTGCCTTTAGCAGCGTTTATATGATTCAACAGAAAATCTATTTAACTAACTTCCCGACTAGTTAGAGATTTGAAACTTCCGGAATAGTTCAGAAACACGGTGAAAATGCATTTTTTAACACTTTTATCCAATTGTTTCAGATCCGAAGTCCCCCCCCCAAGGCACAACTTTGACATGGTCCCCCCCCAAGGCACATGAGTCCCCCCCAAGGTACAACTTTGACATGAGGCCCCCCCAAGGCATAACTTTGACATGAGTTCCCCCCCCGCCCAAGGATTTTAAGATGAGTCCCCTCAAGGCACAATTTTATTTATTTATTTATTTATTTATTTTACGTATGCATGCATTTTTTTTTAAATATTTTTAGCCAACTGTTTCGGGTCCAGTGACAATATTTTTTAACATTATGTATATTTCTCAAAGTGTATAAGGAAGTCATGTGGTGCCCACATCAGATTTTTTTTTTTTCGTTATACATTAATTTTTTCCACGTTTCGGCACTCAAAACAACTTTCCTCCTTCGCGTACACACTTTTCTGATGATTCCGAACCTACCTGTCTCACAAAACCGTCTAAAAGGCCATTTAAACCAATACCTCCCTTTTGTTTCTTTTCCTTATACATTAACTTTTTCCACGTTTTTGCACTCAAGACAACTTTCCTCCTTCGCGTACACACTGTTTTTAAGATTCCAAACCCATCTGAATCACAAAACTGTCTAAAAAGCCATTTAAACCAATACCGCCCTTATGTTTTTTTTCGTTATACATTAATTTTTTCCACGTTTTTGCACTCAAAACAACTTTCCTCCTTCGCGTACACACTGTTTTTATGATTCCGAACCCATCTGACTCACAAAATCGCCTAAAAGACCATTTAATACCTCCCTTTTGTTTCTTTTCCTTATACATTCATTTTTTTCCACGTTTTTGCACTCAAGACAACTTTCCTCCTTCGCGTACACACTGTTTTTAAGATTCCAAACCCATCTGAATCACAAAACTGTCTAAAAAGCCATTTAAACCAATACCGCCCTTATGTTTTTTTTCGTTATACATTAATTTTTTCCACGTTTTTGCACTCAAAACAACTTTCCTCCTTCGCGTACACACTGTTTTTATGATTCCGAACCCATCTGTCTCGCAAAATCGTCTAAAAGACCATTTAAACCAATACCGCCCTTTTGTTTCTTTTCCTTATACATTCATTTTTTCCACGTTTCGGCACTCAAAACAACTTTCCTCCTTCGCGTACACACTGTTTTTATGATTCCGAACCCATCTGTCTCACAAAATCGTCTAAAAGACCATTTAAAGCAATACCTCCCTTTTGTTTCTTTTCCTTATACATTCATTTTTTCCACGTTTTTGCACTCACGACAACTTTCCTCCTTCGCGTACACACTGTTTTTAAGATTCCAAACCCATCTGAATCACAAAACTGCCACGTTTTTGCACTCAAAACAACTTTCCTCCTTCGCGTACACACTGTTCTTATGATTCCGAACCCACCTGACTCACAAAACCGTCTAAAAGGCCATTTAAACCAATACCGCCCTTTTGTTTCTTTTCCTTATACATTCATTTTTTCCACGTTTTTCCAACTTTCCTCCTTCTCGTACACACTTTTTTTATGAATCCGAACCCACCTGACTCACAAAAACCGTCTAAAAGGCCATTTAAACCAATACCGCCCATTTGTTTCTTTTCCTTATACATTCATTTTTTCCACGTTTCGGCACTCAAAACAACTTTCCTCCTTCGCGTACACACTTTTCTGATGATTCCGAACCTACCTGACTCACAAAACCGTCTAAAAGGCCATTTAAACCAATACCTCCCTTTTGTTTCTTTTCCTTATACATTCATTTTTTTCCACGTTTTTGCACTCAAAACAACTTTCCTCCTTCGCGTACACACTTTTCTTATGATTCCGAACCCACCTGACTCACAAAACCGTCTAAAAGGCCATTTAAACCAATACCGCCCTTTTGTTTCTTTTCCTTATACATTCATTTTTTCCACGTTTTTCCAACTTTCCTAGTTCGCGTACACACTGTTTTTATGATTCCGAACCCATCTGACTCACAAAATCGCCTAAAAGACCATTTAAACCAATACCTCCCTTTTGTTTCTTTTCCTTATACATTCATTTTTTTCCACGTTTTTGCACTCAAAACAACTTTCCTCCTCCGCGTACACACTGTTTTTAACATTCCAAACCCATCTGACTCACAAAACTGTCTAAAAAGCTATTTAAACCAATACCGCCCTTTTGTTTCTTTTCCTTATACATTCATTTTTTCCACGTTTTTCCAACTTTCCTCCTTCTCGTACACACTTTTTTTATGAATCCGAACCCACCTGACTCACAAAAACCGTCTAAAAGGCCATTTAAACCAATACCGCCCATTTGTTTCTTTTCCTTATACATTCATTTTTTCCACGTTTCGGCACTCAAAACAACTTTCCTCCTTCGCGTACACACTTTTCTGATGATTCCGAACCCATCTGTCTCACAAAATCGTCTAAAAGACCATTTAAAGCAATACCTCCCTTTTGTTTCTTTTCCTTATACATTCATTTTTTCCACGTTTTTGCACTCACGACAACTTTCCTCCTTCGCGTACACACTGTTTTTATGATTCCGAACCCACCTGACTCACAAAACCGTCTAAAAGGCCATTTAAACCAATACCGCCCTTTTGTTTCTTTTCCTTATACATTCATTTTTTCCACGTTTTTCCAACTTTCCTCCTTCTCGTACACACTTTTTTTATGAATCCGAATCCACCTGACTCACAAAAACCGTCTAAAAGGCCATTTAAACCAATACCGCCCATTTGATTCTTTTCCTTATACATTCATTTTTTCCACGTTTCGGCACTCAAAACAACTTTCCTCCTTCGCGTACACACTTTTCTGATGATTCCGAACCTACCTGACTCACAAAACCGTCTAAAAGGCCATTTAAACCAATACCTCCCTTTTGTTTCTTTTCCTTATACATTCATTTTTTCCACGTTTTTGCACTCAAGACAACTTTCCTCCTTCGCGTACACACTGTTTTTAAGATTCCAAACCCATCTGACTCACAAAACTGTCTAAAAAGCTATTTAAACCAATACCGCCCTTTTTTACTTCCTTATACAAAGTATAAGGAAGTATAGTAATCCCGATTTGCGAAATGGATTTTGTATTTCACATTGCTCGAAAACGAATGATCGCCGAATGTTGACAATTTATTCGTGTGACTGTCATGATATCTAGTTGCACACCTGCAAGTGTCGTCTTAACACGAGCTCTCGTTATAGAGATATAAGGGATTTTACACGATTTTTCGTGACGTCTGTATGTGTGTGTGTGTCTGTGTGTGTGTGTATGTCGCATAACTCAAAAGCGGTTGGACGTAGAAAGTTGCGAATTGGTACATAGGTTTGTTATAACATCTAGTTGTGCACCTCCCTTTATGGACTTTCTATGATTTTCCGTTATGGAGATATTTAGGAAAATTAGGTTCATAATGACAAAAATACATAGGTTTTGGCCATAATGTATCAAAAAACGGTAATAACTCAAAAACGGTTGAACGTAGAAAGTTGCGAATTGGTACATAGGTTTGTTATAACATATAGTTCTGCACCTTCCTTTTTGGACTTTGTATGATTTTCCATTTTGGAGATATTTTGGAAAATTAGGTTCATAATGACCAAAAATACATTGGTTTTGGCTATAATGTATCAAAAAACGGTAATAACTCGAAAACGGTTTGGACAAATCTTGCAATTTAACTGACTTCCCGACTACCTAGACATTTGAAACTTTTAGAAAAGCTCAGAACACGTTGACAATGCGTTTTTTTAATATTTTTGGCCAACTGTTTCCGATACCTGCTGCCTTCGGCAGCGTTACCAGTACAAATCTCTCAATCGATTTTTAACTAACTTCCCGACTAGCTAGACATTTGAAACTTCCAGAAAAGCTCAGAACACGGTGACAATGCATTTTTTAAATATTTTTAGCCAATTGCTTCGTGTCACTGCTGCCTTTAGCAGCGTTTATATGATTCACCAGAAAATCTATTTAACTAACTTCCCGACTAGTTAGAGATTTGAAACTTCCGGAATAGTTCAGAAACACGGTGAAAATGCATTTTTTAACACTTTTATCCAATTGTTTCAGATCCGAAGTCCCCCCCCCAAGGCACAACTTTGACATGGTCCCCCCCCAAGGCACATGAGTCCCCCCCAAGGTACAACTTTGACATGAGGCCCCCCCAAGGCATAACTTTGACATGAGTTCCCCCCCCGCCCAAGGATTTTAAGATGAGTCCCCTCAAGGCACAATTTTATTTATTTATTTATTTATTTATTTTACGTATGCATGCATTTTTTTTTAAATATTTTTAGCCAACTGTTTCGGGTCCAGTGACAATATTTTTTAACATTATGTATATTTCTCAAAGTGTATAAGGAAGTCATGTGGTGCCCACATCAGATTTTTTTTTTTTCGTTATACATTAATTTTTTCCACGTTTCGGCACTCAAAACAACTTTCCTCCTTCGCGTACACACTTTTCTGATGATTCCGAACCTACCTGTCTCACAAAACCGTCTAAAAGGCCATTTAAACCAATACCTCCCTTTTGTTTCTTTTCCTTATACATTAACTTTTTCCACGTTTTTGCACTCAAGACAACTTTCCTCCTTCGCGTACACACTGTTTTTAAGATTCCAAACCCATCTGAATCACAAAACTGTCTAAAAAGCCATTTAAACCAATACCGCCCTTATGTTTTTTTTCGTTATACATTAATTTTTTCCACGTTTTTGCACTCAAAACAACTTTCCTCCTTCGCGTACACACTGTTTTTATGATTCCGAACCCATCTGACTCACAAAATCGCCTAAAAGACCATTTAATACCTCCCTTTTGTTTCTTTTCCTTATACATTCATTTTTTTCCACGTTTTTGCACTCAAGACAACTTTCCTCCTTCGCGTACACACTGTTTTTAAGATTCCAAACCCATCTGAATCACAAAACTGTCTAAAAAGCCATTTAAACCAATACCGCCCTTATGTTTTTTTTCGTTATACATTAATTTTTTCCACGTTTTTGCACTCAAAACAACTTTCCTCCTTCGCGTACACACTGTTTTTATGATTCCGAACCCATCTGTCTCGCAAAATCGTCTAAAAGACCATTTAAACCAATACCGCCCTTTTGTTTCTTTTCCTTATACATTCATTTTTTCCACGTTTCGGCACTCAAAACAACTTTCCTCCTTCGCGTACACACTGTTTTTATGATTCCGAACCCATCTGTCTCACAAAATCGTCTAAAAGACCATTTAAAGCAATACCTCCCTTTTGTTTCTTTTCCTTATACATTCATTTTTTCCACGTTTTTGCACTCACGACAACTTTCCTCCTTCGCGTACACACTGTTTTTAAGATTCCAAACCCATCTGAATCACAAAACTGCCACGTTTTTGCACTCAAAACAACTTTCCTCCTTCGCGTACACACTGTTCTTATGATTCCGAACCCACCTGACTCACAAAACCGTCTAAAAGGCCATTTAAACCAATACCGCCCTTTTGTTTCTTTTCCTTATACATTCATTTTTTCCACGTTTTTCCAACTTTCCTCCTTCTCGTACACACTTTTTTTATGAATCCGAACCCACCTGACTCACAAAAACCGTCTAAAAGGCCATTTAAACCAATACCGCCCATTTGTTTCTTTTCCTTATACATTCATTTTTTCCACGTTTCGGCACTCAAAACAACTTTCCTCCTTCGCGTACACACTTTTCTGATGATTCCGAACCTACCTGACTCACAAAACCGTCTAAAAGGCCATTTAAACCAATACCTCCCTTTTGTTTCTTTTCCTTATACATTCACTTTTTCCACGTTTTTGCACTCAAGACAACTTTCCTCCTTCGCGTACACACTGTTTTTAAGATTCCAAACCCATCTGAATCACAAAACTGTCTAAAAAGCCATTTAAACCAATACCGTCCTTATGTTTTTTTTCGTTATACATTAATTTTTTCCACGTTTTTGCACTCAAAACAACTTTCCTCCTTCGCGTACACACTGTTTTTATGATTCCGAACCCATCTGACTCACAAAATCGCCTAAAAGACCATTTAAACCAATACCTCCCTTTTGTTTCTTTTCCTTATACATTCATTTTTTTCCACGTTTTTGCACTCAAAACAACTTTCCTCCTCCGCGTACACACTGTTTTTAACATTCCAAACCCATCTGACTCACAAAACTGTCTAAAAAGCTATTTAAACCAATACCGCCCTTTTGTTTCTTTTCCTTATACATTCATTTTTTCCACGTTTTTCCAACTTTCCTCCTTCTCGTACACACTTTTTTTATGAATCCGAACCCACCTGACTCACAAAAACCGTCTAAAAGGCCATTTAAACCAATACCGCCCATTTGTTTCTTTTCCTTATACATTCATTTTTTCCACGTTTCGGCACTCAAAACAACTTTCCTCCTTCGCGTACACACTTTTCTGATGATTCCGAACCCATCTGTCTCACAAAATCGTCTAAAAGACCATTTAAAGCAATACCTCCCTTTTGTTTCTTTTCCTTATACATTCATTTTTTCCACGTTTTTGCACTCACGACAACTTTCCTCCTTCGCGTACACACTGTTTTTATGATTCCGAACCCACCTGACTCACAAAACCGTCTAAAAGGCCATTTAAACCAATACCGCCCTTTTGTTTCTTTTCCTTATACATTCATTTTTTCCACGTTTTTCCAACTTTCCTCCTTCTCGTACACACTTTTTTTATGAATCCGAATCCACCTGACTCACAAAAACCGTCTAAAAGGCCATTTAAACCAATACCGCCCATTTGATTCTTTTCCTTATACATTCATTTTTTCCACGTTTCGGCACTCAAAACAACTTTCCTCCTTCGCGTACACACTTTTCTGATGATTCCGAACCTACCTGACTCACAAAACCGTCTAAAAGGCCATTTAAACCAATACCTCCCTTTTGTTTCTTTTCCTTATACATTCACTTTTTCCACGTTTTTGCACTCAAGACAACTTTCCTCCTTCGCGTACACACTGTTTTTAAGATTCCAAACCCATCTGAATCACAAAACTGTCTAAAAAGCCATTTAAACCAATACCTTTTCCTTATACATTCATTTTTTTCCACGTTTTTGCACTCAAAACAACTTTCCTCCTCCGCGTACACACTGTTTTTAACATTCCAAACCCATCTGACTCACAAAACTGTCTAAAAAGCTATTTAAACCAATACCGCCCTTTTGTTTCTTTTCCTTATACATTCATTTTTTCCACGTTTTTCCAACTTTCCTCCTTCTCGTACACACTTTTTTTATGAATCCGAACCCACCTGACTCACAAAAACCGTCTAAAAGGCCATTTAAACCAATACCGCCCATTTGTTTCTTTTCCTTATACATTAATTTTTTCCACGTTTCGGCACTCAAAACAACTTTAATCCTTCGTACACACTGTTTTTATGATTCCGAACCCATCTGTCTCACAAAATCGTCTAAAAGACCATTTAAACCAATACGTCCCTTTTGTTTCTTTTCCTTATACATTCATTTTTTCCACGTTTTTGCACTCAAAACAACATTCCTCCTTCTTGTACACACTTTTCTGATGATTCCGAACCTACCTGACTCACAAAACCGTCTAAAAGGCCATTTAAACCAATACCGCCCTTTTGTTTCTTTTCCTTATACATTCATTTTTTCCACGTTTTTGCACTCAAAACAACTTTCCTCCTTCGCGTACACACTTTTTTTATGATTCCGAACCCATCTGTCTCACAAAATCGTCTAAAAGACCATTTAAACCAATACCTCCCTTTTGTTTCTTTTCCTTATACATTCATTTTTTCCACGTTTTTGCACTCAAAACAACTTTCCTCCTGCGCGTACACACTGTTTTTAAGATTCCCAACCCATCTGACTCACAAAACTGTCTAAAAAGCCGTTTAAACCAATACTGCCCTTTCATTTTTTCCACGTTTTTGCACTCAAAACAATTTTCTTCCTTCTCGTACACACTTTTTTTATGAATCCGAACCACCTGACTCACAAAAACCGTCTAAAAGGCCATTTAATCCAATACCGCCCTTTTGTTTCTTTTCCTTATACATTTATTTTTTCCACGTTTCGGCACTCAAAACAACTTTCCTCCTTCGCGTACACACTGTTTTTATGATTCCGAACCCATCTGTCTCACAAAATCGTCTAAAAGACCATTTAAAGCAATACCTCCCTTTTGTTTCTTTTCCTTATACATTCATTTTTTCCACGTTTTTGCACTCAAAACAACATTCCTCCTTCTTGTACACACTTTTCTGATGATTCCGAACCTACCTGACTCACAAAACCGTCTAAAAGGCCATTTAAACCAATACCGCCCTTTTGTTTCTTTTCTTTATACATTCATTTTTTCCACGTTTTTCCAACTTTCCTCCTTCTCGTACACACTTTTTTTATGAATCCGAGCCCACCTGACTCACAAAAACCGTCTAAAAGGCCATTTAAAGCAATACCGCCCATTTGTTTCTTTTCCTTATACATTCATTTTTTCCACATTTTTGTACTCAAAACAACTTTCCTCCTTCGCGTACACACTGTTTTTATGATTCCGAACCCATCTTACTCACAAAACTGTCTAAAAAGCCATTTAAACCAATACCGCCCTTATGTTTTTTTTCCTTATACATTCATTTTTTCCACGTTTTTCCAACTTTCCTCCTTCTCGTACACACTTTTTTTATGATTCCGAACCCACCTGACTCACAAAACCGTCTAAAAGACCATTCTCCCTTTTGTTTCTTTTCCTTATACATTCATTTTTTCCACGTTTTTGCACTCAAGACAACTTTTCTCCTTCTCGTACACACTTTTTTTATGATTCCGAACCCACCTGACTCACAAAACCGTCAAAAGACCATTTAAACCAATACCTCCCTTTTGTTTCTTTTCCTTATACATTAATTTTTTCCACGTTTTTGCACTCAAAACAACTTTCCTCCTTCGCGTACACACTGTTTTTATGATTCCGAACCCATCTGACTCACAAAATCGCCTAAAAGACCATTTAAACCAATACCTCCCTTTTGTTTCTTTTACTTATACATTCATTTTTTTCCACGTTTTTGCACTCAAAACAACTTTCCTCCTCCGCGTACACACTGTTTTTAACATTCCAAACCCATCTGACTCACAAAACTGTCTAAAAAGCTATTTAAACCAATACCGCCCTTTTGTTTCTTTTCCTTATACATTCATTTTTTCCACGTTTTTCCAACTTTCCTCCTTCTCGTACACACTTTTTTTATGAATCCGAACCCACCTGACTCACAAAAACCGTCTAAAAGGCCATTTAAACCAATACCGCCCATTTGTTTCTTTTCCTTATACATTCATTTTTTCCACGTTTCGGCACTCAAAACAACTTTCCTCCTTCGCGTACACACTTTTCTGATGATTCCGAACCTACCTGACTCACAAAACCGTCTAAAAGGCCATTTAAACCAATACCTCCCTTTTGTTTCTTTTCCTTACACATTCACTTTTTCCACGTTTTTGCACTCAAGACAACTTTCCTCCTTCGCGTACACACTGTTTTTATGATTCCGAACCCACCTGACTCACAAAACCGTCTAAAAGGCCATTTAAACCAATACCGCCCTTTTGTTTCTTTTCCTTATACATTCATTTTTTCCACGTTTTTCCAACTTTCCTCCTTCTCGTACACACTTTTTTTATGAATCCGAACCCACCTGACTCACAAAAACCGTCTAAAAGGCCATTTAAACCAATACCGCCCATTTGATTCTTTTCCTTATACATTCATTTTTTCCACGTTTCGGCACTCAAAACAACTTTCCTCCTTCGCGTACACACTTTTCTGATGATTCCGAACCTACCTGACTCACAAAACCGTCTAAAAGGCCATTTAAACCAATACCTCCCTTTTGTTTCTTTTCCTTATACATTCACTTTTTCCACGTTTTTGCACTCAAGACAACTTTCCTCCTTCGCGTACACACTGTTTTTAAGATTCCAAACCCATCTGAATCACAAAACTGTCTAAAAAGCCATTTAAACCAATACCTCCCTTTTGTTTCTTTTCCTTATACATTCATTTTTTTCCACGTTTTTGCACTCAAAACAACTTTCCTCCTCCGCGTACACACTGTTTTTAACATTCCAAACCCATCTGACTCACAAAACTGTCTAAAAAGCTATTTAAACCAATACCGCCCTTTTGTTTCTTTTCCTTATACATTCATTTTTTCCACGTTTTTCCAACTTTCCTCCTTCTCGTACACACTTTTTTTATGAATCCGAACCCACCTGACTCACAAAAACCGTCTAAAAGGCCATTTAAACCAATACCGCTCATTTGTTTCTTTTCCTTATACATTAATTTTTTCCACGTTTCGGCACTCAAAACAACTTTAATCCTTCGTACACACTGTTTTTATGATTCCGAACCCATCTGTCTCACAAAATCGTCTAAAAGACCATTTAAACCAATACGTCCCTTTTGTTTCTTTTCCTTATACATTCATTTTTTCCACGTTTTTGCACTCAAAACAACATTCCTCCTTCTTGTACACACTTTTCTGATGATTCCGAACCTACCTGACTCACAAAACCGTCTAAAAGGCCATTTAAACCAATACCGCCCTTTTGTTTCTTTTCCTTATACATTCATTTTTTCCATGTTTTTGCACTCAAAACAACTTTCCTCCTTCGCGTACACACTTTTTTTATGATTCCGAACCCATCTGTCTCACAAAATCGTCTAAAAGACCATTTAAACCAATACCTCCCTTTTGTTTCTTTTCCTTATACATTCATTTTTTCCACGTTTTTGCACTCAAAACAATTTTCCTCCTGCGCGTACACACTGTTTTTAAGATTCCCAACCCATCTGACTCACAAAACTGTCTAAAAAGCCGTTTAAACCAATACTGCCCTTTCATTTTTTCCACGTTTTTGCACTCAAAACAATTTTCTTCCTTCTCGTACACACTTTTTTTATGAATCCGAACCACCTGACTCACAAAAACCGTCTAAAAGGCCATTTAATCCAATACCGCCCTTTTGTTTCTTTTACTTATACATTTATTTTTTCCACGTTTCGGCACTCAAAACAACTTTCCTCCTTCGCGTACACACTGTTTTTATAATTCCGAACCCATCTGACTCACAAAATCACCTAAAAGACCATTTAAACCAATACCTCCCTTTTGTTTCTTTTTCTTATACATTCATTTTTTCCACGTTTTTGCACTCAAAACAACATTCCTCCTTCTTGTACACACTTTTCTGATGATTCCGAACCTACCTGACTCACAAAACCGTCTAAAAGGCCATTTAAACCAATACCGCCCTTTTGTTTCTTTTCTTTATACATTCATTTTTTCCACGTTTTTCCAACTTTCCTCCTTCTCGTACACACTTTTTTTATGAATCCGAGCCCACCTGACTCACAAAAACCGTCTAAAAGGCCATTTAAAGCAATACCGCCCATTTGTTTCTTTTCCTTATACATTCATTTTTTCCACATTTTTGTACTCAAAACAACTTTCCTCCTTCGCGTACACACTGTTTTTATGATTCCGAACCCATCTTACTCACAAAACTGTCTAAAAAGCCATTTAAACCAATACCGCCCTTATGTTTTTTTTCCTTATACATTCATTTTTTCCACGTTTTTCCAACTTTCCTCCTTCTCGTACACACTTTTTTTATGATTCCGAACCCACCTGACTCACAAAACCGTCTAAAAGACCATTCTCCCTTTTGTTTCTTTTCCTTATACATTCATTTTTTCCACGTTTTTGCACTCAAGACAACTTTTCTCCTTCTCGTACACACTTTTTTTATGATTCCGAACCCACCTGACTCACAAAACCGTCAAAAGACCATTTAAACCAATACCTTCCTTTTGTTTCTTTTCCTTATACATTAATTTTTTCCACGTTTTTGCACTCAAAACAACTTTCCTCCTTCGCGTACACACTGTTTTTATGATTCCGAACCCATCTGACTCACAAAATCGCCTAAAAGACCATTTAAACCAATACCTCCCTTTTGTTTCTTTTCCTTATACATTCATTTTTTTCCACGTTTTTGCACTTAAAACAACTTTCCTCCTCCGCGTACACACTGTTTTTAACATTCCAAACCCATCTGACTCACAAAACTGTCTAAAAAGCTATTTAAACCAATACCGCCCTTTTGTTTCTTTTCCTTATACATTCATTTTTTCCACGTTTTTGCACTCAAAACAACTTTCCTCCTTCGCGTACACACTTTTTTTATGATTCCGAACCAATCTGTCTCACAAAATCGTCTAAAAGACCATTTAAACCAATACCTCCCTTTTGTTTCTTTTCCTTATACATTCATTTTTTCCACGTTTTTGCACTCAAAACAACTTTCCTCCTGCGCGTACACACTGTTTTTAAGATTCCCAACCCATCTGACTCACAAAACTGTCTAAAAAGCCGTTTAAACCAATACCACCCTTTCATTTTTTCCACGTTTTTGCACTCAAAACAATTTTCTTCCTTCTCGTACACACTTTTTTTATGAATCTTAACCACCTGACTCACAAAAACCGTCTAAAAGGCCATTTAAACCAATACCGCCCATTTGTTTCTTTTCCTTATACATTCATTTTTTCCACGTTTTTGCACTCAAAACAACTTTCCTCCTTCGCGTACACACCGTTTTTATCATTCCGAACGAATCTTACTCACAAAACTGTCTAAAAAGCCATTTAAACCAATACCGCCCTTTTGTTTCTTTTCCTTATACATTTATTTTTTCCACGTTTCGGCACTCAAAACAACTTTCCTCCGCGTACACACTGTTTTTATGATTCCGAACCCATCTGTTTCACAAAATCGCCTAAAAGACCATTTAAACCAATACCTCCCTTTTGTTTCTTTTTCTTATACATTCATTTTTTCCACGTTTTTGCACTCAAAACAACATTCCTCCTTCTTGTACACACTTTTCTGATAATTCCGAACCCACCTGACTCACAAAACCGTCTAAAAGGCCATTTAAACCAATACCGCCCTTTTGTTTCTTTTCCTTATACATTCATTTTTTCCACGTTTCGGCACTCAAAACAACTTTCCTCCTTCGCGTACACACTGTTTTTATGATTCCGAACCCATCTGTCTCACAAAACCGTCTAAAAGGCCATTTAAACCAATACCTCCCTTTTGTTTCTTTTCCTTATACATTCACTTTTTCCACGTTTTTGCACTCAAGACAACTTTCCTCCTTCGCGTACACACTGTTTTTAAGATTCCAAACCCATCTGAATCACAAAACTGTCTAAAAAGCCATTTAAACCAATACCGTCCTTATGTTTTTTTTCGTTATACATTAATTTTTTCCACGTTTTTGCACTCAAAACAACTTTCCTCCTTCGCGTACACACTGTTTTTATGATTCCGAACCCATCTGACTCACAAAACTGTCTAAAAAGCTATTTAAACCAATACCGCCCTTTTGTTTCTTTTCCTTATACATTCATTTTTTCCGCGTTTTTGCACTCAAAACAACTTTCCTCCTTCGCGTACACACTTTTTTTATGATTCCGAACCAAACTGTCTCACAAAATCGTCTAAAAGACCATTTAAACCAATACCTCCCTTTTGTTTCTTTTCCTTATACATTCATTTTTTCCACGTTTTTGCACTCAAAACAACTTTCCTCCTGCGCGTACACACTGTTTTTAAGATTCCCAACCCATCTGACTCACAAAACTGTCTAAAAAGCCGTTTAAACCAATACCACCCTTTCATTTTTTCCACGTTTTTGCAATCAAAACAATTTTCTTCCTTCTCGTACACACTTTTTTTATGAATCTTAACCACCTGACTCACAAAAACCGTCTAAAAGGCCATTTAAACCAATACCGCCCATTTGTTTCTTTTCCTTATACATTCATTTTTTCCACGTTTTTGCACTCAAAACAACTTTCCTCCTTCGCGTACACACCGTTTTTATCATTCCGAACGAATCTTACTCACAAAACTGTCTAAAAAGCCATTTAAACCAATACCGCCCTTTTGTTTCTTTTCCTTATACATTTATTTTTTCCACGTTTCGGCACTCAAAACAACTTTCCTCCGCGTACACACTGTTTTTATGATTCCGAACCCATCTGTTTCACAAAATCGCCTAAAAGACCATTTAAACCAATACCTCCCTTTTGTTTCTTTTTCTTATACATTCATTTTTTCCACGTTTTTGCACTCAAAACAACATTCCTCCTTCTTGTACACACTTTTCTGATAATTCCGAACCCACCTGACTCACAAAACCGTCTAAAAGGCCATTTAAACCAATACCGCCCTTTTGTTTCTTTTCCTTATACATTCATTTTTTCCACGTTTCGGCACTCAAAACAACTTTCCTCCTTCGCGTACACACTGTTTTTATGATTCCGAACCCATCTGTCTCACAAAACCGTCTAAAAGGCCATTTAAACCAATACCTCCCTTTTGTTTCTTTTCCTTATACATTCACTTTTTCCACGTTTTTGCACTCAAGACAACTTTCCTCCTTCGCGTACACACTGTTTTTAAGATTCCAAACCCATCTGAATCACAAAACTGTCTAAAAAGCCATTTAAACCAGTACCGTCCTTTTGTTTTTTTTCGTTATACATTAATTTTTTCCACGTTTTTGCACTCAAAACAACTTTCCTCCTTCGCGTACACACTGTTTTTATGATTCCGAACCCATCTGACTCACAAAATCGCCTAAAAGACCATTTAAACCAATACCTCCCTTTTGTTTCTTTTCCTTATACATTCATTTTTTTCCACGTTTTTGCACTCAAAACAACTTTCCTCCTCCGCGTACACACTGTTTTTAACATTCCAAACCCATCTGACTCACAAAACTGCCACGTTTTTGCACTCAAAACAACTTTCCTCCTTCGCGTACACACTGTTCTTATGATTCCGAACCAACCTGACTCACAAAACCGTCTAAAAGGCCATTTAAACCAATACCGCCCTTTTGTTTCTTTTCCTTATACATTCATTTTTTCCACGTTTTTCCAACTTTCCTCCTTCTCGTACACACTTTTTTTATGAATCCGAACCCACCTGACTCACAAAAACCGTCTAAAAGGCCATTTAAACCAATACCGCCCATTTGTTTCTTTTCTTTATACATTCATTTTTTCCACGTTTCGGCACTCAAAACAACTTTCCTCCTTCGCGTACACACTTTTCTGATGATTCCGAACCTACCTGACTCACAAAACCGTCTAAAAGGCCATTTAAACCAATACCTCCCTTTTGTTTCTTTTCCTTATACATTCACTTTTTCCACGTTTTTGCACTCAAGACAACTTTCCTCCTTCGCGTACACACTGTTTTTAAGATTCCAAACCCATCTGAATCACAAAACTGTCTAAAAAGCCATTTAAACCAATACCGTCCTTATGTTTTTTTTCGTTATACATTAATTTTTTCCACGTTTTTCCAACTTTCCTCCTTCTCGTACACACTTTTTTTATGAATCCGAACCCACCTGACTCACAAAAACCGTCTAAAAGGCCATTTAAACCAATACCGCCCATTTGTTTCTTTTCCTTATACATTCATTTTTTCCACGTTTCGGCACTCAAAACAACTTTCCTCCTTCGCGTACACACTTTTCTGATGATTCCGAACCTACCTGACTCACAAAACCGTCTAAAAGGCCATTTAAACCAATACCTCCCTTTTGTTTCTTTTCCTTACACATTCACTTTTTCCACGTTTTTGCACTCAAGACAACTTTCCTCCTTCGCGTACACACTGTTTTTATGATTCCAAACCCACCTGACTCACAAAACCGTCTAAAAGGCCATTTAAACCAATACCGCCCTTTTGTTTCTTTTCCTTATACATTCATTTTTTCCACGTTTTTGCACTGAAAACAACTTTCCTCCTTCGCGTACACACCGTTTTTTTTGATTCCGAACCCATCTTACTCACAAAACTGTCTAAAAAGCCATTTAAACCAATACCTCCCTTTTGTTTCTTTTTCTTATACATTCATTTTTTCCACGTTTTTGCACTCAAAACAACATTCCTCCTTCTTGTACACACTTTTCTGATAATTCCGAACCCACCTGACTCACAAAACCGTCTAAAAGGCCATTTAAACCAATACCGCCCTTTTGTTTCTTTTCCTTATACATTCATTTTTTCCACGTTTCGGCACTCAAAACAACTTTCCTCCTTCGCGTACACACTGTTTTTATGATTCCGAACCCATCTGTCTCACAAAATCGTCTAAAAGACCATTTAAAGCAATACCTCCCTTTTGTTTCTTTTCCTTATACATTCATTTTTTCCACGTTTTTGCACTCACGACAACTTTCCTCCTTCGCGTACACACTGTTTTTAAGATTCCAAACCCATCTGAATCACAAAACTGCCACGTTTTTGCACTCTAAACAACTTTCCTCCTTCGCGTACACACTTTTCTGATGATTCCGAACCTACCTGACTCACAAAACCGTCTAAAAGGCCATTTAAACCAATACCTCCCTTTTGTTTCTTTTCCTTATACATTCACTTTTTCCACGTTTTTGCACTCAAGACAACTTTCCTCCTTCGCGTACACACTGTTTTTAAGATTCCAAACCCATCTGAATCACAAAACTGTCTAAAAAGCCATTTAAACCAATACCGCCCTTTTGTTTTTTTTCGTTATACATTAATTTTTTCCACGTTTTTCCAACTTTCCTCCTTCTCGTACACACTTTTTTTATGAATCCGAACCCACCTGACCCACCTGACCCACCTGACTATTGGTTTAAAACCAATACCGCCCATTTGTTTCTTTTCCTTATACATTCATTTTTTCCACGTTTCGGCACTCAAAACAACTTTCCTCCTTCGCGTACACACTTTTCTGATGATTCCGAACCTACCTGACTCACAAAACCGTCTAAAAGGCCATTTAAACCAATACCTCCCTTTTGTTTCTTTTCCTTACACATTCACTTTTTCCACGTTTTTGCACTGAAGGCAACTTTCCTCCTTCGCGTACACACTGTTTTTATGATTCCAAACCCACCTGACTCACAAAACCGTCTAAAAGGCCATTTAAACCAATACCGCCCTTTTGTTTCTTTTCCTTATACATTCATTTTTTCCACGTTTTTGCACTCAAAACAACTTTCCTCCTTCGCGTACACACCGTTTTTATGATTCCGAACCCATCTTACTCACAAAACTGTCTAAAAAGCCATTTAAACCAATACCTCCCTTTTGTTTCTTTTTCTTATACATTCATTTTTTCCACGTTTTTGCACTCAAAACAACATTCCTCCTTCTTGTACACACTTTTCTGATAATTCCGAACCCACCTGACTCACAAAACCGTCTAAAAGGCCATTTAAACCAATACCGCCCTTTTGTTTCTTTTCCTTATACATTCATTTTTTCCACGTTTCGGCACTCAAAACAACTTTCCTCCTTCGCGTACACACTGTTTTTATGATTCCGAACCCATCTGTCTCACAAAATCGTCTAAAAGACCATTTAAAGCAATACCTCCCTTTTGTTTCTTTTCCTTATACATTCATTTTTTCCACGTTTTTGCACTCACGACAACTTTCCTCCTTCGCGTACACACTGTTTTTAAGATTCCAAACCCATCTGAATCACAAAACTGCCACGTTTTTGCACTCAAAACAACTTTCCTCCTTCGCGTACACACTGTTCTTATGATTCCGAACCCACCTGACTCACAAAACCGTCTAAAAGGCCATTTAAACCAATACCGCCCTTTTGTTTCTTTTCCTTATACATTCATTTTTTCCACGTTTTTCCAACTTTCCTCCTTCTCGTACACACTTTTTTTATGAATCCGAACCCACCTGACTCACAAAAACCGTCTAAAAGGCCATTTAAACCAATACCGCCCATTTGTTTCTTTTCCTTATACATTCATTTTTTCCACGTTTCGGCACTCAAAACAACTTTCCTCCTTCGCGTACACACTTTTCTGATGATTCCGAACCTACCTGACTCACAAAACTGTCTAAAAAGCCATTTAAACCAATACCGTCCTTATGTTTTTTTTCGTTATACATTAATTTTTTCCACGTTTTTCCAACTTTCCTCCTTCTCGTACACACTTTTTTTATGAATCCGAACCCACCTGACTCACAAAACCGTCTAAAAGGCCATTTAAACCAATACCGCCCATTTGTTTCTTTTCCTTATACATTCATTTTTTCCACGTTTCGGCACTCAAAACAACTTTCCTCCTTCGCGTACACACTTTTCTGATGATTCCGAACCTACCTGACTCACAAAACCGTCTAAAAGGCCATTTAAACCAATACCTCCCTTTTGTTTCTTTTCCTTACACATTCACTTTTTCCACGTTTTTGCACTCAAGACAACTTTCCTCCTTCGCGTACACACTGTTTTTATGATTCCAAACCCACCTGACTCACAAAACCGTCTAAAAGGCCATTTAAACCAATACCGCCCTTTTGTTTCTTTTCCTTATACATTCATTTTTTCCACGTTTTTGCACTCAAAACAACTTTCCTCCTTCGCGTACACACCGTTTTTATGATTCCGAACCCATCTTACTCACAAAACTGTCTAAAAAGCCATTTAAACCAATACCTCCCTTTTGTTTCTTTTTCTTATACATTCATTTTTTCCACGTTTTTGCACTCAAAACAACATTCCTCCTTCTTGTACACACTTTTCTGATAATTCCGAACCCACCTGACTCACAAAACCGTCTAAAAGGCCATTTAAACCAATACCGCCCTTTTGTTTCTTTTCCTTATACATTCATTTTTTCCACGTTTCGGCACTCAAAACAACTTTCCTCCTTCGCGTACACACTGTTTTTATGATTCCGAACCCATCTGTCTCACAAAATCGTCTAAAAGACCATTTGAAGCAATACCTCCCTTTTGTGTCTTTTCCTTATACATTCATTTTTTCCACGTTTTTGCACTCACGACAACTTTCCTCCTTCGCGTACACACTGTTTTTAAGATTCCAAACCCATCTGAATCACAAAACTGCCACGTTTTTGCACTCAAAACAACTTTCCTCCTTCGCGTACACACTGTTCTTATGATTCCGAACCCACCTGACTCACAAAACCGTCTAAAAGGCCATTTAAACCAATACCGCCCTTTTGTTTCTTTTCCTTATACATTCATTTTTTCCACGTTTTTCCAACTTTCCTCCTTCTCGTACACACTTTTTTTATGAATCCGAACCCACCTGACTCACAAAAACCGTCTAAAAGGCCATTTAAACCAATACCGCCCATTTGTTTCTTTTCCTTATACATTCACTTTTTCCACGTTTTTGCACTCAAGACAACTTTCCTCCTTCGCGTACACACTGTTTTTAAGATTCCAAACCCATCTGAATCACAAAACTGTCTAAAAAGCCATTTAAACCAATACCGTCCTTATGTTTTTTTTCGTTATACATTAATTTTTTCCACGTTTTTGCACTCAAAACAACTTTCCTCCTTCGCGTACACACTGTTTTTATGATTCCGAACCCATCTGACTCACAAAATCGCCTAAAAGACCATTTAAACCAATACCTCCCTTTTGTTTCTTTTCCTTATACATTCATTTTTTTCCACGTTTTTGCACTCAAAACAACTTTCCTCCTCCGCGTACACACTGTTTTTAACATTCCAAACCCATCTGACTCACAAAACTGTCTAAAAAGCTATTTAAACCAATACCGCCCTTTTGTTTCTTTTCCTTATACATTCATTTTTTCCACGTTTTTCCAACTTTCCTCCTTCTCGTACACACTTTTTTTATGAATCCGAACCCACCTGACTCACAAAAACCGTCTAAAAGGCCATTTAAACCAATACCGCCCATTTGTTTCTTTTCCTTATACATTCATTTTTTCCACGTTTCGGCACTCAAAACAACTTTCCTCCTTCGCGTACACACTTTTCTGATGATTCCGAACCTACCTGACTCACAAAACCGTCTAAAAGGCCATTTAAACCAATACCTCCCTTTTGTTTCTTTTCCTTATACATTCATTTTTTCCACGTTTTTGCACTCACGACAACTTTCCTCCTTCGCGTACACACTGTTTTTATGATTCCGAACCCACCTGACTCACAAAACCGTCTAAAAGGCCATTTAAACCAATACCGCCCTTTTGTTTCTTTTCCTTATACATTCATTTTTTCCACGTTTTTGCACTGAAAAGAACTCTCCTCCTTCGCGTACACACTGCTTTTAAGATTCCGAACCCATCTGACTTGCAAAACTGTCTAAAAAGCCATTTAAACCAATACCGCCCTTTTGTTTCTTTTCCTTATGCATTCATTTTTTTCACGTTTTTGCACTCAAAACAACTCTCCTCCTTCGCGTACACACTGCTTTTAAGATTCCGAACCCATCTGACTCACAAAACTGTCTAAAAAGCCATTTAAACCAATACCGCCCTTTTGTTTCTTTTCCTCATACATTCATTTTTTTCCACGTTTTTCCAACTTCCTTCCTTCTGGTACACACTTTTTTTATGATTTCGAACCCACCTGACTCACAAAAGCTTCTACAAGGCCATTTAAACCAATTCCGCCCTTTTTTTTTTTTCCTTATGCATTCAGTTTTCTTACGTTTTAGACAACTTTCCTCCTTCGCGTACACACTGTTTTTATGATTTCGAACCCATATGACTCACAAAATCGTTAAAAAGGCCATTTAAACCAATACCGCCCTTTTGTTTCTTTTCCTTATACATTCATTTTTTTCACGTTTTTCCACTCAAGACAACTTTCCTCCTTCGCGTACACACTGTTTTTATGATTTCGAACCCATCTGACTCACAAAATCGTCTATAAGACCATTTAAACCAATACCTCCCTTTTGTTTCTTTTCCTTATGCATTCATTTTTTTCACGTTTTTGCACTCAAAACAACTTTCCTCCTTCGCGTACACACTGCTTTTAAGATTCCGAACCCATCTGACTCACAAAACTGTCTAAAAAGCAATTTAAACCAATACCGCCCTTTTGTTTTTTTTCCTTATGCATTGATTTTTCCGACGTTTTTGCACTCAAAACAACTTTCCTCCTTCGCGTACACACTTTTTTTATGATTCCGAACCCATATGACTCACAAAATCGTTAAAAAGGCCATTTAAACCAATACCGCCCTTTTGTTTCTTTTCCTTATGCATTCATTTTTCTTACGTTTTTGCACTCAAGACATCTTTCCTCCTTCGCGTACACACCTTTTTTATGATTCGGAACCCATCTGACTCACAAAATCGTTAAAAAGGCCATTTAATCCAATACCACCCTTATGTTTCTTTTTCCTAAACAAATTTCCTCTTTCACACTGATTTTAAGATTCCGAGCCCATCTGACTCACAAAACTGTCTAAAAAGCCATTTAAACTAATACCGCCCTTATGTTTCTTTTCCTTATGCATTGATTTTTCCCACGTTTTTGCACTCAAAACAACTTTCCTCCTTCGCGTACACACTGATTTTAAGATTCCGAACCCATATGACTCACAAAATCGTTAAAAAGGCCATTTAAACCAATACCGCCCTTTTGTTTCTTTTCCTTATACATTGATTTTTTTCACGTTTTTCCACTCAAGACAACTTTTCTCCTTCGCGTACACACTGTTTTTAAGATTCCGAACCCACCTGACTCACAAAACTGTCTAAAAAGCCGTTTAAACCAATACCGCCCTTTTGTTTCTTTTCCTTATGCATTGATTTTCCCACGTTTTTCCAACTTCCCTCCTTCTGGTACACACTTTTTTTATGATTTCGAACCCACCTGACTCACAAAAGCGTCTACAAGGCCATTTAAACCAATTCCGCCCTTTTTTTTTCCTTATGCATTCATTTTTCTTACGTTTTTGCACTCAAGACAACTTTCCTCCTTCGCGTACACACTGTTTTTATGATTTCGAACCCATCTGACTCACAAAATCGTCTATAAGACCATTTAAACCAATACCTCCTTTTGTTTCTTTTCCTTATACATTCATTTTTTCCACGTTTTTGGACTCAAAACAACTTTCCTCCTTCGCGTACACACTGATTTTAAGATTCCGAGCCCATCTGACTCACAAAACTGTCTAAAAAGCCATTTAAACCAATACCGCCCTTTTGTTTCTTTTACTTATGCATTGATTTTCCCACGTTTTTGCACTCAAAACAACTTTTCTCCTTCGCGTACACACTTTTTTTATGATTCCGAACCCATATGACTCACAAAATCGTTAAAAAGGCCATTTAAACCAATACCGCCCTTTTGTTTCTTTTCCTTATACATTCACTTTTTCCACGTTTTTCCAACTTTCCTCCTTTTCGTACACACTGTTTTTAAGATTCCGAACCCATCTGACTCACAAAACTGTCTAAAAAGCCGTTTAAACCAATACCGCCCTTTTGTTTCTTTTCCTCATACATTCATTTTTTCTACGTTTTTCCAACTTCCCTCCTTCTGGTACACACTTTTTTTATGATTTAAATCCCATCTGACTCACAAAATCGTCTATAAGACCATTTAAACCAATACCTCCCTTTTGTTTCTTTTCCTTATGCATTCATATTTTTCACGTTTTTGCACTCAAAAGAACTCTCCTCCTTCGCGTACACACTGCTTTTAAGATTCCGAACCTATCTGACAAACAAAACCGTCCAAAAGACCATTTAAACCAATTCCGCCCTTTTGTTTCTTTTCCTTATGCATTCATTTTTTTCACGTTTTTGCACTCAAAACAACTTTCCTCCTTCGCGTACACACTGCTTTTAAGATTCCGAACCTATCTGACTAACAAAACCGTCCAAAAGACCATTTAAACCAATTCCGCCCTTTTGTTTCTTTTCCTTATGCATTCATTTTTTTCACGTTTTTGCACTCAAAACAACTTTCCTCCTTCGCGTACACACTGCTTTTAAGATTCCGAACCCATCTGACTCACAAAACTGTCTAAAAAGCCATTTAAACCAATACCGCCCTTTTGTTTCTTTTTCTTATGCATTCATTTTTTTCACGTTTTTGCACTCAAAACAACTCTCCTCCTTCGCGTACACACTGCTTTTAAGATTCCGAACCTATCTGACTAACAAAACCGTCCAAAAGACCATTTAAACCAATTCCGCCCTTTTGTTTCTTTTCCTTATGCATTCATTTTTTTCACGTTTTTGCACTCAAAACAACTTTTCTCCTTCGCGTACACACTTTTTTTATGATTCGGAACCCATCTGACTCACAAAATCGTTAAAAAGGCCATTTAATCCAATACCACCCTTATGTTTCTTTTCCTTATACATTCATTTTTTCCACGTTTTTGCACTCAAAACAAATTTCCTCCTTCGCGTACACACTGATTTTAAGATTCCGAGCCCATCTGACTCACAAAACTGTCTAAAAAGCCGTTTAAACCAATACCGCCCTTTTGTTTCTTTTCCTCATACATTCATTTTTTTCCACGTTTTTCCAACTTCCTTCCTTCTGGTACACACTTTTTTTATGATTTCGAACACACCTGACTCACAAAAGCTTCTACAAGGCCATTTAAACCAATTCCGCCCTTTTTTTTTTTTTCCTTATGCATTCAGTTTTTTTACGTTTTAGACAACTTTCCTCCTTCGCGTACACACTGTTTTTATGATTTCGAACCCATATGACTCACAAAATCGTTAAAAAGGCCATTTAAACCAATACCGCCCTTTTGTTTCTTTTCCTTATACATTCATTTTTTTCACGTTTTTCCACTCAAGACAACTTTTCTCCTTCGCGTACACACTGTTTTTAAGATTCCGAACCCATCTGACTCACAAAACTGTCTAAAAAGCCATTTAAACCAATACCGCCCTTATGTTTCTTTTCCTTATACATTCATTTTTTCCACGTTTTTGGACTCAAAACAACTTTCCTCCTTCGCGTACACACTGATTTTAAGATTCCGAACCCACCTGACTCACAAAACCGTCTAAAAGGCCATTTAAACCAATACCGCCCTTATGTTTCTTTTCCTTATACATTCATTTTTTCCACGTTTTTGGACTCAAAACAACTTTCCTCCTTCGCGTACACACTGATTTTAAGATTCCGAGCCCATCTGACTCACAAAACTGTCTAAAAAGCCATTTAAACCAATACCGCCCTTTTGTTTCTTTTCCTTATGCATTGATTTTCCCACGTTTTTGCACTCAAAACAACTTTTCTCCTTCGCGTACACACTTTTTTTATGATTCCGAACCCATCTGACTCACAAAATCGCCTAAAAGACCATTTAAACCAATACCTCCCTTTTGTTTCTTTTCCTTATACATTCATTTTTTTCCACGTTTTTGCACTCAAAACAACTTTCCTCCTCCGCGTACACACTGTTTTTAACATTCCAAACCCATCTGACTCACAAAACTGCCACGTTTTTGCACTCAAAACAACTTTCCTCCTTCGCGTACACACTGTTCTTATGATTCCGAACCAACCTGACTCACAAAACCGTCTAAAAGGCCATTTAAACCAATACCGCCCTTTTGTTTCTTTTCCTTATACATTCATTTTTTCCACGTTTTTCCAACTTTCCTCCTTCTCGTACACACTTTTTTTATGAATCCGAACCCACCTGACTCCCAAAAACCGTCTAAAAGGCCATTTAAACCAATACCGCCCATTTGTTTCTTTTCTTTATACATTCATTTTTTCCACGTTTCGGCACTCAAAACAACTTTCCTCCTTCGCGTACACACTTTTCTGATGATTCCGAACCTACCTGACTCACAAAACCGTCTAAAAGGCCATTTAAACCAATACCTCCCTTTTGTTTCTTTTCCTTATACATTCACTTTTTCCACGTTTTTGCACTCAAGACAACTTTCCTCCTTCGCGTACACACTGTTTTTAAGATTCCAAACCCATCTGAATCACAAAACTGTCTAAAAAGCCATTTAAACCAATACCGTCCTTATGTTTTTTTTCGTTATACATTAATTTTTTCCACGTTTTTCCAACTTTCCTCCTTCTCGTACACACTTTTTTTATGAATCCGAACCCACCTGACTCACAAAAACCGTCTAAAAGGCCATTTAAACCAATACCGCCCATTTGTTTCTTTTCCTTATACATTCATTTTTTCCACGTTTCGGCACTCAAAACAACTTTCCTCCTTCGCGTACACACTTTTCTGATGATTCCGAACCTACCTGACTCACAAAACCGTCTAAAAGGCCATTTAAACCAATACCTCCCTTTTGTTTCTTTTCCTTACACATTCACTTTTTCCACGTTTTTGCACTCAAGACAACTTTCCTCCTTCGCGTACACACTGTTTTTATGATTCCAAACCCACCTGACTCACAAAACCGTCTAAAAGGCCATTTAAACCAATACCGCCCTTTTGTTTCTTTTCCTTATACATTCATTTTTTCCACGTTTTTGCACTGAAAACAACTTTCCTCCTTCGCGTACACACCGTTTTTTTTGATTCCGAACCCATCTTACTCACAAAACTGTCTAAAAAGCCATTTAAACCAATACCTCCCTTTTGTTTCTTTTTCTTATACATTCATTTTTTCCACGTTTTTGCACTCAAAACAACATTCCTCCTTCTTGTACACACTTTTCTGATAATTCCGAACCCACCTGACTCACAAAACCGTCTAAAAGGCCATTTAAACCAATACCGCCCTTTTGTTTCTTTTCCTTATACATTCATTTTTTCCACGTTTCGGCACTCAAAACAACTTTCCTCCTTCGCGTACACACTGTTTTTATGATTCCGAACCCATCTGTCTCACAAAATCGTCTAAAAGACCATTTAAAGCAATACCTCCCTTTTGTTTCTTTTCCTTATACATTCATTTTTTCCACGTTTTTGCACTCACGACAACTTTCCTCCTTCGCGTACACACTGTTTTTAAGATTCCAAACCCATCTGAATCACAAAACTGCCACGTTTTTGCACTCAAAACAACTTTCCTTCTTCGCGTACACACTGTTCTTATGATTCCGAACCCACCTGACTCACAAAACCGTCTAAAAGGCCATTTAAACCAATACCGCCCTTTTGTTTCTTTTCCTTATACATTCATTTTTTCCACGTTTTTCCAACTTTCCTCCTTCTCGTACACACTTTTTTTATGAATCCGAACCCACCTGACTCACAAAAACCGTCTAAAAGGCCATTTAAACCAATATCGCCCATTTGTTTCTTTTCTTTATACATTCATTTTTTCCACGTTTCGGCACTCTAAACAACTTTCCTCCTTCGCGTACACACTTTTCTGATGATTCCGAACCTACCTGACTCACAAAACCGTCTAAAAGGCCATTTAAACCAATACCTCCCTTTTGTTTCTTTTCCTTATACATTCACTTTTTCCACGTTTTTGCACTCAAGACAACTTTCCTCCTTCGCGTACACACTGTTTTTAAGATTCCAAACCCATCTGAATCACAAAACTGTCTAAAAAGCCATTTAAACCAATACCGCCCTTTTGTTTTTTTTCGTTATACATTAATTTTTTCCACGTTTTTCCAACTTTCCTCCTTCTCGTACACACTTTTTTTATGAATCCGAACCCACCTGACCCACCTGACCCACCTGACTATTGGTTTAAAACCAATACCGCCCATTTGTTTCTTTTCCTTATACATTCATTTTTTCCACGTTTCGGCACTCAAAACAACTTTCCTCCTTCGCGTACACACTTTTCTGATGATTCCGAACCTACCTGACTCACAAAACCGTCTAAAAGGCCATTTAAACCAATACCTCCCTTTTGTTTCTTTTCCTTACACATTCACTTTTTCCACGTTTTTGCACTGAAGGCAACTTTCCTCCTTCGCGTACACACTGTTTTTATGATTCCAAACCCACCTGACTCACAAAACCGTCTAAAAGGCCATTTAAACCAATACCGCCCTTTTGTTTCTTTTCCTTATACATTCATTTTTTCCACGTTTTTGCACTCAAAACAACTTTCCTCCTTCGCGTACACACCGTTTTTATGATTCCGAACCCATCTTACTCACAAAACTGTCTAAAAAGCCATTTAAACCAATACCTCCCTTTTGTTTCTTTTTCTTATACATTCATTTTTTCCACGTTTTTGCACTCAAAACAACATTCCTCCTTCTTGTACACACTTTTCTGATAATTCCGAACCCACCTGACTCACAAAACCGTCTAAAAGGCCATTTAAACCAATACCGCCCTTTTGTTTCTTTTCCTTATACATTCATTTTTTCCACGTTTCGGCACTCAAAACAACTTTCCTCCTTCGCGTACACACTGTTTTTATGATTCCGAACCCATCTGTCTCACAAAATCGTCTAAAAGACCATTTAAAGCAATACCTCCCTTTTGTTTCTTTTCCTTATACATTCATTTTTTCCACGTTTTTGCACTCACGACAACTTTCCTCCTTCGCGTACACACTGTTTTTAAGATTCCAAACCCATCTGAATCACAAAACTGCCACGTTTTTGCACTCAAAACAACTTTCCTCCTTCGCGTACACACTGTTCTTATGATTCCGAACCCACCTGACTCACAAAACCGTCTAAAAGGCCATTTAAACCAATACCGCCCTTTTGTTTCTTTTCCTTATACATTCATTTTTTCCACGTTTTTCCAACTTTCCTCCTTCTCGTACACACTTTTTTTATGAATCCGAACCCACCTGACTCACAAAAACCGTCTAAAAGGCCATTTAAACCAATACCGCCCATTTGTTTCTTTTCCTTATACATTCATTTTTTCCACGTTTCGGCACTCAAAACAACTTTCCTCCTTCGCGTACACACTTTTCTGATGATTCCGAACCTACCTGACTCACAAAACCGTCTAAAAGGCCATTTAAACCAATACCTCCCTTTTGTTTCTTTTCCTTATACATTCACTTTTTCCACGTTTTTGCACTCAAGACAACTTTCCTCCTTCGCGTACACACTGTTTTTAAGATTCCAAACCCATCTGAATCACAAAACTGTCTAAAAAGCCATTTAAACCAATACCGTCCTTATGTTTTTTTTCGTTATACATTAATTTTTTCCACGTTTTTCCAACTTTCCTCCTTCTCGTACACACTTTTTTTATGAATCCGAACCCACCTGACTCACAAAACCGTCTAAAAGGCCATTTAAACCAATACCGCCCATTTGTTTCTTTTCCTTATACATTCATTTTTTCCACGTTTCGGCACTCAAAACAACTTTCCTCCTTCGCGTACACACTTTTCTGATGATTCCGAACCTACCTGACTCACAAAACCGTCTAAAAGGCCATTTAAACCAATACCTCCCTTTTGTTTCTTTTCCTTACACATTCACTTTTTCCACGTTTTTGCACTCAAGACAACTTTCCTCCTTCGCGTACACACTGTTTTTATGATTCCAAACCCACCTGACTCACAAAACCGTCTAAAAGGCCATTTAAACCAATACCGCCCTTTTGTTTCTTTTCCTTATACATTCATTTTTTCCACGTTTTTGCACTCAAAACAACTTTCCTCCTTCGCGTACACACCGTTTTTATGATTCCGAACCCATCTTACTCACAAAACTGTCTAAAAAGCCATTTAAACCAATACCTCCCTTTTGTTTCTTTTTCTTATACATTCATTTTTTCCACGTTTTTGCACTCAAAACAACATTCCTCCTTCTTGTACACACTTTTCTGATAATTCCGAACCCACCTGACTCACAAAACCGTCTAAAAGGCCATTTAAACCAATACCGCCCTTTTGTTTCTTTTCCTTATACATTCATTTTTTCCACGTTTCGGCACTCAAAACAACTTTCCTCCTTCGCGTACACACTGTTTTTATGATTCCGAACCCATCTGTCTCACAAAATCGTCTAAAAGACCATTTGAAGCAATACCTCCCTTTTGTTTCTTTTCCTTATACATTCATTTTTTCCACGTTTTTGCACTCACGACAACTTTCCTCCTTCGCGTACACACTGTTTTTAAGATTCCAAACCCATCTGAATCACAAAACTGCCACGTTTTTGCACTCAAAACAACTTTCCTCCTTCGCGTACACACTGTTCTTATGATTCCGAACCCACCTGACTCACAAAACCGTCTAAAAGGCCATTTAAACCAATACCGCCCTTTTGTTTCTTTTCCTTATACATTCATTTTTTCCACGTTTTTCCAACTTTCCTCCTTCTCGTACACACTTTTTTTATGAATCCGAACCCACCTGACTCACAAAAACCGTCTAAAAGGCCATTTAAACCAATACCGCCCATTTGTTTCTTTTCCTTATACATTCACTTTTTCCACGTTTTTGCACTCAAGACAACTTTCCTCCTTCGCGTACACACTGTTTTTAAGATTCCAAACCCATCTGAATCACAAAACTGTCTAAAAAGCCATTTAAACCAATACCGTCCTTATGTTTTTTTTCGTTATACATTAATTTTTTCCACGTTTTTGCACTCAAAACAACTTTCCTCCTTCGCGTACACACTGTTTTTATGATTCCGAACCCATCTGACTCACAAAATCGCCTAAAAGACCATTTAAACCAATACCTCCCTTTTGTTTCTTTTCCTTATACATTCATTTTTTTCCACGTTTTTGCACTCAAAACAACTTTCCTCCTCCGCGTACACACTGTTTTTAACATTCCAAACCCATCTGACTCACAAAACTGTCTAAAAAGCTATTTAAACCAATACCGCCCTTTTGTTTCTTTTCCTTATACATTCATTTTTTCCACGTTTTTCCAACTTTCCTCCTTCTCGTACACACTTTTTTTATGAATCCGAACCCACCTGACTCACAAAAACCGTCTAAAAGGCCATTTAAACCAATACCGCCCATTTGTTTCTTTTCCTTATACATTCATTTTTTCCACGTTTCGGCACTCAAAACAACTTTCCTCCTTCGCGTACACACTTTTCTGATGATTCCGAACCTACCTGACTCACAAAACCGTCTAAAAGGCCATTTAAACCAATACCTCCCTTTTGTTTCTTTTCCTTATACATTCATTTTTTCCACGTTTTTGCACTCACGACAACTTTCCTCCTTCGCGTACACACTGTTTTTATGATTCCGAACCCACCTGACTCACAAAACCGTCTAAAAGGCCATTTAAACCAATACCGCCCTTTTGTTTCTTTTCCTTATACATTCATTTTTTCCACGTTTTTGCACTGAAAAGAACTCTCCTCCTTCGCGTACACACTGCTTTTAAGATTCCGAACCCATCTGACTCACAAAACTGTCTAAAAAGCCATTTAAACCAATACCGCCCTTTTGTTTCTTTTCCTTATGCATTCATTTTTTTCACGTTTTTGCACTCAAAACAACTCTCCTCCTTCGCGTACACACTGCTTTTAAGATTCCGAACCCATCTGACTCACAAAACTGTCTAAAAAGCCATTTAAACCAATACCGCCCTTTTGTTTCTTTTCCTCATACATTCATTTTTTTCCACGTTTTTCCAACTTCCTTCCTTCTGGTACACACTTTTTTTATGATTTCGAACCCACCTGACTCACAAAAGCTTCTACAAGGCCATTTAAACCAATTCCGCCCTTTTTTTTTTTTCCTTATGCATTCAGTTTTCTTACGTTTTAGACAACTTTCCTCCTTCGCGTACACACTGTTTTTATGATTTCGAACCCATATGACTCACAAAATCGTTAAAAAGGCCATTTAAACCAATACCGCCCTTTTGTTTCTTTTCCTTATACATTCATTTTTTTCACGTTTTTCCACTCAAGACAACTTTCCTCCTTCGCGTACACACTGTTTTTATGATTTCGAACCCATCTGACTCACAAAATCGTCTATAAGACCATTTAAACCAATACCTCCCTTTTGTTTCTTTTCCTTATGCATTCATTTTTTTCACGTTTTTGCACTCAAAACAACTTTCCTCCTTCGCGTACACACTGCTTTTAAGATTCCGAACCCATCTGACTCACAAAACTGTCTAAAAAGCAATTTAAACCAATACCGCCCTTTTGTTTTTTTTCCTTATGCATTGATTTTTCCGACGTTTTTGCACTCAAAACAACTTTCCTCCTTCGCGTACACACTTTTTTTATGATTCCGAACCCATATGACTCACAAAATCGTTAAAAAGGCCATTTAAACCAATACCGCCCTTTTGTTTCTTTTCCTTATGCATTCATTTTTCTTACGTTTTTGCACTCAAGACATCTTTCCTCCTTCGCGTACACACCTTTTTTATGATTCGGAACCCATCTGACTCACAAAATCGTTAAAAAGGCCATTTAATCCAATACCACCCTTATGTTTCTTTTTCCTAAACAAATTTCCTCTTTCACACTGATTTTAAGATTCCGAGCCCATCTGACTCACAAAACTGTCTAAAAAGCCATTTAAACTAATACCGCCCTTATGTTTCTTTTCCTTATGCATTGATTTTTCCCACGTTTTTGCACTCAAAACAACTTTCCTCCTTCGCGTACACACTGATTTTAAGATTCCGAACCCATATGACTCACAAAATCGTTAAAAAGGCCATTTAAACCAATACCGCCCTTTTGTTTCTTTTCCTTATACATTGATTTTTTTCACGTTTTTCCACTCAAGACAACTTTTCTCCTTCGCGTACACACTGTTTTTAAGATTCCGAACCCACCTGACTCACAAAACTGTCTAAAAAGCCGTTTAAACCAATACCGCCCTTTTGTTTCTTTTCCTTATGCATTGATTTTCCCACGTTTTTCCAACTTCCCTCCTTCTGGTACACACTTTTTTTATGATTTCGAACCCACCTGACTCACAAAAGCGTCTACAAGGCCATTTAAACCAATTCCGCCCTTTTTTTTTTCCTTATGCATTCATTTTTCTTACGTTTTTGCACTCAAGACAACTTTCCTCCTTCGCGTACACACTGTTTTTATGATTTCGAACCCATCTGACTCACAAAATCGTCTATAAGACCATTTAAACCAATACCTCCTTTTGTTTCTTTTCCTTATACATTCATTTTTTTCCACGTTTTTGGACTCAAAACAACTTTCCTCCTTCGCGTACACACTGATTTTAAGATTCCGAGCCCATCTGACTCACAAAACTGTCTAAAAAGCCATTTAAACCAATACCGCCCTTTTGTTTCTTTTACTTATGCATTGATTTTCCCACGTTTTTGCACTCAAAACAACTTTTCTCCTTCGCGTACACACTTTTTTTATGATTCCGAACCCATATGACTCACAAAATCGTTAAAAAGGCCATTTAAACCAATACCGCCCTTTTGTTTCTTTTCCTTATACATTCACTTTTTCCACGTTTTTCCAACTTTCCTCCTTTTCGTACACACTGTTTTTAAGATTCCGAACCCATCTGACTCACAAAACTGTCTAAAAAGCCGTTTAAACCAATACCGCCCTTTTGTTTCTTTTCCTCATACATTCATTTTTTCTACGTTTTTCCAACTTCCCTCCTTCTGGTACACACTTTTTTTATGATTTAAATCCCATCTGACTCACAAAATCGTCTATAAGACCATTTAAACCAATACCTCCCTTTTGTTTCTTTTCCTTATGCATTCATATTTTTCACGTTTTTGCACTCAAAAGAACTCTCCTCCTTCGCGTACACACTGCTTTTAAGATTCCGAACCTATCTGACAAACAAAACCGTCCAAAAGACCATTTAAACCAATTCCGCCCTTTTGTTTCTTTTCCTTATGCATTCATTTTTTTCACGTTTTTGCACTCAAAACAACTTTCCTCCTTCGCGTACACACTGCTTTTAAGATTCCGAACCTATCTGACTAACAAAACCGTCCAAAAGACCATTTAAACCAATTCCGCCCTTTTGTTTCTTTTCCTTATGCATTCATTTTTTTCACGTTTTTGCACTCAAAACAACTTTCCTCCTTCGCGTACACACTGCTTTTAAGATTCCGAACCCATCTGACTCACAAAACTGTCTAAAAAGCCATTTAAACCAATACCGCCCTTTTGTTTCTTTTTCTTATGCATTCATTTTTTTCACGTTTTTGCACTCAAAACAACTCTCCTCCTTCGCGTACACACTGCTTTTAAGATTCCGAACCTATCTGACTAACAAAACCGTCCAAAAGACCATTTAAACCAATTCCGCCCTTTTGTTTCTTTTCCTTATGCATTCATTTTTTTCACGTTTT
The DNA here is from genome assembly GCA_963930645.1 of Salticus scenicus. Classification (NCBI taxonomy): domain Eukaryota; kingdom Metazoa; phylum Arthropoda; class Arachnida; order Araneae; family Salticidae; genus Salticus; species Salticus scenicus. The sequence continues at coordinate 640,575 of CAWVNO010001693.1, read as the reverse complement.
TGCACTCAAAACAACTTTTCTCCTTCGCGTACACACTTTTTTTATGATTCGGAACCCATCTGACTCACAAAATCGTTAAAAAGGCCATTTAATCCAATACCACCCTTATGTTTCTTTTCCTTATACATTCATTTTTTCCACGTTTTTGCACTCAAAACAAATTTCCTCCTTCGCGTACACACTGATTTTAAGATTCCGAGCCCATCTGACTCACAAAACTGTCTAAAAAGCCGTTTAAACCAATACCGCCCTTTTGTTTCTTTTCCTCATACATTCATTTTTTTCCACGTTTTTCCAACTTCCTTCCTTCTGGTACACACTTTTTTTATGATTTCGAACACACCTGACTCACAAAAGCTTCTACAAGGCCATTTAAACCAATTCCGCCCTTTTTTTTTTTTTCCTTATGCATTCAGTTTTTTTACGTTTTAGACAACTTTCCTCCTTCGCGTACACACTGTTTTTATGATTTCGAACCCATATGACTCACAAAATCGTTAAAAAGGCCATTTAAACCAATACCGCCCTTTTGTTTCTTTTCCTTATACATTCATTTTTTTCACGTTTTTCCACTCAAGACAACTTTTCTCCTTCGCGTACACACTGTTTTTAAGATTCCGAACCCATCTGACTCACAAAACTGTCTAAAAAGCCATTTAAACCAATACCGCCCTTATGTTTCTTTTCCTTATACATTCATTTTTTCCACGTTTTTGGACTCAAAACAACTTTCCTCCTTCGCGTACACACTGATTTTAAGATTCCGAACCCACCTGACTCACAAAACCGTCTAAAAGGCCATTTAAACCAATACCGCCCTTATGTTTCTTTTCCTTATACATTCATTTTTTCCACGTTTTTGGACTCAAAACAACTTTCCTCCTTCGCGTACACACTGATTTTAAGATTCCGAGCCCATCTGACTCACAAAACTGTCTAAAAAGCCATTTAAACCAATACCGCCCTTTTGTTTCTTTTCCTTATGCATTGATTTTCCCACGTTTTTGCACTCAAAACAACTTTTCTCCTTCGCGTACACACTTTTTTTATGATTCCGAACCCATATGACTCACAAAATCGTTAAAAAGGCCATTTAAACCAATACCGCCCTTTTGTTTCTTTTCCTTATACATTCACTTTTTCCACGTTTTTCCAACTTTCCTCCTTTTCGTACAAACTGTTTTTATGATTTAAAACCCATCTGACTCACAAAATCGTCTATAAGACCATTTAAACCAATACCTCCCTTTTGTTTCTTTTTCTTATGCATTAATTTTTTTCACGTTTTTGCACTCAAAACAACTCTCCTCCTTCGCGTACACACTGCTTTTAAGATTCCGAACCTATCTGACTAACAAAACCGTCCAAAAGACCATTTAAACCAATTCCGCCCTTTTGTTTTTTTTCCTTATGCATTCATTTTTCTTACGTTTTTGCACTCAAGACATCTTTCCTCCTTCGCGTACACACTTTTTTTATGATTCGGAACCCATCTGACTCACAAAATCGTTAAAAAGGCCATTTAAACCAATACCTCCCTTTTGTTTCTTTTCCTTATGCATTCATTTTTTTCACGTTTTTGCACTGAAAAGAACTCTCCTCCTTCGCGTACACACTGCTTTTAAGATTCCGAACCCATCTGACTCACAAAACTGTCTAAAAAGCCATTTAAACCAATACCGCCCTTTTGTTTTTTTTCCTTATGCATTCATTTTTCTTACGTTTTTGCACTCAAGACATCTTTCCTCCTTCGCGTACACACCTTTTTTATGATTCGGAACCCATCTGACTCACAAAATCGTTAAAAAGGCCATTTAATCCAATACCACCCTTATGTTTCTTTTTCCTAAACAAATTTCCTCTTTCACACTGATTTTAAGATTCCGAGCCCATCTGACTCACAAAACTGTCTAAAAAGCCATTTAAACTAATACCGCCCTTATGTTTCTTTTCCTTATGCATTGATTTTTTTCACGTTTTTCCACTCAAAACAACTTTCCTCCTTCGCGTACACACTGATTTTAAGATTCCGAACCCATATGACTCACAAAATCGTTAAAAAGGCCATTTAAACCAATACCGCCCTTTTGTTTCTTTTCCTTATACATTGATTTTTTTCACGTTTTTCCACTCAAGACAACTTTTCTCCTTCGCGTACACACTGTTTTTAAGATTCCGAACCCACCTGACTCACAAAACTGTCTAAAAAGCCGTTTAAACCAATTCTTTTCCTTTTTGCACTCAAGACATCTTTCCTCCTTCGCGTACACACCTTTTTTATGATTCGGAACCCATCTGACTCACAAAATCGTTAAAAAGGCCATTTAATCCAATACCACCCTTATGTTTCTTTTTCCTAAACAAATTTCCTCTTTCACACTGATTTTAAGATTCCGAGCCCATCTGACTCACAAAACTGTCTAAAAAGCCATTTAAACTAATACCGCCCTTATGTTTCTTTTCCTTATGCATTGATTTTCCCACGTTTTTCCAACTTCCCTCCTTCTGGTACACACTTTTTTTATGATTTCGAACCCACCTGACTCACAAAAGCGTCTACAAGGCCATTTAAACCAATTCCGCCCTTTTTTTTTTCCTTATGCATTCATTTTTCTTACGTTTTTGCACTCAAGACAACTTTCCTCCTTCGCGTACACACTGTTTTTATGATTTCGAACCCATCTGACTCACAAAATCGTCTATAAGACCATTTAAACCAATACCTCCTTTTGTTTCTTTTCCTTATACATTCATTTTTTCCACGTTTTTGGACTCAAAACAACTTTCCTCCTTCGCGTACACACTGATTTTAAGATTCCGAGCCCATCTGACTCACAAAACTGTCTAAAAAGCCATTTAAACCAATACCGCCCTTTTGTTTCTTTTCCTTATGCATTGATTTTCCCACGTTTTTGCACTCAAAACAACTTTTCTCCTTCGCGTACACACTTTTTTTATGATTCCAAACCCATATGACTCACAAAATCGTTAAAAAGGCCATTTAAACCAATACCGCCCTTTTGTTTCTTTTCCTTATACATTCACTTTTTCCACGTTTTTCCAACTTTCCTCCTTTTCGTACACACTGTTTTTAAGATTCCGAACCCATCTGACTCACAAAACTGTCTAAAAAGCCGTTTAAACCAATACCGCCCTTTTGTTTCTTTTCCTCATACATTCATTTTTTCTACGTTTTTCCAACTTCCCTCCTTCTGGTACACACTTTTTTTATGATTTAAAACCCATCTGACTCACAAAATCGTCAAGACCATTTAAACCAATACCTCCCTTTTGTTTCTTTTCCTTATGCATTCATTTTTTTCACGTTTTTGCACTCAAAAGAACTCTCCTCCTTCGCGTACACACTGCTTTTAAGATTCCGAACCTATCTGACAAACAAAACCGTCCAAAAGACCATTTAAACCAATTCCGCCCTTTTGTTTCTTTTCCTTATGCATTCATTTTTTTCACGTTTTTGCACTCAAAACAACTTTCCTCCTTCGCGTACACACTGCTTTTAAGATTCCGAACCTATCTGACTAACAAAACCGTCCAAAAGACCATTTAAACCAATTCCGCCCTTTTGTTTCTTTTCCTTATGCATTCATTTTTTTCACGTTTTTGCACTCAAAACAACTTTCCTCCTTCGCGTACACACTGCTTTTAAGATTCCGAACCCATCTGACTCACAAAACTGTCTAAAAAGCCATTTAAACCAATACCGCCCTTTTGTTTCTTTTTCTTATGCATTCATTTTTTTCACGTTTTTGCACTCAAAACAACTCTCCTCCTTCGCGTACACACTGCTTTTAAGATTCCGAACCTATCTGACTAACAAAACCGTCCAAAAGACCATTTAAACCAATTCCGCCCTTTTGTTTCTTTTCCTTATGCATTCATTTTTTTCACGTTTTTGCACTCAAAACAACTTTCCTCCTTCGCGTACACACTGCTTTTAAGATTCCGAACCCATCTGACTCACAAAACTGTCTAAAAAGCCATTTAAACCAATACCGCCCTTTTGTTTCTTTTTCTTATGCATTCATTTTTTTCACGTTTTTGCACTCAAAACAACTCTCCTCCTTCGCGTACACACTGCTTTTAAGATTCCGAACCTATCTGACTAACAAAACCGTCCAAAAGACCATTTAAACCAATTCCGCCCTTTTGTTTCTTTTCCTTATGCATTCATTTTTTTCACGTTTTTGCACTCAAAACAACTTTTCTCCTTCGCGTACACACTTTTTTTATGATTCGGAACCCATCTGACTCACAAAATCGTTAAAAAGGCCATTTAATCCAATACCACCCTTATGTTTCTTTTCCTTATACATTCATTTTTTCCACGTTTTTGCACTCAAAACAAATTTCCTCCTTCGCGTACACACTGATTTTAAGATTCCGAGCCCATCTGACTCACAAAACTGTCTAAAAAGCCAATACCGCCCTTTTGTTTCTTTTCCTCATACATTCATTTTTTTCCACGTTTTTCCAACTTCCTTCCTTCTGGTACACACTTTTTTTATGATTTCGAACACACCTGACTCACAAAATCGTTAAAAAGGCCATTTAAACCAATTCCGCCCTTTTTTTTTTTTTTTCCTTATGCATTCAGTTTTTTTACGTTTTAGACAACTTTCCTCCTTCGCGTACACACTGTTTTTATGGTTTCGAACCCATATGACTCACAAAATCGTTAAAAAGGCCATTTAAACCAATACCGCCCTTTTGTTTCTTTTCCTTATACATTCATTTTTTTCACGTTTTTCCACTCAAGACAACTTTTCTCCTTCGCGTACACACTGTTTTTAAGATTCCGAACCCATCTGACTCACAAAACTGTCTAAAAAGCCATTTAAACCAATACCGCCCTTATGTTTCTTTTCTTTATACATTCATTTTTTCCACGTTTTTGGACTCAAAACAACTTTCCTCCTTCGCGTACACACTGATTTTAAGATTCCGAACCCACCTGACTCACAAAACCGTCTAAAAGGCCATTTAAACCAATACCGCCCTTATGTTTCTTTTCCTTATACATTCATTTTTTCCACGTTTTTGGACTCAAAACAACTTTCCTCCTTCGCGTACACACTGATTTTAAGATTCCGAACCCACCTGACTCACAAAACCGTCTAAAAGGCCATTTAAACCAATACCGCCCTTATGTTTCTTTTCCTTATGCATTGATTTTCCCACGTTTTTGCACTCAAAACAACTTTTCTCCTTCGCGTACACACTTTTTTTATGATTCCGAACCCATATGACTCACAAAATCGTTAAAAAGGCCATTTAAACCAATACCGCCCTTTTGTTTCTTTTCCTTATACATTCACTTTTTCCACGTTTTTCCAACTTTCCTCCTTTTCGTACACACTGTTTTTAAAATTCCGAACCCATCTGACTCACAAAACTGTCTAAAAAGCCGTTTAAACCAATACCGCCCTTTTGTTTCTTTTCCTTATACATTCATTTTTTCTACGTTTTTCCAACTTCCCTCCTTCTGGTACACACTTTTTTTATGATTTAAAACCCATCTGACTCACAAAATCGTCTATAAGACCATTTAAACCAATACCTCCCTTTTGTTTCTTTTCCTTATGCATTCATTTTTTTCACGTTTTTGCACTCAAAACAACTTTCCTCCTTCGCGTACACACTGCTTTTAAGATTCCGAACCCATCTGACTCACAAAACTGTCTAAAAAGCCATTTAAACCAATACCGCCCTTTTGTTTCTTTTTCTTATGCATTCATTTTTTTCACGTTTTTGCACTCAAAACAACTCTCCTCCTTCGCGTACACACTGCTTTTAAGATTCCGAACCTATCTGACTAACAAAACCGTCCAAAAGACCATTTAAACCAATTCCGCCCTTTTGTTTCTTTTCCTTATGCATTCATTTTTCTTACGTTTTTGCACTCAAGACATCTTTCCTCCTTCGCGTACACACTTTTTTTATGATTCGGAACCCATCTGACTCACAAAATCGTTAAAAAGGCCATTTAATCCAATACCACCCTTATGTTTCTTTTCCTTATACATTCATTTTTTCCACGTTTTTGCACTCAAAACAACATTCCTCCTTCGCGTACACACTGATTTTAAGATTCCGAGCCCATCTGACTCACAAAACTGTCTAAAAAGCCGTTTAAACCAATACCGCCCTTTTGTTTCTTTTCCTCATACATTCATTTTTTTCCACGTTTTTCCAACTTCCTTCCTTCTGGTACACACTTTTTTTATGATTTCGAACCCACCTGACTCACAAAAGCTTCTACAAGGCCATTTAAACCAATTCCGCCCTTTTTTTTTTTTCCTTATGCATTCAGTTTTCTTACGTTTTAGACAACTTTCCTCCTTCGCGTACACACTGTTTTTGTGATTTCGAACCCATATGACTCACAAAATCGTTAAAAAGGCCATTTAAACCAATACCGCCCTTTTGTTTCTTTTCCTTATACATTCATTTTTTTCACGTTTTTCCACTCAAGACAACTTTCCTCCTTCGCGTACACACTGTTTTTATGATTTCGAATCCATCTGACTCACAAAATCGTCTATAAGACCATTTAAACCAATACCTCCCTTTTGTTTCTTTTCCTTATGCATTCATTTTTTTCACGTTTTTGCACTGAAAAGAACTCTCCTCCTTCGCGTACACACTGCTTTTAAGATTCCGAACCCATCTGACTCACAAAACTGTCTAAAAAGCCATTTAAACCAATACCGCCCTTTTGTTTCTTTTTCTTATGCATTCATTTTTTTCACGTTTTTGCACTCAAAACAACTCTCCTCCTTCGCGTACACACTGATTTTAAGATTCCGAACCTATCTGACTAACAAAACCGTCCGAAAGACCATTTAAACCAATTCCGCCCTTTTGTTTCTTTTCCTTATGCATTCCTTATGTATTCCTTCGCGTACACACTGATTTTAAGATTCCGAGCCCATCTGACTCACAAAACTGTCTAAAAAGCCGTTTAAACCAATACCGCCCATTTGTTTCTTTTCCTCATACATTCATTTTTTTCCACGTTTTTCCAACTTCCTTCCTTCTGGTACACACTTTTTTTATGATTTCGAACCCACCTGACTCACAAAAGCTTCTACAAGGCCATTTAAACCAATTCCGCCCTTTTTTTTTTTCCTTATGCATTCAGTTTTCTTACGTTTTAGACAACTTTCCTCCTTCGCGTACACACTGTTTTTATGATTTCGAACCCATATGACTCACAAAATCGTTAAAAAGGCCATTTAAACCAATACCGCCCTTTTGTTTCTTTTCCTTATACATTCATTTTTTTCACGTTTTTCCACTCAAGACAACTTTCCTCCTTCGCGTACACACTGTTTTTATGATTTCGAACCCATCTGACTCACAAAATCGTCTATAAGACCATTTAAACCAATACCTCCCTTTTGTTTCTTTTCCTTATGCATTCATTTTTTTCACGTTTTTGCACTCAAAACAACTTTCCTCCTTCGCGTACACACTGCTTTTAAGATTCCGAACCCATCTGACTCACAAAACTGTCTAAAAAGCCATTTAAACCAATACCGCCCTTTTGTTTCTTTTCCTTATTCATTGATTTTTCCCACGTTTTTGCACTCAAAACAACTTTCCTCCTTCGCGTACACACTTTTTTTATGATTCCGAACCCATATGACTCACAAAATCGTTAAAAAGGCCATTTAAACCAATACCGCCCTTTTGTTTCTTTTCCTTATGCATTCATTTTTCTTACGTTTTTGCACTCAAGACATCTTTCCTCCTTCGCGTACACACCTTTTTTATGATTCGGAACCCATCTGACTCACAAAATCGTTAAAAAGGCCATTTAATCCAATACCACCCTTATGTTTCTTTTTCCTAAACAAATTTCCTCCTTCACACTGATTTTAAGATTCCGAGCCCATCTGACTCACAAAACTGTCTAAAAAGCCATTTAAACTAATACCGCCCTTATGTTTCTTTTCCTTATGCATTGATTTTTCCCACGTTTTTGCACTCAAAACAACTTTCCTCCTTCGCGTACACACTGATTTTAAGATTCCGAACCCATATGACTCACAAAATCGTTAAAAAGGCCATTTAAACCAATACCGCCCTTTTGTTTCTTTTCCTTATACATTGATTTTTTTCACGTTTTTCCACTCAAGACAACTTTTCTCCTTCGCGTACACACTGTTTTTAAGATTCCGAACCCACCTGACTCACAAAACTGTCTAAAAAGCCGTTTAAACCAATACCGCCCTTTTGTTTCTTTTCCTTATGCATTGATTTTCCCACGTTTTTCCAACTTCCCTCCTTCTGGTACACACTTTTTTTATGATTTCGAACCCACCTGACTCACAAAAGCGTCTACAAGGCCATTTAAACCAATTCCGCCCTTTTTTTTTTCCTTATGCATTCATTTTTCTTACGTTTTTGCACTCAAGACAACTTTCCTCCTTCGCGTACACACTGTTTTTATGATTTCGAACCCATCTGACTCACAAAATCGCCTATAAGACCATTTAAACCAATACCTCCTTTTGTTTCTTTTCCTTATACATTCATTTTTTCCACGTTTTTGGACTCAAAACAACTTTCCTAATTCGCGTACACACTGATTTTAAGATTCCGAGCCCATCTGACTCACAAAACTGTCTAAAAAGCTATTTAAACCAATACCGCCCTTTTGTTTCTTTTCCTTATGCATTGATTTTCCCACGTTTTTGCACTCAAAACAACTTTTCTCCTTCGCGTACACACTTTTTTTATGATTCCGAACCCATATGACTCACAAAATCGTTAAAAAGGCCATTTAAACCAATTCCGCCCTTTTGTTTCTTTTCCTTATACATTCATTTTTTTCACGTTTTTGCACTCAAAAGAACTCTTCTCCTTCGCGTACACACTGCTTTTAAGATTCTGAACCTATCTGACAAACAAAACCGTCCAAAAGACCATTTAAACCAATTCCGCCCTTTTGTTTCTTTTCCTTATGCATTCATTTTTTTCACGTTTTTGCACTCAAAACAACTTTCCTCCTTCGCGTACACACTGCTTTTAAGATTCCGAACCTATCCGTCCAAAAGACCATTTAAACCAATTCCGCCCTTTTGTTTCTTTTCCTTATGCATTCATTTTTTTCACGTTTTTGGACTCAAAACAACTTTCCTAATTCGCGTACACACTGATTTTAAGATTCCGAGCCCATCTGACTCACAAAACTGTCTAAAAAGCCATTTAAACCAATACCGCCCTTTTGTTTCTTTTCCTTATGCATTGATTTTCCCACGTTTTTGCACTCAAAACAACTTTTCTCCTTCGCGTACACACTTTTTTTATGATTCCGAACCCATATGACTCACAAAATCGTTAAAAAGGCCATTTAAACCAATTCCGCCCTTTTGTTTCTTTTCCTTATACATTCATTTTTTTCACGTTTTTGCACTCAAAAGAACTCTTCTCCTTCGCGTACACACTGCTTTTAAGATTCCGAACCTATCTGACAAACAAAACCGTCCAAAAGACCATTTAAACCAATTCCGCCCTTTTGTTTCTTTTCCTTATGCATTCATTTTTTTCACGTTTTTGCACTCAAAACAACTTTCCTCCTTCGCGTACACACTGCTTTTAAGATTCCGAACCTATCTGACTAACAAAACCGTCCAAAAGACCATTTAAACCAATTCCGCCCTTTTGTTTCTTTTCCTTATGCATTCATTTTTTTCACGTTTTTGCATTAAAAACAACTTTCCTCCTTCGCGTACACACTGCTTTTAAGATTCCGAACCCATCTGACTCACAAAACTGTCTAAAAAGCCATTTAAACCAATACCGCCCTTTTGTTTCTTTTTCTTATGCATTCATTTTTTTCACGTTTTTGCACTCAAAACAACTCTCCTCCTTCGCGTACACACTGCTTTTAAGATTCCGAACCTATCTGACTAACAAAACCGTCCAAAAGACCATTTAAACCAATTCCGCCCTTTTGTTTCTTTTCCTTATGCATTCATTTTTTTCACGTTTTTGCACTTAAAACAACTTTTCTCCTTCGCGTACACACTTTTTTTATGATTCGGAACCCATCTGACTCACAAAATCGTTAAAAAGGCCATTTAATCCAATACCACCCTTATGTTTCTTTTCCTTATACATTCATTTTTTCCACGTTTTTGCACTCAAAACAAATTTCCTCCTTCGCGTACACACTGATTTTAAGATTCCGAGCCCATCTGACTCACAAAACTGTCTAAAAAGCCGTTTAAACCAATACCGCCCTTTTGTTTCTTTTCCTCATACATTCATTTTTTTCCACGTTTTTCCAACTTCCTTCCTTCTGGTACACACTTTTTTTATGATTTCGAACACACCTGACTCACAAAAGCTTCTACAAGGCCATTTAAACCAATTCCGCCCTTTTTTTTTTTTTTTTCCTTATGCATTCAGTTTTTTTACGTTTTAGACAACTTTCCTCCTTCGCGTACACACTGTTTTTATGATTTCGAACCCATATGACTCACAAAATCGTTAAAAAGGCCATTTAAACCAATACCGCCCTTTTGTTTCTTTTCCTTATACATTCATTTTTTTCACGTTTTTCCACTCAAGACAACTTTTCTCCTTCGCGTACACACTGTTTTTAAGATTCCGAACCCATCTGACTCACAAAACTGTCTAAAAAGCCATTTAAACCAATACCGCCCTTATGTTTCTTTTCTTTATACATTCATTTTTTCAACGTTTTTGGACTCAAAACAACTTTCCTCCTTCGCGTACACACTGATTTTAAGATTCCGAACCCACCTGACTCACAAAACCGTCTAAAAGGCCATTTAAACCAATACCGCCCTTATGTTTCTTTTCCTTATACATTCATTTTTTCCACGTTTTTGGACTCAAAACAACTTTCTTCCTTCGCGTACACACTGATTTTAAGATTCCGAGCCCATCTGACTCACAAAACTGTCTAAAAAGCCATTTAAACCAATACCGCCCTTTTGTTTCTTTTCCTTATGCATTGATTTTCCCACGTTTTTGCACTCAAAACAACTTTTCTCCTTCGCGTACACACTTTTTTTATGATTCCGAACCCATATGACTCACAAAATCGTTAAAAAGGCCATTTAAACCAATACCGCCCTTTTGTTTCTTTTCCTTATACATTCACTTTTTCCACGTTTTTCCAACTTTCCTCCTTTTCGTACACACTGTTTTTAAAATTCCGAACCCATCTGACTCACAAAACTGTCTAAAAAGCCGTTTAAACCAATACCGCCCTTTTGTTTCTTTTCCTTATACATTCATTTTTTCTACGTTTTTCCAACTTCCCTCCTTCTGGTACACACTTTTTTTATGATTTAAAACCCATCTGACTCACAAAATCGTCTATAAGACCATTTAAACCAATACCTCCCTTTTGTTTCTTTTCCTTATGCATTCATTTTTTTCACGTTTTTGCACTCAAAACAACTTTCCTCCTTCGCGTACACACTGCTTTTAAGATTCCGAACCCATCTGACTCACAAAACTGTCTAAAAAGCCATTTAAACCAATACCGCCCTTTTGTTTCTTTTTCTTATGCATTCATTTTTTTCACGTTTTTGCACTCAAAACAACTTTCCTCCTTCGCGTACACACTGCTTTTAAGATTCCGAACCCACCTGACTCACAAAACTGTCTAAAAAGCCGTTTAAACCAATACCGCCCTTTTGTTTCTTTTCCTTATGCATTGATTTTCCCACGTTTTTCCAACTTCCCTCCTTCTGGTACACACTTTTTTTATGATTTCGAACCCACCTGACTCACAAAAGCGTCTACAAGGCCATTTAAACCAATTCCGCCCTTTTTTTTTTCCTTATGCATTAATTTTTCTTACGTTTTTGCACTCAAGACAACTTTCCTCCTTCGCGTACACACTGTTTTTATGATTTCGAACCCATCTGACTCACAAAATCGCCTATAAGACCATTTAAACCAATACCTCCTTTTGTTTCTTTTCCTTATACATTCATTTTTTCCACGTTTTTGGACTCAAAACAACTTTCCTAATTCGCGTACACACTGATTTTAAGATTCCGAGCCCATCTGACTCACAAAACTGTCTAAAAAGCCATTTAAACCAATACCGCCCTTTTGTTTCTTTTCCTTATGCATTGATTTTCCCACGTTTTTGCACTCAAAACAACTTTTCTCCTTCGCGTACACACTTTTTTTATGATTCCGAACCCATATGACTCACAAAATCGTTAAAAAGGCCATTTAAACCAATTCCGCCCTTTTGTTTCTTTTCCTTATACATTCATTTTTTTCACGTTTTTGCACTCAAAAGAACTCTTCTCCTTCGCGTACACACTGCTTTTAAGATTCTGAACCTATCTGACAAACAAAACCGTCCAAAAGACCATTTAAACCAATTCCGCCCTTTTGTTTCTTTTCCTTATGCATTCATTTTTTTCACGTTTTTGCACTCAAAACAACTTTCCTCCTTCGCGTACACACTGCTTTTAAGATTCCGAACCTATCCGTCCAAAAGACCATTTAAACCAATTCCGCCCTTTTGTTTCTTTTCCTTATGCATTCATTTTTTTCACGTTTTTGCACTCAAAACAACTTTCCTCCTTCGCGTACACACTGCTTTTAAGATTCCGAACCTATCTGACTAACAAAACCGTCCAAAAGACCATTTAAACCAATTCCGCCCTTTTGTTTCTTTTCCTTATGCATTCATTTTTTTCACGTTTTTGCACTCAAAACAACTTTCCTCCTTCGCGTACACACTGCTTTTAAGATTCCGAACCCATCTGACTCACAAAACTGTCTAAAAAGCCATTTAAACCAATACCGCCCTTTTGTTTCTTTTTCTTATGCATTCATTTTTTTCACGTTTTTGCACTCAAAACAACTCTCCTCCTTCGCGTACACACTGCTTTTAAGATTCCGAACCTATCTGACTAACAAAACCGTCCAAAAGACCATTTAAACCAATTCCGCCCTTTTGTTTCTTTTCCTTATGCATTCATTTTTTTCACGTTTTTGCACTCAAAACAACTTTTCTCCTTCGCGTACACACTTTTTTTATGATTCGGAACCCATCTGACTCACAAAATCGTTAAAAAGGCCATTTAATCCAATACCACCCTTATGTTTCTTTTCCTTATACATTCATTTTTTCCACGTTTTTGCACTCAAAACAACATTCCTCCTTCGCGTACACACTGATTTTAAGATTCCGAGCCCATCTGACTCACAAAACTGTCTAAAAAGCCGTTTAAACCAATACCGCCCTTTTGTTTCTTTTCCTCATACATTCATTTTTTTCCACGTTTTTCCAACTTCCTTCCTTCTGGTACACACTTTTTTTATGATTTCGAACCCACCTGACTCACAAAAGCTTCTACAAGGCCATTTAAACCAATTCCGCCCTTTTTTTTTTTTCCTTATGCATTCAGTTTTCTTACGTTTTAGACAACTTTCCTCCTTCGCGTACACACTGTTTTTGTGATTTCGAACCCATATGACTCACAAAATCGTTAAAAAGGCCATTTAAACCAATACCGCCCTTTTGTTTCTTTTCCTTATACATTCATTTTTTTCACGTTTTTCCACTCAAGACAACTTTCCTCCTTCGCGTACACACTGTTTTTATGATTTCGAATCCATCTGACTCACAAAATCGTCTATAAGACCATTTAAACCAATACCTCCCTTTTGTTTCTTTTCCTTATGCATTCATTTTTTTCACGTTTTTGCACTGAAAAGAACTCTCCTCCTTCGCGTACACACTGCTTTTAAGATTCCGAACCCATCTGACTCACAAAACTGTCTAAAAAGCCATTTAAACCAATACCGCCCTTTTGTTTCTTTTTCTTATGCATTCATTTTTTTCACGTTTTTGCACTCAAAACAACTCTCCTCCTTCGCGTACACACTGATTTTAAGATTCCGAACCTATCTGACTAACAAAACCGTCCGAAAGACCATTTAAACCAATTCCGCCCTTTTGTTTCTTTTCCTTATGCATTCCTTATGTATTCCTTCGCGTACACACTGATTTTAAGATTCCGAGCCCATCTGACTCACAAAACTGTCTAAAAAGCCGTTTAAACCAATACCGCCCTTTTGTTTCTTTTCCTCATACATTCATTTTTTTCCACGTTTTTCCAACTTCCTTCCTTCTGGTACACACTTTTTTTATGATTTCGAACCCACCTGACTCACAAAAGCTTCTACAAGGCCATTTAAACCAATTCCGCCCTTTTTTTTTTTTCCTTATGCATTCAGTTTTCTTACGTTTTAGACAACTTTCCTCCTTCGCGTACACACTGTTTTTATGATTTCGAACCCATATGACTCACAAAATCGTTAAAAAGGCCATTTAAACCAATACCGCCCTTTTGTTTCTTTTCCTTATACATTCATTTTTTTCACGTTTTTCCACTCAAGACAACTTTCCTCCTTCGCGTACACACTGTTTTTATGATTTCGAACCCATCTGACTCACAAAATCGTCTATAAGACCATTTAAACCAATACCTCCCTTTTGTTTCTTTTCCTTATGCATTCATTTTTTTCACGTTTTTGCACTCAAAACAACTTTCCTCCTTCGCGTACACACTGCTTTTAAGATTCCGAACCCATCTGACTCACAAAACTGTCTAAAAAGCCATTTAAACCAATACCGCCCTTTTGTTTCTTTTCCTTATTCATTGATTTTTCCCACGTTTTTGCACTCAAAACAACTTTCCTCCTTCGCGTACACACTTTTTTTATGATTCCGAACCCATATGACTCACAAAATCGTTAAAAAGGCCATTTAAACCAATACCGCCCTTTTGTTTCTTTTCCTTATGCATTCATTTTTCTTACGTTTTTGCACTCAAGACATCTTTCCTCCTTCGCGTACACACCTTTTTTATGATTCGGAACCCATCTGACTCACAAAATCGTTAAAAAGGCCATTTAATCCAATACCACCCTTATGTTTCTTTTTCCTAAACAAATTTCCTCCTTCACACTGATTTTAAGATTCCGAGCCCATCTGACTCACAAAACTGTCTAAAAAGCCATTTAAACTAATACCGCCCTTATGTTTCTTTTCCTTATGCATTGATTTTTCCCACGTTTTTGCACTCAAAACAACTTTCCTCCTTCGCGTACACACTGATTTTAAGATTCCGAACCCATATGACTCACAAAATCGTTAAAAAGGCCATTTAAACCAATACCGCCCTTTTGTTTCTTTTCCTTATACATTGATTTTTTTCACGTTTTTCCACTCAAGACAACTTTCCTCCTTCGCGTACACACTGTTTTTAAGATTCCGAACCCACCTGACTCACAAAACTGTCTAAAAAGCCGTTTAAACCAATACCGCCCTTTTGTTTCTTTTCCTTATGCATTGATTTTCCCACGTTTTTCCAACTTCCCTCCTTCTGGTACACACTTTTTTTATGATTTCGAACCCACCTGACTCACAAAAGCGTCTACAAGGCCATTTAAACCAATTCCGCCCTTTTTTTTTTCCTTATGCATTCATTTTTCTTACGTTTTTGCACTCAAGACAACTTTCCTCCTTCGCGTACACACTGTTTTTATGATTTCGAACCCATCTGACTCACAAAATCGCCTATAAGACCATTTAAACCAATACCTCCTTTTGTTTCTTTTCCTTATACATTCATTTTTTCCACGTTTTTGGACTCAAAACAACTTTCCTAATTCGCGTACACACTGATTTTAAGATTCCGAGCCCAACTGACTCACAAAACTGTCTAAAAAGCCATTTAAACCAATACCGCCCTTTTGTTTCTTTTCCTTATGCATTGATTTTCCCACGTTTTTGCACTCAAAACAACTTTTCTCCTTCGCGTACACACTTTTTTTATGATTCCGAACCCATATGACTCACAAAATCGTTAAAAAGGCCATTTAAACCAATTCCGCCCTTTTGTTTCTTTTCCTTATACATTCATTTTTTTCACGTTTTTGCACTCAAAAGAACTCTTCTCCTTCGCGTACACACTGCTTTTAAGATTCTGAACCTATCTGACAAACAAAACCGTCCAAAAGACCATTTAAACCAATTCCGCCCTTTTGTTTCTTTTCCTTATGCATTCATTTTTTTCACGTTTTTGCACTCAAAACAACTTTCCTCCTTCGCGTACACACTGCTTTTAAGATTCCGAACCTATCTGACTAACAAAACCGTCCAAAAGACCATTTAAACCAATTCCGCCCTTTTATTTCTTTTCCTTATGCATTCATTTTTTTCACGTTTTTGCATTAAAAACAACTTTCCTCCTTCGCGTACACACTGCTTTTAAGATTCCGAACCCATCTGACTCACAAAACTGTCTAAAAAGCCATTTAAACCAATACCGCCCTTTTGTTTCTTTTTCTTATGCATTCATTTTTTTCACGTTTTTGCACTCAAAACAACTCTCCTCCTTCGCGTACACACTGCTTTTAAGATTCCGAACCTATCTGACTAACAAAACCGTCCAAAAGACCATTTAAACCAATTCCGCCCTTTTGTTTCTTTTCCTTATGCATTCATTTTTTTCACGTTTTTGCACTCAAAACAACTTTTCTCCTTCGCGTACACACTTTTTTTATGATTCGGAACCCATCTGACTCACAAAATCGTTAAAAAGGCCATTTAATCCAATACCACCCTTATGTTTCTTTTCCTTATACATTCATTTTTTCCACGTTTTTGCACTCAAAACAAATTTCCTCCTTCGCGTACACACTGATTTTAAGATTCCGAGCCCATCTGACTCACAAAACTGTCTAAAAAGCCGTTTAAACCAATACCGCCCTTTTGTTTCTTTTCCTCATACATTCATTTTTTTCCACGTTTTTCCAACTTCCTTCCTTCTGGTACACACTTTTTTTATGATTTCGAACACACCTGACTCACAAAAGCTTCTACAAGGCCATTTAAACCAATTCCGCCCTTTTTTTTTTTTTTTCCTTATGCATTCAGTTTTTTTACGTTTTAGACAACTTTCCTCCTTCGCGTACACACTGTTTTTATGATTTCGAACCCATATGACTCACAAAATCGTTAAAAAGGCCATTTAAACCAATACCGCCCTTTTGTTTCTTTTCCTTATACATTCATTTTTTTCACGTTTTTCCACTCAAGACAACTTTTCTCCTTCGCGTACACACTGATTTTAAGATTCCGAACCCACCTGACTCACAAAACCGTCTAAAAGGCCATTTAAACCAATACCGCCCTTATGTTTCTTTTCCTTATACATTCATTTTTTCCACGTTTTTGGACTCAAAACAACTTTCTTCCTTCGCGTACACACTGATTTTAAGATTCCGAGCCCATCTGACTCACAAAACTGTCTAAAAAGCCATTTAAACCAATACCGCCCTTTTGTTTCTTTTCCTTATGCATTGATTTTCCCACGTTTTTGCACTCAAAACAACTTTTCTCCTTCGCGTACACACTTTTTTTATGATTCCGAACCCATATGACTCACAAAATCGTTAAAAAGGCCATTTAAACCAATACCGCCCTTTTGTTTCTTTTCCTTATACATTCACTTTTTCCACGTTTTTCCAACTTTCCTCCTTTTCGTACACACTGTTTTTAAAATTCCGAACCCATCTGACTCACAAAACTGTCTAAAAAGCCGTTTAAACCAATACCGCCCTTTTGTTTCTTTTCCTTATACATTCATTTTTTCTACGTTTTTCCAACTTCCCTCCTTCTGGTACACACTTTTTTTATGATTTAAAACCCATCTGACTCACAAAATCGTCTATAAGACCATTTAAACCATTCATTTTTTTCACGTTTTTGCACTCAAAACAACTTTCCTCCTTCGCGTACACACTGCTTTTAAGATTCCGAACCCATCTGACTCACAAAACTGTCTAAAAAGCCATTTAAACCAATACCGCCCTTTTGTTTCTTTTTCTTATGCATTCATTTTTTTCACGTTTTTGCACTCAAAACAACGCTCCTCCTTCGCGTACACACTGCTTTTAAGATTCCGAACCCATCTGACTAACAAAACCGTCCAAAAGACCATTTAAACCAATTCCGCCCTTTTGTTTCTTTTCCTTATGCATTCATTTTTCTTACGTTTTTGCACTCAAGACATCTTTCCTCCTTCGCGTACACACTTTTTTTATGATTCGGAACCCATATGACTCACAAAATCGTTAAAAAGGCTATTTAAACCAATACCGCCCTTTTGTTTCTTTTCCTTATACATTGATTTTTTTCACGTTTTTCCACTCAAGACAACTTTTCTCCTTCGCGTACACACTGTTTTTAAGATTCCGAACCCACCTGACTCACAAAACTGTCTAAAAAGCCGTTTAAACCAATACCGCCCTTTTGTTTCTTTTCCTTATGCATTGATTTTCCCACGTTTTTCCAACTTCCCTCCTTCTGGTACACACTTTTTTTATGATTTCGAACCCACCTGACTCACAAAAGCGTCTACAAGGCCATTTAAACCAATTCCGCCCTTTTTTTTTTCCTTATGCATTCATTTTTCTTACGTTTTTGCACTCAAGACAACTTTCCTCCTTCGCGTACACACTGTTTTTATGATTTCGAACCCATCTGACTCACAAAATCGCCTATAAGACCATTTAAACCAATACCTCCTTTTGTTTCTTTTCCTTATACATTCATTTTTTCCACGTTTTTGGACTCAAAACAACTTTCCTAATTCGCGTACACACTGATTTTAAGATTCCGAGCCCATCTGACTCACAAAACTGTCTAAAAAGCCATTTAAACCAATACCGCCCTTTTGTTTCTTTTCCTTATGCATTGATTTTCCCACGTTTTTGCACTCAAAACAACTTTTCTCCTTCGCGTACACACTTTTTTTATGATTCCGAACCCATATGACTCACAAAATCGTTAAAAAGACCATTTAAACCAATTCCGCCCTTTTGTTTCTTTTCCTTATGCATTCATTTTTTTCACGTTTTTGCACTCAAAACAACTTTCCTCCTTCGCGTACACACTGCTTTTAAGATTCCGAACCTATCCGTCCAAAAGACCATTTAAACCAATTCCGCCCTTTTGTTTCTTTTCCTTATGCATTCATTTTTTTCCCGTTTTTGCACTCAAAACAACTTTCCTCCTTCGCGTACACACTGCTTTTAAGATTCCGAACCTATCTGACTAACAAAACCGTCCAAAAGACCATTTAAACCAATTCCGCCCTTTTGTTTCTTTTCCTTATGCATTCATTTTTTTCACGTTTTTGCACTCAAAACAACTTTCCTCCTTCGCGTACACACTGCTTTTAAGATTCCGAACCCATCTGACTCACAAAACTGTCTAAAAAGCCATTTAAACCAATACCGCCCTTTTGTTTCTTTTTCTTATGCATTCATTTTTTTCACGTTTTTGCACTCAAAACAACTCTCCTCCTTCGCGTACACACTGCTTTTAAGATTCCGAACCTATCTGACTAACAAAACCGTCCAAAAGACCATTTAAACCAATTCCGCCCTTTTGTTTCTTTTCCTTATGCATTCATTTTTTTCACGTTTTTGCACTCAAAACAACTTTTCTCCTTCGCGTACACACTTTTTTTATGATTCGGAACCCATCTGACTCACAAAATCGTTAAAATGGCCATTTAATCCAATACCACCCTTATGTTTCTTTTCCTTATACATTCATTTTTTCCACGTTTTTGCACTCAAAACAAATTTCCTCCTTCGCGTACACACTGATTTTAAGATTCCGAGCCCATCTGACTCACAAAACTGTCTAAAAAGCCGTTTAAACCAATACCGCCCTTTTGTTTCTTTTCCTCATACATTCATTTTTTTCCACGTTTTTCCAACTTCCTTCCTTCTGGTACACACTTTTTTTATGATTTCGAACACACCTGACTCACAAAAGCTTCTACAAGGCCATTTAAACCAATTCCGCCCTTTTTTTTTTTTTTTCCTTATGCATTCAGTTTTTTTACGTTTTAGACAACTTTCCTCCTTCGCGTACACACTGTTTTTATGATTTCGAACCCATATGACTCACAAAATCGTTAAAAAGGCCATTTAAACCAATACCGCCCTTTTGTTTCTTTTCCTTATACATTCATTTTTTTCACGTTTTTCCACTCAAGACAACTTTTCTCCTTCGCGTACACACTGTTTTTAAGATTCCGAACCCATCTGACTCACAAAACTGTCTAAAAAGCCATTTAAACCAATACCGCCCTTATGTTTCTTTTCTTTATACATTCATTTTTTCCACGTTTTTGGACTCAAAACAACTTTCCTCCTTCGCGTACACACTGATTTTAAGATTCCGAACCCACCTGACTCACAAAACCGTCTAAAAGGCCATTTAAACCAATACCTCCCTTTTGTTTCTTTTCCTTATACATTCATTTTTTCCACGTTTTTGGACTCAAAACAACTTTCCTCCTTCGCGTACACACTGATTTTAAGATTCCGAGCCCATCTGACTCACAAAACTGTCTAAAAAGCCATTTAAACCAATACCGCCCTTTTGTTTCTTTTCCTTATGCATTGATTTTCCCACGTTTTTGCACTCAAAACAACTTTTCTCCTTCGCGTACACACTTTTTTTATGATTCCGAACCCATATGACTCACAAAATCGTTAAAAAGGCCATTTAAACCAATACCGCCCTTTTGTTTCTTTTCCTTATACATTCACTTTTTCCACGTTTTTCCAACTTTCCTCCTTTTCGTACACACTGTTTTTATGATTTAAAACCCATCTGACTCACAAAATCGTCTATAAGACCATTTAAACCAATACCTCCCTTTTGTTTCTTTTTCTTATGCATTCATTTTTTTCACGTTTTTGCACTCAAAACAACTCTCCTCCTTCGCGTACACACTGCTTTTAAGATTCCGAACCTATCTGACTAACAAAACCGTCCAAAAGACCATTTAAACCAATTCCGCCCTTTTGTTTCTTTTCCTTATGCATTCATTTTTCTTACGTTTTTGCACTCAAGACATCTTTCCTCCTTCGCGTACACACTTTTTTTATGATTCGGAACCCATCTGACTCACAAAATCGTTAAAAAGGCCATTTAAACCAATACCTCCCTTTTGTTTCTTTTCCTTATGCATTCATTTTTTTCACGTTTTTGCACTGAAAAGAACTCTCCTCCTTCGCGTACACACTGCTTTTAAGATTCCGAACCCATCTGACTCACAAAACTGTCTAAAAAGCCATTTAAACCAATACCGCCCTTTTGTTTTTTTTCCTTATGCATTCATTTTTCTTACGTTTTTGCACTCAAGACATCTTTCCTCCTTCGCGTACACACCTTTTTTATGATTCGGAACCCATCTGACTCACAAAATCGTTAAAAAGGCCATTTAATCCAATACCACCCTTATGTTTCTTTTTCCTAAACAAATTTCCTCTTTCACACTGATTTTAAGATTCCGAGCCCATCTGACTCACAAAACTGTCTAAAAAGCCATTTAAACTAATACCGCCCTTATGTTTCTTTTCCTTATGCATTGATTTTTCCCACGTTTTTGCACTCAAAACAACTTTCCTCCTTCGCGTACACACTGATTTTAAGATTCCGAACCCATATGACTCACAAAATCGTTAAAAAGGCCATTTAAACCAATACCGCCCTTTTGTTTCTTTTCCTTATACATTGATTTTTTTCACGTTTTTCCACTCAAGACAACTTTTCTCCTTCGCGTACACACTGTTTTTAAGATTCCGAACCCACCTGACTCACAAAACTGTCTAAAAAGCCGTTTAAACCAATACCGCCCTTTTGTTTCTTTTCCTTATGCATTGATTTTCCCACGTTTTTCCAACTTCCCTCCTTCTGGTACACACTTTTTTTATGATTTCGAACCCACCTGACTCACAAAAGCGTCTACAAGGCCATTTAAACCAATTCCGCCCTTTTTTTTTTCCTTATGCATTCATTTTTCTTACGTTTTTGCACTCAAGACAACTTTCCTCCTTCGCGTACACACTGTTTTTATGATTTCGAACCCATCTGACTCACAAAATCGTCTATAAGACCATTTAAACCAATACCTCCTTTTGTTTCTTTTCCTTATACATTCATTTTTTCCACGTTTTTGGACTCAAAACAACTTTCCTCCTTCGCGTACACACTGATTTTAAGATTCCGAGCCCATCTGACTCACAAAACTGTCTAAAAAGCCATTTAAACCAATACCGCCCTTTTGTTTCTTTTCCTTATGCATTGATTTTCCCACGTTTTTGCACTCAAAACAACTTTTCTCCTTCGCGTACACACTTTTTTTATGATTCCGAACCCATATGACTCACAAAATCGTTAAAAAGGCCATTTAAACCAATACCGCCCTTTTGTTTCTTTTCCTTATACATTCACTTTTTCCACGTTTTTCCAACTTTCCTCCTTTTCGTACACACTGTTTTTAAGATTCCGAACCCATCTGACTCACAAAACTGTCTAAAAAGCCGTTTAAACCAATACCGCCCTTTTGTTTCTTTTCCTCATACATTCATTTTTTCTACGTTTTTCCAACTTCCCTCCTTCTGGTACACACTTTTTTTATGATTTAAAACCCATCTGACTCACAAAATCGTCAAGACCATTTAAACCAATACCTCCCTTTTGTTTCTTTTCCTTATGCATTCATTTTTTTCACGTTTTTGCACTCAAAAGAACTCTCCTCCTTCGCGTACACACTGCTTTTAAGATTCCGAACCTATCTGACAAACAAAACCGTCCAAAAGACCATTTAAACCAATTCCGCCCTTTTGTTTCTTTTCCTTATGCATTCATTTTTTTCACGTTTTTGCACTCAAAACAACTTTCCTCCTTCGCGTACACACTGCTTTTAAGATTCCGAACCTATCTGACTAACAAAACCGTCCAAAAGACCATTTAAACCAATTCCGCCCTTTTGTTTCTTTTCCTTATGCATTCATTTTTTTCACGTTTTTGCACTCAAAACAACTTTCCTCCTTCGCGTACACACTGCTTTTAAGATTCCGAACCCATCTGACTCACAAAACTGTCTAAAAAGCCATTTAAACCAATACCGCCCTTTTGTTTCTTTTTCTTATGCATTCATTTTTTTCACGTTTTTGCACTCAAAACAACTCTCCTCCTTCGCGTACACACTGCTTTTAAGATTCCGAACCTATCTGACTAACAAAACCGTCCAAAAGACCATTTAAACCAATTCCGCCCTTTTGTTTCTTTTCCTTATGCATTCATTTTTTTCACGTTTTTGCACTCAAAACAACTTTTCTCCTTCGCGTACACACTTTTTTTATGATTCGGAACCCATCTGACTCACAAAATCGTTAAAAAGGCCATTTAATCCAATACCACCCTTATGTTTCTTTTCCTTATACATTCATTTTTTCCACGTTTTTGCACTCAAAACAAATTTCCTCCTTCGCGTACACACTGATTTTAAGATTCCGAGCCCATCTGACTCACAAAACTGTCTAAAAAGCCGTTTAAACCAATACCGCCCTTTTGTTTCTTTTCCTCATACATTCATTTTTTTCCACGTTTTTCCAACTTCCTTCCTTCTGGTACACACTTTTTTTATGATTTCGAACACACCTGACTCACAAAAGCTTCTACAAGGCCATTTAAACCAATTCCGCCCTTTTTTTTTTTTTTTCCTTATGCATTCAGTTTTTTTACGTTTTAGACAACTTTCCTCCTTCGCGTACACACTGTTTTTATGATTTCGAACCCATATGACTCACAAAATCGTTAAAAAGGCCATTTAAACCAATACCGCCCTTTTGTTTCTTTTCCTTATACATTCATTTTTTTCACGTTTTTCCACTCAAGACAACTTTTCTCCTTCGCGTACACACTGTTTTTAAGATTCCGAACCCATCTGACTCACAAAACTGTCTAAAAAGCCATTTAAACCAATACCGCCCTTATGTTTCTTTTCCTTATACATTCATTTTTTCCACGTTTTTGGACTCAAAACAACTTTCCTCCTTCGCGTACACACTGATTTTAAGATTCCGAACCCACCTGACTCACAAAACCGTCTAAAAGGCCATTTAAACCAATACCGCCCTTATGTTTCTTTTCCTTATACATTCATTTTTTCCACGTTTTTGGACTCAAAACAACTTTCCTCCTTCGCGTACACACTGATTTTAAGATTCCGAGCCCATCTGACTCACAAAACTGTCTAAAAAGCCATTTAAACCAATACCGCCCTTTTGTTTCTTTTCCTTATGCATTGATTTTCCCACGTTTTTGCACTCAAAACAACTTTTCTCCTTCGCGTACACACTTTTTTTATGATTCCGAACCCATATGACTCACAAAATCGTTAAAAAGGCCATTTAAACCAATACCGCCCTTTTGTTTCTTTTCCTTATACATTCACTTTTTCCACGTTTTTCCAACTTTCCTCCTTTTCGTACACACTGTTTTTAAAATTCCGAACCCATCTGACTCACAAAACTGTCTAAAAAGCCGTTTAAACCAATACCGCCCTTTTGTTTCTTTTCCTTATACATTCATTTTTTCTACGTTTTTCCAACTTCCCTCCTTCTGGTACACACTTTTTTTATGATTTAAAACCCATCTGACTCACAAAATCGTCTATAAGACCATTTAAACCAATACCTCCCTTTTGTTTCTTTTCCTTATGCATTCATTTTTTTCACGTTTTTGCACTCAAAACAACTTTCCTCCTTCGCGTACACACTGCTTTTAAGATTCCGAACCCATCTGACTCACAAAACTGTCTAAAAAGCCATTTAAACCAATACCGCCCTTTTGTTTCTTTTTCTTATGCATTCATTTTTTTCACGTTTTTGCACTCAAAACAACTTTCCTCCTTCGCGTACACACTGCTTTTAAGATTCCGAACCTATCTGACTAACAAAACCGTCCAAAAGACCATTTAAACCAATTCCGCCCTTTTGTTTCTTTTCCTTATGCATTCATTTTTCTTACGTTTTTGCACTCAAGACATCTTTCCTCCTTCGCGTACACACTTTTTTTATGATTCGGAACCCATCTGACTCACAAAATCGTTAAAAAGGCCATTTAATCCAATACCACCCTTATGTTTCTTTTCCTTATACATTCATTTTTTCCACGTTTTTGCACTCAAAACAAATTTCCTCCTTCGCGTACACACTGATTTTAAGATTCCGAGCCCATCTGACTCACAAAACTGTCTAAAAAGCCGTTTAAACCAATACCGCCCTTTTGTTTCTTTTCCTCATACATTCATTTTTTTCCACGTTTTTCCAACTTCCTTCCTTCTGGTACACACTTTTTTTATGATTTCGAACCCACCTGACTCACAAAAGCTTCTACAAGGCCATTTAAACCAATTCCGCCCTTTTTTTTTTTTCCTTATGCATTCAGTTTTCTTACGTTTTAGACAACTTTCCTCCTTCGCGTACACACTGTTTTTGTGATTTCGAACCCATATGACTCACAAAATCGTTAAAAAGGCCATTTAAACCAATACCGCCCTTTTGTTTCTTTTCCTTATACATTCATTTTTTTCACGTTTTTCCACTCAAGACAACTTTCCTCCTTCGCGTACACACTGTTTTTATGATTTCGAACCCATCTGACTCACAAAATCGTCTATAAGACCATTTAAACCAATACCTCCCTTTTGTTTCTTTTCCTTATGCATTCATTTTTTTCACGTTTTTGCACTGAAAAGAACTCTCCTCCTTCGCGTACACACTGCTTTTAAGATTCCGAACCCATCTGACTCACAAAACTGTCTAAAAAGCCATTTAAACCAATACCGCCCTTTTGTTTCTTTTTCTTATGCATTCATTTTTTTCACGTTTTTGCACTCAAAACAACTCTCCTCCTTCGCGTACACACTGATTTTAAGATTCCGAACCTATCTGACTAACAAAACCGTCCGAAAGACCATTTAAACCAATTCCGCCCTTTTGTTTCTTTTCCTTATGCATTCCTTATGTATTCCTTCGCGTACACACTGATTTTAAGATTCCGAGCCCATCTGACTCACAAAACTGTCTAAAAAGCCGTTTAAACCAATACCGCCCTTTTGTTTCTTTTCCTCATACATTCATTTTTTTCCACGTTTTTCCAACTTCCTTCCTTCTGGTACACACTTTTTTTATGATTTCGAACCCACCTGACTCACAAAAGCTTCTACAAGGCCATTTAAACCAATTCCGCCCTTTTTTTTTTTTCCTTATGCATTCAGTTTTCTTACGTTTTAGACAACTTTCCTCCTTCGCGTACACACTGTTTTTATGATTTCGAACCCATATGACTCACAAAATCGTTAAAAAGGCCATTTAAACCAATACCGCCCTTTTGTTTCTTTTCCTTATACATTCATTTTTTTCACGTTTTTCCACTCAAGACAACTTTCCTCCTTCGCGTACACACTGTTTTTATGATTTCGAACCCATCTGACTCACAAAATCGTCTATAAGACCATTTAAACCAATACCTCCCTTTTGTTTCTTTTCCTTATGCATTCATTTTTTTCACGTTTTTGCACTCAAAACAACTTTCCTCCTTCGCGTACACACTGCTTTTAAGATTCCGAACCCATCTGACTCACAAAATCGTTAAAAAGGCCATTTAAACCAATACCGCCCTTTTGTTTCTTTTCCTTATGCATTCATTTTTCTTACGTTTTTGCACTCAAGACATCTTTCCTCCTTCGCGTACACACCTTTTTTATGATTCGGAACCCATCTGACTCACAAAATCGTTAAAAAGGCCATTTAATCCAATACCACCCTTATGTTTCTTTTTCCTAAACAAATTTCTTCCTTCACACTGATTTTAAGATTCCGAGCCCATCTGACTCACAAAACTGTCTAAAAAGCCATTTAAACTAATACCGCCCTTATGTTTCTTTTCCTTATGCATTGATTTTTCCCACGTTTTTGCACTCAAAACAACTTTCCTCCTTCGCGTACACACTGATTTTAAGATTCCGAACCCATATGACTCACAAAATCGTTAAAAAGGCCATTTAAACCAATACCGCCCTTTTGTTTCTTTTCCTTATACATTGATTTTTTTCACGTTTTTCCACTCAAGACAACTTTTCTCCTTCGCGTACACACTGTTTTTAAGATTCCGAACCCACCTGACTCACAAAACTGTCTAAAAAGCCGTTTAAACCAATACCGCCCTTTTGTTTCTTTTCCTTATGCATTGATTTTCCCACGTTTTTCCAACTTCCCTCCTTCTGGTACACACTTTTTTTATGATTTCGAACCCACCTGACTCACAAAAGCGTCTACAAGGCCATTTAAACCAATTCCGCCCTTTTTTTTTTCCTTATGCATTCATTTTTCTTACGTTTTTGCACTCAAGACAACTTTCCTCCTTCGCGTACACACTGTTTTTATGATTTCGAACCCATCTGACTCACAAAATCGCCTATAAGACCATTTAAACCAATACCTCCTTTTGTTTCTTTTCCTTATACATTCATTTTTTCCACGTTTTTGGACTCAAAACAACTTTCCTAATTCGCGTACACACTGATTTTAAGATTCCGAGCCCATCTGACTCACAAAACTGTCTAAAAAGCCATTTAAACCAATACCGCCCTTTTGTTTCTTTTCCTTATGCATTGATTTTCCCACGTTTTTGCACTCAAAACAACTTTTCTCCTTCGCGTACACACTTTTTTTATGATTCCGAACCCATATGACTCACAAAATCGTTAAAAAGGCCATTTAAACCAATTCCGCCCTTTTGTTTCTTTTCCTTATACATTCATTTTTTTCACGTTTTTGCACTCAAAAGAACTCTCCTCCTTCGCGTACACACTGCTTTTAAGATTCTGAACCTATCTGACAAACAAAACCGTCCAAAAGACCATTTAAACCAATTCCGCCCTTTTGTTTCTTTTCCTTATGCATTCATTTTTTTCACGTTTTTGCACTCAAAACAACTTTCCTCCTTCGCGTACACACTGCTTTTAAGATTCCGAACCCATCTGACTCACAAAACTGTCTAAAGCCATTTAAACCAATACCGCCCTTTTGTTTCTTTTTCTTATGCATTCATTTTTTTCACGTTTTTGCACTCAAAACAACTCTCCTCCTTCGCGTACACACTGCTTTTAAGATTCCGAACCTATCTGACTAACAAAACCGTCCAAAAGACCATTTAAACCAATTCCGCCCTTTTGTTTCTTTTCCTTATGCATTCATTTTTTTCACGTTTTTGCACTCAAAACAACTTTCCTCCTTCGCGTACACACTGCTTTTAAGATTCCGAACCCATCTGACTCACAAAACTGTCTAAAGCCATTTAAACCAATACCGCCCTTTTGTTTCTTTTTCTTATGCATTCATTTTTTTCACGTTTTTGCACTCAAAACAACTCTCCTCCTTCGCGTACACACTGCTTTTAAGATTCCGAACCTATCTGACTCACAAAATCGTTAAAAAGGCCATTTAATCCAATACCACCCTTATGTTTCTTTTCCTTATACATTCATTTTTTCCACGTTTTTGCACTCAAAACAAATTTCCTCCTTCGCGTACACACTGATTTTAAGATTCCGAGCCCATCTGACTCACAAAACTGTCTAAAAAGCCGTTTAAACCAATACCGCCCTTTTGTTTCTTTTCCTCATACATTCATTTTTTTCCACGTTTTTCCAACTTCCTTCCTTCTGGTACACACTTTTTTTATGATTTCGAACCCACCTGACTCACAAAAGCTTCTACGCCATTTAAACCAATTCCGCCCTTTTTTTTTTTTTTCCTTATGCATTCAGTTTTCTTACGTTTTAGACAACTTTCCTCCTTCGCGTACACACTGTTTTTATGATTTCGAACCCATATGACTCACAAAATCGTTAAAAAGGCCATTTAAACCAATACCGCACTTTTGTTTCTTTTCCTTATACATTCATTTTTTTCACGTTTTTCCACTCAAGACAACTTTCCTCCTTCGCGTACACACTGTTTTTATGATTTCGAACCCATCTGACTCACAAAATCGTCTATAAGACCATTTAAACCAATACCGCCCTTTTGTTTCTTTTCCTTATGCATTGATTTTTCCCACGTTTTTGCACTCAAAACAACTTTCCTCCTTCGCGTACACACTTTTTTTATGATTCCGAACCCATATGACTCACAAAATCGTTAAAAAGGCCATTTAAACCAATACCGCCCTTTTGTTTCTTTTCCTTATGCATTCATTTTTCTTACGTTTTTGCACTCAAGACATCTTTCCTCCTTCGCGTACACACCTTTTTTATGATTCGGAACCCATCTGACTCACAAAATCGTTAAAAAGGCCATTTAATCCAATACCACCCTTATGTTTCTTTTTCCTAAACAAATTTCCTCTTTCACACTGATTTTAAGATTCCGAGCCCATCTGACTCACAAAACTGTCTAAAAAGCCATTTAAACTAATACCGCCCTTATGTTTCTTTTCCTTATGCATTGATTTTTCCCACGATTTTGCACTCAAAACAACTTTCCTCCTTCGCGTACACACTGATTTTAAGATTCCGAACCCATATGACTCACAAAATCGTTAAAAAGGCCATTTAAACCAATACCGCCCTTTTGTTTCTTTTCCTTATACATTGATTTTTTTCACGTTTTTCCACTCAAGACAACTTTTCTCCTTCGCGTACACACTGTTTTTAAGATTCCGAACCCACCTGATTCACAAAACCGTCTAAAAGGCCATTTAAACCAATACCGACCTTTTTCTTTTCCTTATACATTCATTTTTTCCACGTTTTTGCACTCAAAACAACTTTCCTCCTTCGCGTACACACTTTTTTTATGATTCCGAACCCATATGACTCACAAAATGGTTAAAAAGGCCATTTAAACCAATACCGCCCTTTTGTTTCTTTTCCTTATACATTCACTTTTTCCACGTTTTTCCAACTTCCCTCCTTCTGGTACACACTTTTTTTATGATTTCCAACCCACCTGACTCACAAAAGCGTCTACAAGGCCATTTACACCAATTCCGCCCTTTTTTTTTTCCTTATGCATTCATTTTTCTTACGTTTTTGCACTCAAGACAACTTTCCTCCTTCGTGTACACACTGCTTTTAAGATTCCGAACCCATCTGACTCACAAAACTGTCTAAAAAGCCATTTAAACCAATACCGCCCTTTTGTTTCTTTTCCTCATACATTCATTTTTTCCACGTTTTTCCAACTTCCCTCCTTCTGGTACACACTTTTTTTATGATTTCGAACCCACCTGACTCACAAAAGCGTCTACAAGGCCATTTAAACCAATTCCGCCCTTTTTTTTTTTCCTTATGCATTCAGTTTTCTTACGTTTTAGACAACTTTCCTCCTTCGCGTATACACTGTTTTTATGATTTCGAACCCATATGACTCACAAAATCGTTAAAAAGGCCATTTAAACCAATACCGCCCATTTGTTTCTTTTCCTTATACATTCACTTTTTCCACGTTTTTCCAACTTTCCTCCTTTTCGTACACACTGTTTTCAAGATTCCGAACCCATCTGACTCACAAAACTGTCTAAAAAGCCGTTTAAACCAATACCGCCCTTTTGTTTCTTTTCCTTATACATTCATTTTTTCTACGTTTTTCCAACTTCCCTCCTTCTGGTACACACTTTTTTTATGATTTAAAACCCATCTGACTCACAAAATCGTCTATAAGACCATTTAAACCAATACCTCTCTTTTGTTTCTTTTCCTTATGCATTCATTTTTTTCACGTTTTTGCACTGAAAAGAACTCTCCTCCTTCGCGTACACACTGCTTTTAAGATTCCGAACCCATCTGACTCACAAAACTGTCTAAAAAGCCATTTAAACCAATACCGCCCTTTTGTTTCTTTTTCTTATGCATTCATTTTTTTCACGTTTTTGCACTCAAAACAACTCTCCTCCTTCGCGTACACACTGCTTTTAAGATTCCGAACCTATCTGACTAACAAAACCGTCCAAAAGACCATTTAAACCAATTCCGCCCTTTTGTTTCTTTTCCTTATGCATTCATTTTTTTCACGTTTTTGCACTCAAAACAACTTTCCTCCTTCGCGTACACACTGCTTTTAAGATTCCGAACCCATCTGACTCACAAAACTGTCTAAAAAGCCATTTAAACCAAAACCGCCCTTTTGTTTCTTTTTCTTATGCATTCATTTTTTTCACGTTTTTGCACTCAAAACAACTCTCCTCCTTCGCGTACACACTGCTTTTAAGATTCCGAACCTATCTGACTAACAAAACCGTCCAAAAGACCATTTAAACCAATTCCGCCCTTTTGTTTCTTTTCCTTATGCATTCATTTTTTTCACGTTTTTGCACTCAAAACAACTTTCCTCCTTCGCGTACACACTGCTTTTAAGATTCCGAACCCATCTGACTCACAAAACTGTCTAAAAAGCCATTTAAACCAATACCGCCCTTTTGTTTCTTTTTCTTATGCATTCATTTTTTTCACGTTTTTGCACTCAAAACAACTCTCCTCCTTCGCGTACACACTGCTTTTATAAGATTCCGAACCTATCTGACTAACAAAACCGTCCAAAAGACCATTTAAACCAATTCCGCCCTTTTGTTTCTTTTCCTTATGCATTCATTTTTTTCACGTTTTTGCACTCAAAACAACTTTCCTCCTTCGCGTACACACTGCTTTTAAGATTCCGAACCCATCTGACTCACAAAACTGTCTAAAAAGCCATTTAAACCAATACCGCCCTTTTGTTTCTTTTTCTTATGCATTCATTTTTTTCACGTTTTTGCACTCAAAACAACTCTCCTCCTTCGCGTACACACTGCTTTTAAGATTCCGAACCTATCTGACTAACAAAACCGTCCAAAAGACCATTTAAACCAATTCCGCCCTTTTGTTTCTTTTCCTTATGCATTCATTTTTCTTACGTTTTTGAACTCAAGACATCTTTCCTCCTTCGCGTACACACTTTTTTTATGATTCGGAACCCATCTGACTCACAAATTCGTTAAAAAGGCCATTTAATCCAATACCACCCTTATGTTTCTTTTCCTTATACATTCATTTTTTCCACGTTTTTGCACTCAAAACAAATTTCCTCCGCGTACACACTGATTTTAAGATTCCGAGCCCATCTGACTCACAAAACTGTCTAAAAAGCCGTTTAAACCAATACCGCCCTTTTCTTTCTTTTCCTCATACATTCATTTTTTTCCACGTTTTTCCAACTTCCTTCCTTCTGGTACACACTTTTTTTATGATTTCGAACCCACCTGACTCACAAAAGCTTCTACAAGGCCATTTAAACCAATTCCGCCCTTTTTTTTTTTTTTCCTTATGCATTCAGTTTTCTTACGTTTTAGACAACTTTCCTCCTTCGCGTACACACTGTTTTTATGATTTCGAACCCATATGACTCACAAAATCGTTAAAAAGGCCATTTAAACCAATACCGCCCTTTTGTTTCTTTTCCTTATACATTCATTTTTTTCACGTTTTTCCACTCAAGACAACTTTTCTCCTTCGCGTACACACTGTTTTTAAGATTCCGAACCCATCTGACTCACAAAACTGTCTAAAAAGCCATTTAAACCAATACCGCCCTTATGTTTCTTTTCCTTATACATTCATTTTTTCCACGTTTTTGGACTCAAAACAACTTTCCTCCTTCGCGTACACACTGATTTTAAGATTCCGAACCCACCTGACTCACAAAACCGTCTAAAAGGCCATTTAAACCAATACCGCCCTTATGTTTCTTTTCCTTATACATTCATTTTTTCCACGTTTTTGGACTCAAAACAACTTTCCTCCTTCGCGTACACACTGATTTTAAGATTCCGAGCCCATCTGACTCACAAAACTGTCTAAAAAGCCATTTAAACCAATACCGCCCTTTTGTTTCTTTTCCTTATGCATTGATTTTCCCACGTTTTTGCACTCAAAACAACTTTTCTCCTTCGCGTACACACTTTTTTTATGATTCCGAACCCATATGACTCACAAAATCGTTAAAAAGGCCATTTAAACCAATACCGCCCTTTTGTTTCTTTTCCTTATACATTCACTTTTTCCACGTTTTTCCAACTTTCCTCCTTTTCGTACACACTGTTTTTAAGATTCCGAACCCATCTGACTCACAAAACTGTCTAAAAAGCCGTTTAAACCAATACCGCCCTTTTGTTTCTTTTCCTTATACATTCATTTTTTCTACGTTTTTCCAACTTCCCTCCTTCTGGTACACACTTTTTTTGTGATTTAAAACCCATCTGACTCACAAAATCGTCTATAAGACCATTTAAACCAATACCTCCCTTTTGTTTCTTTTCCTTATGCATTCATTTTTTTCACGTTTTTGCACTGAAAAGAACTCTCCTCCTTCGCGTACACACTGCTTTTAAGATTCCGAACCCATCTGACTCACAAAACTGTCTAAAAAGCCATTTAAACCAATACCGCTTTTTTGTTTCTTTTTCTTATGCATTCATTTTTTTCACGTTTTTGCACTCAAAACAACTCTCCTCCTTCGCGTACACACTGCTTTTAAGATTCCGAACCTATCTGACTAACAAAACCGTCCAAAAGACCATTTAAACCAATTCCGCCCTTTTGTTTCTTTTCCTTATGCATTCATTTTTTTCACGTTTTTACACTCAAAACAACTTTCCTCCTTCGCGTACACACTGCTTTTAAGATTCCGAACCCATCTGACTCACAAAACTGTCTAAAAAGCCATTTAAACCAATACCGCCCTTTTGTTTCTTTTTCTTATGCATTCATTTTTTTCACGTTTTTGCACTCAAAACAACTCTCCTCCTTCGCGTACACACTGCTTTTAAGATTCCGAACCTATCTGACTAACAAAACCGTCCAAAAGACCATTTAAACCAATTCCGCCCTTTTGTTTCTTTTCCTTATGCATTTTTCTTACGTTTTTGCACTCAAAACAACTTTCCTCCTTCGCGTACACACTGCTTTTAAGATTCCGAACCCATCTGACTCACAAAACTGTCTAAAAAGCCATTTAAACCAATACCGCCCTTTTGTTTCTTTTCCTTATGCATTAATTTTTCCCACGTTTTTGCACTCAAAACAAATTTCCTCCTTCGCGTACACACTGATTTTAAGATTCCGAGCGCATCTGAATCACAAAACTGTCTAAAAAGCCGTTTAAACCAATACCGCCCTTTTGTTTCTTTTCCTCATACATTCATTTTTTTCCAAGTTTTTCCAACTTCCGTTCTTCTGGTACACACTTTTTTTATGATTTCGAACCCACCTGACTCACAAAAGCTTCTACAAGGCCATATAAACCAATTCCGCCCTTTTTTTTTTTTTCCTTATGCATTCAGTTTTCTTACGTTTTGACAACTTTCCTCCTTCGCGTACACACTGTTTTTATGATTTCGAACCCATATGACTCACAAAATCGTTAAAAATGCCATTTAAACCAATACCGCCCCTTTGTTTCTTTTCCTTATACATTCACTTTTTCCACGTTTTTCCAACTTTCCTCCTTTTCGTACACACTGTTTTTAAGATTCCGAACCCATCTGACTCACAAAACTGTCTAAAAAGCCATTTAAACCAATACCGCCCTTTTGTTTCTTTTCCTCATACATTCATTTTTTCTACGTTTTTCCAACTTCCCTCCTTCTGGTACACACTTTTTTTATGATTTAAATCCCATCTGTCTCACAAAATCGTCTATAAGACCATTTAAACCAATACCTCCCTTTTGTTTCTTTTCCTTATGCATTCATTTTTTTTCACGTTTTTGCACTCAAAACAACTTTCTTCCTTCGCGTACACACTGCTTTTAAGATTCCGAACCCATCTGACTCACAAAACTGTCTAAAAAGCCATTTAAACCAATACCGCCCTTTTGGTCTTTTTCTTATGCATTCATTTTTTTCACGTTTTTGCACTCAAAACAACTCTCCTCCTTCGCGTACACACTGCTTTTAAGATTCCGAACCTATCTGACTAACAAAACCGTCCAAAAGACCATTTAAACCAATTCCGCCCTTTTGTTTCTTTTCCTTATGCATTCATTTTTCTTACGTTTTTGCACTCAAGACATCTTTCCTCCTTCGCGTACACACTTTTTTTATGATTCGGAACCCATCTGACTCACAAAATCGTTAAAAAGGCCATTTAATCCAATACCACCCTTTTGTTTCTTTTCCTTATGCATTCATTTTTCTTACGTTTTTGCACTCAAGACAACTTTCCTCCTTCGCGTACACACTGTTTTTAAGATTCCGAACCCATCTGACTCACAAAACTGTCTAAAAAGCCATTTAAACCAATACCGCCCTTTTGTTTCTTTTCCTTATGCATTCATTTTTCTTACGTTTTTGCACTCAAGACAACTTTCCTCCTTCGCGTACACACTGTTTTTAAGATTCCGAACCCATCTGACTCACAAAACTGTCTAAAAAGCCATTTAAACCAATACCGCCCTTTTGTTTCTTTTGCTTATGCATTCATTTTTTTCACGTTTTTGCAC
The DNA here is from genome assembly GCA_963930645.1 of Salticus scenicus. Lineage (NCBI taxonomy): Eukaryota > Metazoa > Arthropoda > Arachnida > Araneae > Salticidae > Salticus > Salticus scenicus. The sequence goes on along the minus strand of CAWVNO010001693.1, from coordinate 605,112 downwards.
TCAAAACAACTCTCCTCCTTCGCGTACACACTGCTTTTAAGATTCCGAACCTATATGACTAACAAAACTGTCCAAAAGACCATTTAAACCAATTCCGCCCTTTTGTTTCTTTTCCTTATGCATTCATTTTTCTTACGTTTTTGCACTTAAGACATCTTTCCTCCTTCGCGTACACACTTTTTTTATGATTCGGAACCCATCTGACTCACAAAACAGTCTAAAAAGCCATTTAAACTAATACCGCCCTTATGTTTCTTTTCATTATACATTCATTTTTTCCACGTTTTTGGACTCAAAACAACTTTCCTCCTTCGCGTACACACTGATTTTAAGATTCCGAGCCCATCTGACTCACAAAACTGTCTAAAAAGCCATTTAAACCAATACCGCCCTTTTGTTTCTTTTGCATTGATTTTCCCACGTTTTTGCACTCAAAACAACTTTCCTCCTTCGCGTACGCACTTTTTTTATGATTCCGAACCCATATGACTCACAAAATCGTTAAAAAGGCTATTTAAACCAATACCGCCCTTTTGTTTCTTTTCCTTATACATTCACTTTTTCCACGTTTTTCCAACTTTCCTCCTTTTCGTACACACTGTTTTTAAGATTCCGAACCCATCTGACTCACAAAACTGTCTAAAAAGCCGTTTAAACCAATTCCGCCCTTTTGTTTCTTTTCCTTATGCATTCATTTTTTTCACGTTTTTGCACTCAAAACAACTTTCCTTCTTCGCGTACACACTGATTTTAAGATTCCGAACCCACCTGACTCACAAAACTGTCTAAAAAGCCATTTAAACCAATACCGCCCTTTTGTTTCTTTTTCTTATGCATTCATTTTTTTCACGTTTTTGCACTCAAAACAACTCTCCTCCTTCGCGTACACACTGCTTTTAAGATTCCGAACCTATCTGACTAACAAAACCGTCCAAAAGACCATTTAAACCAATTCCGCCCTTTTGTTTCTTTTCCTTATGCATTCATTTTTTTCACGTTTTTGCACTCAAAACAACTTTCCTCCTTCGCGTACACACTGCTTTTAAGATTCCGAACCCATCTGACTCACAAAACTGTCTAAAAAGCCATTTAAACCAATACCGCCCTTTTGTTTCTTTTTCTTATGCATTCATTTTTTTCACGTTTTTGCACTCAAAACAACTCTCCTCCTTCGCGTACACACTGCTTTTAAGATTCCGAACCTATCTGACTAACAAAACCGTCCAAAAGACCATTTAAACCAATTCCGCCCTTTTGTTTCTTTTCCTTATGCATTTTTCTTACGTTTTTGCACTCAAAACAACTTTCCTCCTTCGCGTACACACTGCTTTTAAGATTCCGAACCCATCTGACTCACAAAACTGTCTAAAAAGCCATTTAAACCAATACCGCCCTTTTGTTTCTTTTCCTTATGCATTAATTTTTCCCACGTTTTTGCACTCAAAACAAATTTCCTCCTTCGCGTACACACTGATTTTAAGATTCCGAGCGCATCTGAATCACAAAACTGTCTAAAAAGCCGTTTAAACCAATACCGCCCTTTTGTTTCTTTTCCTCATACATTCATTTTTTTCCAAGTTTTTCCAACTTCCCTCCTTCTGGTACACACTTTTTTTATGATTTCGAACCCACCTGACTCACAAAAGCTTCTACAAGGCCATATAAACCAATTCCGCCCTTTTTTTTTTTTTCCTTATGCATTCAGTTTTCTTACGTTTTGACAACTTTCCTCCTTCGCGTACACACTGTTTTTATGATTTCGAACCCATATGACTCACAAAATCGTTAAAAATGCCATTTAAACCAATACTGCCCCTTTGTTTCTTTTCCTTATACATTCACTTTTTCCACGTTTTTCCAACTTTCCTCCTTTTCGTACACACTGTTTTTAAGATTCCGAACCCATCTGACTCACAAAACTGTCTAAAAAGCCATTTAAACCAATACCGCCCTTTTGTTTCTTTTCCTCATTCATTTTTTCTACGTTTTTCCAACTTCCCTCCTTCTGGTACACACTTTTTTTATGATTTAAAACCCATCTGTCTCACAAAATCGTCTATAAGACCATTTAAACCAATACCTCCCTTTTGTTTCTTTTCCTTATGCATTCATTTTTTTTCACGTTTTTGCACTCAAAACAACTTTCTTCCTTCGCGTACACACTGCTTTTAAGATTCCGAACCCATCTGACTCACAAAACTGTCTAAAAAGCCATTTAAACCAATACCGCCCTTTTGGTCTTTTTCTTATGCATTCATTTTTTTCACGTTTTTGCACTCAAAACAACTCTCCTCCTTCGCGTACACACTGCTTTTAAGATTCCGAACCTATCTGACTAACAAAACCGTCCAAAAGACCATTTAAACCAATTCCGCCCTTTTGTTTCTTTTCCTTATGCATTCATTTTTCTTACGTTTTTGCACTCAAGACATCTTTCCTCCTTCGCGTACACACTTTTTTTATGATTCGGAACCCATCTGACTCACAAAATCGTTAAAAAGGCCATTTAATCCAATACCACCCTTTTGTTTCTTTTCCTTATGCATTCATTTTTCTTACGTTTTTGCACTCAAGACAACTTTCCTCCTTCGCGTACACACTGTTTTTAAGATTCCGAACCCATCTGACTCACAAAACTGTCTAAAAAGCCATTTAAACCAATACCGCCCTTTTGTTTCTTTTCCTTATGCATTCATTTTTCTTACGTTTTTGCACTCAAGACAACTTTCCTCCTTCGCGTACACACTGTTTTTAAGATTCCGAACCCATCTGACTCACAAAACTGTCTAAAAAGCCATTTAAACCAATACCGCCCTTTTGTTTCTTTTGCTTATGCATTCATTTTTTTCACGTTTTTGCACTCAAAACAACTCTCCTCCTTCGCGTACACACTGCTTTTAAGATTCCGAACCTATCTGACTAACAAAACTGTCCAAAAGACCATTTAAACCAATTCCGCCCTTTTGTTTCTTTTCCTTATGCATTCATTTTTCTTACGTTTTTGCACTTAAGACATCTTTCCTCCTTCGCGTACACACTTTTTTTATGATTCGGAACCCATCTGACTCACAAAACAGTCTAAAAAGCCATTTAAACTAATACCGCCCTTATGTTTCTTTTCATTATACATTCATTTTTTCCACGTTTTTGGACTCAAAACAACTTTCCTCCTTCGCGTACACACTGATTTTAAGATTCCGAGCCCATCTGACTCACAAAACTGTCTAAAAAGCCATTTAAACCAATACCGCCCTTTTGTTTCTTTTGCATTGATTTTCCCACGTTTTTGCACTCAAAACAACTTTACTCCTTCGCGTACGCACTTTTTTTATGATTCCGAACCCATATGACTCACAAAATCGTTAAAAAGGCTATTTAAACCAATACCGCCCTTTTGTTTCTTTTCCTTATACATTCACTTTTTCCACGTTTTTCCAACTTTCCTCCTTTTCGTACACACTGTTTTTAAGATTCCGAACCCATCTGACTCACAAAACTGTCTAAAAAGCCGTTTAAACCAATTCCGCCCTTTTGTTTCTTTTCCTTATGCATTCATTTTTTTCACGTTTTTGCACTCAAAACAACTTTCCTTCTTCGCGTACACACTGATTTTAAGATTCCGAACCCACCTGACTCACAAAACCGTCTAAAAGGCCATTTAAACCAATACCGCCCTTATGTTTCTTTTCATTATACATTCATTTTTTCCACGTTTTTGCACTCAAAACAACTTTCCTCCTTCGCGTACACACTGATTTTAAGATTCCGAACCCACCTGACTCATAAAACCGTCTAAAAGGCCATTTAAACTAATACCGCCCTTATGTTTCTTTTCATTATACATTCATTTTTTCCACGTTTTTGCACTCAAAACAACTTTCCTCCGCGTACACACTTTTTTTATGATTCCGAACCCATATGACTCACAAAATCGTTAAAAAGGCCATTTAAACCAATACCGCCCTTTTGTTTCTTTTCCTTATACATTCATTTTTTTCACGTTTTTCCAGTCAAGACAACTTTTCTCCTTCGCGTACACACTGTTTTTAAGATTCCGAACCCACCTGATTCACAAAACCGTCTAAAAGGCCATTTAAACCAATACCGACCTTATGTTTCTTTTCCTTATACATTCACTTTTTCCACGTTTTTGCACTCAAAACAACTTTCCTCCTTCGCGTACACACTTTTTTTATGATTCCGAACCCATATGACTCACAAAATCGTTAAAAAGGCCATTTAAACCAATACCGCCCTTTTGTTTCTTTTCCTTATACATTCACTTTTTCCACGTTTTTCCAACTTCCCTCCTTCTGGTACACACTTTTTTTATGATTTAAAACCCATCTGACTCACAAAATCGTCTATAAGACCATTTAAACCAATACCTCCCTTTTGTTTCTTTTCCTTATGCATTCATTTTTTTCACGTTTTTGCACTCAAAAGAACTCTCCTCCTTCGCGTACACACTGCTTTTAAGATTCCGAACCTATCTGACAAAGAAAACCGTCCAAAAGACCATTTAAACCAATTCCGCCCTTTTGTTTCTTTTCCTTATGCATTCATTTTTTTCACGTTTTTGCACTCAAAACAACTTTCCTCCTTCGCGTACACACTGCTTTTAAGATTCCGAACCTATCTGACAAACAAAACCGTCCAAAAGACCATTTAAACCAATTCCGCCCTTTTGTTTCTTTTCCTTATGCATTCATTTTTTTCACGTTTTTGCACTCAAAACAACTTTCCTCCTTCGCGTACACACTGCTTTTAAGATTCCGAACCCATCTGACTCACAAAACTGTCTAAAAAGCCATTTAAACCAATACCGCCCTTTTGTTTCTTTTTCTTATGCATTCATTTTTTTCACGTTTTTGCACTCAAAACAACTCTCCTCCTTCGCGTACACACTGCTTTTAAGATTCCGAACCTATCTGACTAACAAAACCGTCCAAAAGACCATTTAAACCAATTCCGCCCTTTTGTTTCTTTTCCTTATGCATTCATTTTTTTCACGTTTTTGCACTCAAAACAACTTTTCTCCTTCGCGTACACACTTTTTTTATGATTCGGAACCCATCTGACTCACAAAATCGTTAAAAAGGCCATTTAATC
>CAWVNO010001692.1:341688-534688 GCA_963930645.1 Salticus scenicus | reverse complement strand
ACAATTAGAAAATTTTACAGTTAATCTAATAGCCTCCATCCAGACAGCCGCGGCCGCAGCATTCAGGCTCAAGAAATCGGGACGGCAGTACGCCTACTCCTTCTGGTCTCCCCAGCTCCGTTCCATGCGTAATCACCTTACCGCCCTAAGAAGACAAGTAAAATACCTTGACCCGTCACTTCTACAACAACACAGACAGAAAATAAAACACCATTCGGCAATATTCAAAAAACACATCAACGAAGCCAAACATAACGCATGGAAGAAATTCTGCACATCACAAACACAAATATTCGGCACAGCTCAAAAGTTTTACAGTCAAAAATTCTTCACCCCGCCCCAGCTGAAACTGGAACGTCCTCCAGCACTCTCCTCAAAACGTAACAATCTAGAGTACCTCACAAACATCCTTTTCCCAAGAACCGTCTACCCACAACACCAAGCACCACTCTACTCGGCTCCCTCGGATGTTCCCTTCACGGAGTCTGAGGTTAAAGCCACTCTTCACAGCTTCAACATCAAAAAGGCTCCAGGTCCGGACAACATAGATTTTAAAATCTTACGAAACGTACACTGCACAATGCCACACATCCTTCAGAAATGGACCAATCTATGTCTCAAACACCAATACTTCCCCGAAACACTCAGAAGAGGTGAAGTGGTGTACTTTTTGAAGCAAGGGAAACTTCCCTCTGAACCCTCATCCTACAGACCGATCTGCCTCCTCCCCACTTTAGGCAAACTATTAGAAAAATTAATTGTAACAAGATTAAACTTTTACCTCGAAACAAACAATCTACTACATCCTAACCAATTTGGGTTCAGAGAGGGCAGATCTTGTGACCAAGCACTACAAGCCATAAAAAGTTCCTGCGCCGTCAGCTGTAATGCATCAAACTACACCACTATCATCTCTCTAGACATTCAAGGAGCCTTCGACAATGTGGAGTGGCCACACATTCTACGCGCCCTACAAGACCTTAACTGCCCGAGTAATCTGGCCGGAATCATCCGCTCATACCTCTCCCATAGGAAAATTATTGTCAACTGGGGTGACGGGAATACCGAACATCCCCAAACTAAAGGCTGCCCACAGGGTTCGTGCCTAGGTCCTATCCTGTGGAATCTGATAGCAGACATAATACTCAAAAGCATGAACTCTGCGGGCTTCACAACATTTGCTTATGCGGATGATTTCTCCCTGATTGTCTCGGGTCGAACTAGAAAAAACCTGGAGGACCAGGCCCAGGAAGCCCTTTCCCACTTCAGTAAACTTTTGAAAGAATTCGACTTAAAATTATCCCCTTCTAAAACCAAAGCATTAACTCTCGCCTTCCCTAAAGCCCTTAAAAGAACTAGGAATCCCAAGATGCGGATAGACGGCATCAGTGTCAATCATGTCGAAAACATGAAACTCCTTGTCATCACCTTTGACAGGCACCTCAACTGGCTGGCTCACGTAAAAGAAATTAAACTAAAGACTCAAAGTATATACCACAACTCAGCAAAAATGGTGGGAAAGAGGTGGGGTATCTCCACCTCTCTCCTAAAAACCTGGTATAAAACAATCATCGAGAAAATAATAACCTACGGAGCCGCCATTTGGGGCGGTCACCTGAGAACTGATGCCATTACCTCTCTTAACTCAGCCCAAAGACCCTTCCTCTTGCAAATTGCAAGAGGATATAAAACAATATCCACTGATGCCCTCACCGTAATCACTGGGATTCCTCATGCCCACCTGCAGGTCTCGCAGACATATATAAAAACTCAAATCCTACAGCTTAAAGACCCCGAATTAACAAACATCATCTTCCCACAAACCCCCATACAAACTTTGACCTGCAGCTGGGATATTCACCCAGGCAAGGATGTTGCCCCATTCATCACCAATTGCACTAAAAATAGTTTCTCTCCCTCTGCTCCAGTGGCGATCTACACTGATGGTTCCAAAACGGACGCCGGGGTTGCAGCAGCGTTTTGCGTGCTGGACCGTGGCACCGTGGCCCATCTGTGGGCCTGCAGGCTCGAGGAATATAATACAGTCTTCCAAGCGGAAATCTATGCCATAGAAAAAGCAATACGCTGGATTGGCGACTCGAACACGAATGATATCTTTAACATCTTCAGCGATAGTCTCTCGGGCCTTCAGGCAATAGCTCGGCATCGGTGCAGACACCCACAAATTCAACAGATCAAAAAACTCTTAACGAATTCTAACTTAACTTGCTCCCTGGCACACGTTTCTGCCCACAGGGGCGTGATCGGCAATGAACTCGCTGACTCCCTTGCAAAAGAAGCAACTGATTTCCCCACCAAGTGTTCCACAATCCCTGCCCCACCCTCCTATGTCAAAAATAGAATCAAAGAAATTATTAATCTCAAATGGCAAAACCTGTGGGATAGTTCAGAGAAGGGTAGGCACACCTTTTCGCTGATCCCACAGGCTCGTACTAATTCCTGGACCCTAACTCTACCTATCACGGCATTTTTAACAGGTCATGGCCCCTTCCCATCTTACCTTTACAAATTTCATTGCCGACGCTCTCCCCTGTGTTCCTGCGGCGAGGAGGGAACTCCGCAACACTATTATTTCCACTGCCCCTTAACAGCACTATATCATATTAGAAATCCCTCTCCCAGACCAATCAATTGGCTGGACAACATTTTAACAAGGAAACCCTTAATTAATAAATTAAATAAAATTTTCTCATTCCTAATGGATTTATGTAATCTAACAAACTAACCTAAAATCACAACTAAAGAAAAATTCTTTCTCCTAAACACATTATTCTTCTATCTCCCTGTTATCTTCCCGTGTGCCCGTGATGCTGCAGTAGCCCTCATAAATGCAAGGGTCTAAACTGGTAGCGTGCCGCTTGTCGTGGAAGGCCACACAGCCTCGCACAGTCTCTCCTATAATCAAGCGGCGCCCCATGTCGCGGGTAGACTTGTGTCTGGCGCCGCTCTTGTAAATACCCATGCCCATTTGCATCGCCCCTTGTCGCGGGCTGGCTAAGCCAGGCGATGCATGATGTAATTTTTTTTTTCTCAATAAATGTCGGAGCAGCTCACGTGGATTTTCCTGGAAGCGCTCAACACCGCTCTTCGAGCGGTGAGCGGGGGCTGCTCCCTGTTCAATTGATTTGTAAGTATCGAAAACCTCTATGTACCAATTTTGAACGATCTGACACTATTTTTTTGCCCCCCCCCTCCCCTCCCGCCTTCTTGCTTCTCCTAATAACTTTACACAATCGAAAATATCCCCATTCGTCTTGCAGGCCTTTAAAACCTATCTGTACCAATTTTGAACGGCCTAACTGTATTTCTATTTGTTTTTGCTCCATAGCCCCCCCCCCCATTGCTGCCCCACCTGGGGGCTGAATTTCTAAAATTCCAGAAATTCGTTTTTAGACAGTTGCATTAGCTATATTTTAGAGCAAAAATTTCACGTATATCTATTTTTTTTTTTTGTTTGAGATATATAGGATTATGCGAAATCACGTTTTACGCATGTGAAATCACGTTCTGCCCCCCCCTCCCGCCCCCCTTGGGGACCGAATTTCAAAAATTCCAGAAACCAATTTTTAGACATTTCTATTAGCTCTATATCTTAAGCAAAAATTTCACGTACATCTGTGTTTTTGTTTGCGATATATAGGATTATGTGAAATCACGTTTAATGCTTGTGAAATCACGTTTCGCCCCCTCTTTCCCCCCTTGGGGACCGAATTTCAAAAATTCCAGAAATTGATTTTTAGACATTTGTATTAGCTATATTTTAAAGCAAAAATTTTACGGATGTATGTTTTTTTGTTCGAGATATTTAACATTATTACATTTAATTCTCGCGTTAAAGCGCTCTTTCAAGTCTGAAGTGGAAAGGCAGTCGATGCGAGCGCCATCTTCTAAAAGCGACTAAAATGGGGCCATTCTGATAACACAGCGTCGGCGGTCCATAGTGTACGTTCATGAGTTTGACATTACTTGCAAGTAATGTTTATGAAATGTAGGATACGATTTAGGCGACACTTTTTAAAAATTCTCATAATATAATGATATTTAAGGTATGATGGCTACTGGTTTCTATTTTGCATATTTTACCGATGTTCGTCAACCTTTTGAAATTTTATTTTATTTTATTATTATTTCTTTTTTTATAGGTAACATTTTTGCTAAAAAATACTTCATTTTCGTTCAGAATTCTAATGATATGATTTTGACTGCAATTGGACCACCAGAATCAGCAGTCATCAGGAGTGTTCGTAAATGTAAACAAACACTATAATTAATTAAATAAAACCTTTTAACACTTGCCTCATTATTGTGCCGTAAATTTTTCACTTGGGTACCCAAGCCTCCTCGGCGGCTTCATCTGTCGTGAAGTTCTTGAAACTGCTCTACTTGGTGGTCTTTTTCCATAAGGTGTTGCCATGCTCCATCTGGGGCCATTCCATTGCGCCGCTGTTGCAGACATGTAAATTTGTGGCGATTCCTATAGATTCACGGAACATTGCATAATGATAATTGTTATAATTAGCTAATTTTCTAGTTTCGTTAAAATTTATCTCTATATTTTCCTTATTATGCGTTTTTGCAAGAGCTGTGTTCACTTTGTAAATGTTAATATCATGTTTATGTTCCTTAATTCGCGTTTTAATTTTTCTTTGTGTGACACCGATGTACGAACCTGAATTTTATTTTGATTTACAAAAGGTATTTTATATATTCCGGCAGTTTCAATGGGTAAAATGGGGCCTTTATCGCTGTGCATTAATTGAAAAATGTTTTTATTTGGTTTTATGGGGATATTAATACCGTATTTATTAGCTGTATTTTTAATTTTATTGTAGGCTCCTCGATCATATGGAATTGAAGTAAATTTAGGGGGGGGGGGGTGTTGAAAATACGGAATATTATTAAGGGTTTTTAATCTATTTTTAACAAGTTTATTAACTGTTTTGTTAGGGTAACCTGCTTTTTTAGTGAATTCCTTAATAAAATTTATTTCTTGGTTTAAGTAATCTGTTTCATTGCATATTAAAATGGCGCGATTGATGAATGAGCGGATTGCGTTAATTTCATTTCGGAAAGGTGTTTTACTTTTGTAGTGGATAATTTCATTGCTACTGGTCGGCTTTCGGTAAAGGGTTGTTTTAATTTTATTTTCGGTTCGTATAATTTTGATGTCAAGGAAATTTATTTGTCGGTCTATTTCTTCTTCATAAGTAAATTGTATAGTAGGATCATTTTCATTAATAGAATTCAATAACTGCTGCATATTACACTTTTTGTCGATAACGGCGAAAACGTCGTTGACGTATCTGTACCAATACAAAATTTGATCCTTTAAACGTTTAATTATTTCATTTTCAATTATTCTTAGTTTAAAATCTGCAATAAAGCCTGAAATGGGCGATCCCATTGGTACACCCTTCTTTTGCTGGTATATTTTATAGTTATTGACAAAAAATGTACTACTCAGCAGTTATTGAATTCTATTAATGACATTGATCCTAATATACAATTTACTTATGAAGAAGAAATAGACCGACAAACCAATTTCCTTGACGTCAAAATTATACGAACCGAAAATAAAATTAAAACCACAGTTTACCGAAAGCCGACCTGTACCAAAGAAATTATCCACTACAAAAGTAAAACACCTTTTCGATATAAAATTAATGCAATCCGCTCATACATCAATCGCACCATTTTAATATGTAATGAAACAGATGATTTAAACCAAGAAATAAATGTTATTAAGGAATTTACTAAAAAAGCAGTTTACCCTAACAAAATAGTTAATAAACTTGTTGAAAATAGATTAAAAACCCTTAATAATATTCCGAATTTTTTACGCCCTCTTCCCCCCCCCCCCTAAATTTACCTCAATTCTATATAATCGCGGAGCCTCCAATAAAATTAAAAATATAGCTAATAAATACGGTATTAATATCCCCATAAAACCAAATAAAACCATTTTTCAATTAATACGCAGCGATAAAGACCCCATTTCCCTCATTAAAACTGCCTGAATATATAAAATACCTTTCGTAAATCAAAATAAAAATTCAGGTTCATACATCGGTGTCACAAAAAGAAAAATTAAAACGCGAATTAACGAACATAAATATGATATTAAAATTGACAAAGTGAACAATTATCATTATGCAATGTTTCGTGAATCTATAGAAATCACCAAAATTTACATGTGTGCAACGACAGCGGCGCAATGGCCCCAGATGGAGCATGGCAGCACCTTATGGAAAAAGACCACTAATTACATCAGTTTCAAGAGCTTCAAGGCAGATGGAGCCAACGAGGAGGCTTGGGTACCCAAGTGAAAAATTTACGGCACTGCACAATAATGAGGCAAGTGTTAAAAGGTTTTATTTAATTAATTATAGTGTAATGTCTCATTTGTTTATATAATTTCTAATGTAAACAAACACATTTTGACAACATGCAAGTGACCTGTGCTGCACTTATAATTCTTCTTTCGCCAGTTTAATTACAGTGAATTATGAATAAGTACAAAACTTTGAATAAACACAATAAAATGAAAGATCTTCTTACAATTGTTTCGAGTCAAAAGAAAACATGACTGTTCGTCAGGTACATAAAATAGGCATGAGTGCTGGAAATAAATCAGCACTCATGTCTATTTGTTCTCTTGATGGAGGGTCGTGTTTTCTTTTGACCCGAAGCAATTGTTACAAGTTCTAGCAATTGATGATATTTATTTAAAGTTTTGAACTTACTACTTTTAAACGTCAGTTCTGAGGTACAATGTAATCAGGGTATTTTTAATCTACTGGCGCTAATATTGAATCGCCTACAATTTTTCATTGTATTTTGCTGGGAAAATTAAACTATGGCACATAATCATATTTAGTTATTGTGAATCTGTTTATAGTTTTTGCTATTTAGTTTAGAAAAAAAATGTTGAGGGCAGAAGGGCAAAGAGGTGGGGTATCTCCACCTCTCTCCTAAAAACCTGGTATAAAACAATCATCGAGAAAATAATAACCTACGGAGCCGCCATTTGGGGCGGTCACCTGAGAACTGATGCCATTACCTCTCTTAACTCAGCCCAAAGACCCTTCCTCTTGCAAATTGCAAGAGGATATAAAACAATATCCACTGATGCCCTCACCGTAATCACTGGGATTCCTCATGCCCACCTGCAGGTCTCGCAGACATATATAAAAACTCAAATCCTACAGCTTAAAGACCCCGAATTAACAAACATCATCTTCCCACAAACCCCCATACAAACTTTGACCTGCAGCTGGGATATTCACCCAGGCAAGGATGTTGCCCCATTCATCACCAATTGCACTAAAAATAGTTTCTCTCCCTCTGCTCCAGTGGCGATCTACACTGATGGTTCCAAAACGGACGCCGGGGTTGCAGCAGCGTTTTGCGTGCTGGACCGTGGCACCGTGGCCCATCGGTGGGCCTGCAGGCTCGAGGACTATAATACAGTCTTCCAAGCGGAAATCTATGCCATAGAAAAAGCAATACGCTGGATTGGCGACTCGAACACGAATGATATCTTTAACATCTTCAGCGATAGTCTCTCGGGCCTTCAGGCAATAGCTCGGCATCGGTGCAGACACCTACAAATTCAACAGATCAAAAAACTCTTAACGAATCCTAACTTAACTTGCTCCCTGGCACACGTTTCTGCCCACAGGGGCGTGATCGGCAATGAACTCGCTGACTCCCTTGCAAAAGAAGCAACTGATTTCCCCACCAAGTGTTCCACAATCCCTGCCCCACCCTCCTATGTCAAAAATAGAATCAAAGAAATTATTAATCTCAAATGGCAAAACCTGTGGGATAGTTCAGAGAAGGGTAGGCACACCTTTTCGCTGATCCCACAGGCCCGTATTAATTCCTGGACCCTAACTCCACCTATCACGCCATTTTTAACAGGTCATGGCCCCTTCCCATCTTACCTTTACAAATTTCATTGCCGACGCTCTCCCCTGTGTTCCTGCGGCGAGGAGGGAACTCCGCAACACTATTATTTCCACTGCCCCTTAACAGCACTATATCATATTAGAAATCCCTCTCCCAGACCAATCAATTGGCTGGACAACATTTTAACAAGGAAACCCTTAATTAATAAATTAAATAAAATTTTCTCATTCCTAATGGATTTATGTAATCTAACAAACTAACCTAAAATCACAACTAAAGAAAAATTCTTTCTCCTAAACACATTATTCTTCTATCTCCCTGTTATCTTCCCGTGTGCCCGTGATGCTGCAGTAGCCCTCATAAACGCAAGGGTCTAAACTGGTAGCGTGCCGCTTGTCGTGGAAGGCCACACAGCCTCGCACAGTCTCTCCTATAATCAAGCAACGCCCCGTGTCGCGGGTAGACTTGTGTCTGGCGCCGCTCTTGTAAATACCCATGCCCATTTGCATCGCCCCTTGTCGCGGGCTGGCTAAGCCAGGCGATGCATGATGTAATTTTTTTTTTCTCAATAAATGTCGGAGCAGCTCACGTGGATTTTCCTGGAAGCGCTCAACACCGCTCTTCGAGCGGTGAGCGGGGGCTGCTCCCTGTTCAATTAATCCGCTGAAAAAACATTGCTTTCGCAGCTCTGCATGAAAATAAGCCCCAACACCATTTTCGCAAATTTTTATGTAAAGTGACCTCCTGAATCCGAATATGATATCCATTTTGCCCTATCATCCACCAATTTCTTTAGGGACGCTCCACTATTTTTATAAATGTTTGGTAATTTTATGGCTATAAATTTGATTAGTAGGGGGGGGGGGATGAAAGGTTTATTTTAACTGTTAAATATCTGCTGAGAGGTTACAGTTGGAAAATTATAAAACAAACATTTGTAGGGACAGAATTTATGAGCAGGAGGGGAGGGGAGAATTTGACACAGATACATTAAATTTATTATATTTTTTTAATCAATTATTATTATTTATTATACATTATATATTCTTATTTTTAAGTGCTAAAATAATTCTTTTCCATTTTTTAAATCAAATTCTTGGCTATAAAATTACCGAACGGTTAAACAAATAGGGAGAGATAGTAACATCTCGAGAAAACAGTGATTGATTGGGCAAAATGGGGACCACATTCAGGATCAGAACGCCATTTTACATAAAAATCAGCAAAAATGGTATCAGAGCTCGGAAAAAAAAAAAAAAAAAAAAAAAAAAATTTTTTTTTTTTTTTTTAAGTGCAGTGGTTTTGAAAATGGACTGTTTTTCTTGTCTTTTTTCTGTAGACATATTATTTTTTCCATAGTCAATTGATAAAATTTGCTTTTCTTTTTTGTGGCTAATAACAAATAAAAATTGAATATTTTTTGCTCAACTGCCAAAATATGGTATAATTTCTCTGATTAAAAAAAAAAAAAAAAATAATAATCAAATTATTTTTTTTTAAGCTGGCTAAAGTAAGAAATCATTTATATCACTGCTAATAAACAAAACTCATACTCTTTTCAGAGCTGATTTCCTAAATACATTATTTTATTGTTAAAAAAAAAGAAAGAAAAAATGCTTCTTTTGTTTGTTCTATAGCCATATATATGTAATATTTTTAAAGAAAAATAAATTATACCAATGTTTAAACAAAAAATTTAATAAATAAAATTAGTTTACTGCAATCTCTGTAGTTTCATTCACACCGGCTTTAGGAGAATTAAGAAAGTGCAGAGTTATTTAATTTTTAGGACATCTATTTTATTAAGCCACCAAGTGACAAGCGAATTTCTTCAGGTGTAACACAAGAAATATAATAATGCATACCTGTTGACACAAATTTCACATAGCTTCTTGAGAAGGAACTTTTACACCAAGAACTTTGTTGGTTATTTTTAAAATTTTCAAATGAAATTATAATATAACGAGTATCACTCATTCAAAATTAATGAAGGATTTTCTTTTTATAACTATCCTGTTATAAAGATAAAGCTTTTATTCAACTTCCTAATTTTCATTCCCAAAAAACAATTTAAATAATCAATTGCAACTTAAATTTTAACTTTTTATTTTACAAAAATTAATGCATTTGATTTTAAGAGCCATTATTAATCTGCATATGCATCTTCAAAAACTACTACTGCTCACTTTTACGAAAATCAAAATAGGCATCAGTTTCGCTGAAATGTAATACCTAATTTTTGATAAAATCAACAAAGCATCTAAATTAACACCTTAGTTCGGTTTTTAAGTGATAAATGTTGTTGAATTTTGCATATGATGTCTTATGTATCATTATATAGCCAATCCTAGATTAACTGTTTATAGTTTTCCAGTTGCTTCATAAAAATCTTTGAAGTTAAAGATATAAAGCAGTTTTATCATCAAATAACATTTGTTGAAATAATTTTATATTATGACTTTTGATAATCTTTTTTTCCCCTTCAAACACCATAATCAGATTAAAGATGCTATCATAATATGTACTTTATTTTTAACTCTAATCTTCTGCTAGCAGTCTCATTTTGTATTTTACTCTTAATTTTACTCAAGTTTAGTTTGAACTCTCAGCACTCAATGATTTGAAATCAGTTTTCCTGCAGGAGTTAAATCAACAAAATTACAAACTTCTCTTTCTGTTAAAATAAATTATCTCATCAAGATATTAATTTTGGGATTATTTTAATAATCAGATTCCATAGCAGATGCATGAGTTTAGTGAAATATATTAAGCAAAAATAAAAAGCATTTAAATAACCTATTGATTCTTATTTTTAAAAACAATGTTTCCTCTCATCTCTATGAATAGATTTCCTTTTATTTTTTAACAATAATGCGCAATAGCCAAGCTGACCAGTGCATTAAAATAATGAAATTTATACAATGATAATTTCTTTTTTATTTAGATAAATACTTTTATGGAAAAACATTTTTAAAAATATCAACTGCATAAAGACAGATAATGGAAAATTGAAATTTCTGAATATAACATTATGTTACGAAATATTTTTTATTGTGTGAAGTTTATTGGAATTTACTCATTTTTTCCTACTTTCCTGATGTGCAACGATGCACAGTTCAACGAGCCCTTTTCATAATTTTTTCAGAGTAAATATCATAACTAAATGGTTTCTACTGAGAATGTGTATGTATGCAGATGCATTTTGAAATCATATCTACAGCAAAAAATATTTTGATCAAACAAATGTACTATAATCCAAAATGTTTTAAATCATACTTCATAGCAAATGCACTTTACCTTCATTATTTTTTAATATATTTAGAACCATTATAAATCTGATATTTTTTTTCTGTATTAGAACAATGATACTAATTTAATACTCCTTATTTAAAAAAAAAAAAAAGTGCTCAGCAAAATTTATGGTCAAAAGACTTCTCTACTGTTACACTTATGGTTCTTTGTAGCATAAGTACAAGGATTTTTTTTATTATTATTATTATTATTATTTCAATTGCAATTCATTTTCAAAGTTTTTGTTTAAAAACATAGGTGAAATTTTTAATACTAATTATGAGAAAATCTCTTAATGAGTATTAAGATGTCTACTCAAAATACCTTTTTGATAAAATCGCTTGTAGCAAAATGTACACTCAAAAGGTTTCTCTCCAGTGTGAATACGAATATGTGTAATCAAATTAGTTTTTTGAGAAAATCTCTTGGAACAAAATTCACATTCAAAAGGTTTCTCTCCTGTATGAGTGCGAAGATGACCTCTCAATAGCTCCTTTCGAGAAAATTTCTTGGAACACATTTCACAGTCAAAAGGTTTCTCTCCTGTATGAGTACGGAGATGAGTTTTCAAACTCCGCGCATGAGAAAAATTTTTAAGGCATATTTCACATTTATATGATTTTTCCCTTGTATGAGTTTGAAGATGACGGCTCAAATGCTGTGTTTGAGAAAATTTTTTAGAGCAAAACTTACAGTCAAATGGTTTCTCTCCAGTATGAACTAATAGATGTTTTCTCAAATAACTTTTAAGAAGAAATCTTTTAGAACAAAATTCACAGACATAAAGCTTCTCAGTACCATGAATTTTAAGGTGTTTATTTAAATCACCTTTATCAACAAACCTTTTCAAACAAATTTCACAATTAAAAAGTTTCTCTCCTGTATGACTAAGGAGATGCCTCTTTAGAGACTTTGGAAGAGAAAAACACTTTGAGCAAACTTTACAACTAAAAGGTTTCTTCCCTGAATGCACTAGTGAATGTCGATCAAATGCACTTTTATCTGAAAATCTTTTAGAGCATAATTCACAAACATAAGGTTTTTCTCCAGTATGAGTACGCAGATGTATATTTAAATTACCCTTTTGAGAAAAATTTTTGGAGCATAATTCACAGTTGTATGGCTTCTCCCCAGAATGCACAGTATGAAAATGTTTATCACGGTTACTTTTGTGAGAAAAGCTTTTTGAGCACACTTCACAAACATAAGGTTTCTCTCCTGTATGAGTACGCTGATGTCTACTCAAATCACCCTTATACAAATATTTTGCAGTGCACAATTCACAATTATAGGTCTTCTTCCTCGTATTTGCACAAAGGTGTTTTTTTAGGGTGCAACTCTCAGAGAATGTTTTGAAGCAAACCTCACAGTTATGAGACTTCTCTGTTATATATGGTTCCATATTTATATGTCCTACACAAGAAAATATTTTTGTGCAGGATTTATAGTTGCAAAACGTCTTTTCAGAATTTGTATGAAAACGTGTATAAGTAATTTCACCTCTCTTTGTTTTCTTTCAGCAAACTTCACAGCAAAATAGTTTATTTTTCAATTAGCACTGAAATGAACTATGAGTTCATTATATTGAGCATATTTTAAAACTGAATATTTTCTGTAGCATAGTTAAACAGATCATTATGTAGAAAGTACAATTTAAAAGAATCTTCAGGAACTTATATAAATAAAGTTTTTTCCTTTAACTATGTGCAATAAAGTGTTTTTAATGGGGG
Source organism: Salticus scenicus (assembly GCA_963930645.1). Classification (NCBI taxonomy): domain Eukaryota; kingdom Metazoa; phylum Arthropoda; class Arachnida; order Araneae; family Salticidae; genus Salticus; species Salticus scenicus. Next base: position 521,735 of record CAWVNO010001692.1, on the reverse strand, counting down.
GTAATATTAACCAAAACTTTTCTAAAGAATGCAAGTTTTGCAAGTACTTTTTAAAATATTTGTATCGTTTCTTATATATAGTTTTTCAATTTTCTAGATCTTTCCACATCAGATTTAATTCTAAAAGTGATCTTGGAATAAACTACAAAATAAGGGTATTCTTGGCTTGAAACAAAGTGAAAGTGTGAAATAAAATTAATTCAGATAAAGTTCACGAAAATTTCTTTATATCCATACTTAACTGATGACAGTCGTCTAAATTCTCTTTCACATCTAAAATAGAGAAAATTTATAATACTTTTTTAAAAATTTGTTTAGTTTCTTATTTATTTTTACAATCTAAAATTCTTCATCAGATTTAATTCTTAAAGTGACCTTGGAATGAACTGCAAAATAAAGTTATTCTTGACTTAAAATAAAATGAAACTGTGAAAGAAAATTAATTCAGTCAAAGTTCCTGAAAATGTCTTCATATTCGTACTTTACTGATGAGGGTCGACTAAATTCTCTTTCACATCTAAAATAGAGAAAATTTATTCTGTTAATTCTTATATCTGTTTATTTTTACAAGTAATTGTTTTATATGACAGAAAAGAAATACCTTACTTTTGGAAAATTAGTGTTGCATCAAATAGTGGTTTTGGCTAACGAAAAATAATGAATATTTGGTAAATCTAGAGCATGTTGAGTGGAGCGCCCGATCGATTGATTCCGAGCCAAAGCGTTCAGTGGTGTCGACCGATCCAGAGTCACATCCACGGATTAGGATACAGGATGATAAACTAGATCGGGCGGTCAGCGTGGGTAACGGAGCTTTATTTTCCGCGTTAATTCAGCCGAACAGAGTAAGCGATCCGAACGCCGCCTGGTGTAGTATCTTTGAAACTACATCGGAAGAAAGGGAAAGCCCGCCCCTTCGGCTACAGTCATCCAACGAAGGAACAGCCAGAAATGTAAAAACGCGCTGATTGGTGTATTTTCGAGATTTGGTCGCCCTCTATCAGTAAGATGAAAATTACTACCTTTCCGTAACATTAGTAATACATCCTTCTCTTTTAATCCGTGGTCACATCGTTCAGTGGAATGGGCTGATCTCGGCAGGTCGTGGATCAGAAATCAAATCACGTGATTGATCCAATGCGTAATAGGATGAAAATCAGGCTCTGACACTACGCAGTATAAACCTGAACAATGAACATCTGTTTTTGACAATGATTGTTCATTTGTTTAATTAGCTGATGATGAATACTGATGTACCTATTTACATGCATTGTTTGTGCTGTAGAAAATAAGGTAAGTAATTCCATAAAATGCCAAAATATATTATGCTTATTCATTTATTTATTTTGTAAAAAAGATTTTTTACGTGATAACGATTTTCGATACGTAATTTCTTTTATTGATGAACGCAACATTTAAACATAAAATTAAAACAAAAATTTACAAAATTTTATTTGAAACAAAAATACTTTTTTTTTTTTTTAATCGGATGCTATTATATTTTGTTAATTTAATATAATAAGCTGGGAAAAATTAATTATTATTATTATTATTTTTTTTTTTTTTCAGACAAAGCTTTTTATTCATGCGATTGTTTTTTGATTACAAATAGAAAAGTTTGTAAACGATTGTATTTTTTACCTTTGAAAAAATAAGTTAAGTATAAGTAAATAAATTAAAATCCTTCCACATATTTCGAATTTTGGTAAAAATAAGTTTAAGATGCCAATTATAAATTTAATAAACAAAACAGACTGTAAAAAAAGTAGCTTTAAAATTAAGCAGTGTTTACATTTCTAGTTTATTTTAATATTCAGTCGGTAATTAGAGAAAAAGCTCTTTGTATTGATTCATAAATCGAAGAAGAAAGTAAGATTATTTTTTATATAAATCCATTATATTAACTAAACAGCATATTTCATATTTCATATAATTATTAAAAAAAAAAAAAAAAAAAATTTTTGTTGTACATTCCTGTTTATAATAAAAATCGAAGAGAAAGAAAAGTGTTTTCTTATTTCAAGAAGTGCTCATTTAAGATAAATCCACTCTGCTCCTTTAAAAATAAATGTAACGTAACATTCTTAACATTTTCATGATTAAAATTTATACGTGAATTTAGAAAAATCAAATCAAGGTAATGTATATCAGTAATTTATCAGCACAATCAATTTAATAGCCTCTTATTTTTTGTTAGCAGAATACTTGTTATTACATAAAAGATCTTTCTTTCTTTTTTTTTAAGAAGAAACGTAATATAGTTTAGCTTTTCATGGACTTACGTATTAAAAGTCCAGACAAAATAAACAACAGAAATACAATAAATAACTTGCTAATACAGGTCAAATTAGATAGATGGCGCTGCTCCAAATAGGTCAGAAATGTTCCAAATCGTTCAGTAGATTCCTGGCCCGATCCAAGACCGATCCAGGATCAGCGACGTCATCGCCCGGTCGCATTGATCCATCTCGGGCGCTCTACTGAACACGCTCCTAGAGATGGGAATAGTCCTAAAAAAATACGAAGTGGTTAGAGCTACGGCAGCCGTAACTTTAATGGGCTTACGGCAGTTTTTTAACGCATGCGCAAGAGGATGCGGTCTGACTTTCAGAGAACGAATCACTTTTTGAATGATTCTCTCTACGGCATACGGAAGCCTTGGAGATAAATAATGAACAAGGACACGTGTTTTACTGTTTTCTCATACTAGTTTCATTATCTCGTTATTATTTATATTATAATGTCGCAAAGTTTTGCGTGATCCAATTATTTGCAAAAAAATGCCGCGTAATTTCAGTTTGAGGGAAAACATTTCTATTCTCATTTAAGGAATATTCATTTTGAAAATGTCAGGACTGTAAATCTGACTTTCTAGATTGAAAAAAAAAAAAAAAAAGAAAGAAATAGCATTGAGAAAAAGATACCAAGCTTTTTTTATTTTCCGAAATTCGTCAAAGAAAAGTGACATAAAATTTATGTACTATGATTGTCTTTGAACTGGAATATATAGTCCTATAGAAAATAGACATTTGAAAGAATTGCAATTGGGATGTATAAAAATAGGTCACACTTGCCCAGCATTTATGAGTGTATCATCAGAAACATAACGAAACTACTGAAATAAAAGTAAATTACCAGACTGTCCATGTAGTATATGAAAAAGAAGTTGGTGAACATCCCTGTCAACTGATGAAGATTAAATCTTGCCTCACTATTTAAGTGCTGGTATAGCCATGTTAAAAATATTAGAGGGGATTAAAGAGAAGCACTCACCAATCAAGAGATAGTTATACAGTGTGGAAAGACCTTCAAAATATTAAAAGTGCTTTCCATGTTTATAAGTCAATTTTTCATAAAGATGATACTGCTTTAGTTAATTTATTAGTGAAAAAAAAAAAAAAAAGAGAATAAGTATGATCCAATCCTCATTTATAAACCTGTTGGAGAATTATTGCAAGACTTTCCAAATACTAATAAAAAGGAATTCCTTTTAGGAATTATGAAGGAAGTTCAAGAAAAACTATTGGAATTATACAACATATATGTACAATGATAGATTCGACTCACTGGCTTAATCACTATGGGTTTCAGCTAACTAAGGTAATGGTGAACGATGAAAATCATGAAGGATTGCCAGTTGACATTTTTTTTTTTCTACAAGGACTGCCATTGAAAGGTTTCTACCATTTTTCTTTGCAATTACAAAATTTAAAACTACCATTGTCATTTCTGATGACACTGATGCATATTATAATGCGTGGTAAGTTGTGTTTCAAGATAACTGTAAATATATGCTCATGCCATCAGTGATAAAAAATTGGGAATGGAAGGTGTCATATGATGTCTGCTGTAGAGGTCTGCACGGGCCGGAATTCCAAGGCCCGGCCCGGCCCGTTATGAAGTCGAAAAATGTGGCCCGGGCCCGGCCCGGACAAAAAACGATAAAATCAGGCCCGACCCGGCCCGGTCCGATTCAAAAATATGTAAAAAAAAAAAAAAAAAAAAATGCCTTTTTGTAAAAAAGATTTTTAGTATGTGTTTTGCAGAGGTTTTATATAACCAAACAATAGTACGTTCTTTAACAAAACTGCTGAAATTTTACAAGACAATTATATATAAACAGAAATTCATTATTATAGACAAGGCACAAAGACAAACAGAAAGTCAAATTGAAAATATTAGCATTCGTCAAACAATATAGGAAGGTGTTTAAAATGGTTAATACTACTGAAAATGCAATTTCAACCATTTTCTCTTATATACCATAATGTATCCGAATCTTTCATGTGCTCCGGTAAACAAAACTTTAATGTTAATCCAACCACATTCACTAAAAAAGTTGCTTTTGCCCATGATAAAAATTATGCTACTTTCGTCCACTGAAGAAAAGAAAAAGGAGCCTTAGAGAAAAAGTTACAGCGGAAAGATTTTTATAGCCTTTATACCACCTAAACTCAACAGATCATAAGAAACAAACCCTCATACACAATAATGTATCTAATTTCTTTTGTTATGTACATGTACGCAAACTGGTAGGGACATGCATACTATTTTGAATAGGAAACCATCTAATATTACTTTAAATAAAATATATTAATTTCGAGGCACGCTAAAAATATTTGCGAAAAATCAGATTTCGGACAGACAGACTGATAGACAATTAAATTGACGTTACAGACACTTTTTTAACAAAATAGAACTTTATGTGACATACCTGCCTGTAAAATTACGTAAAATAAATGACTGAAGAAATATTTTATCATTTTCCTTTTTCGTTGATTAACGAGGAAACCAGAAAAAGATTCGGGCCGACACGGCCCGGCGAAAAATTCATTCTGGCCCGGAGAAATTTTATTCAGGCCCGGCCCGGCCCGAATATACTAAAAAAAACTGAGCCCTAGTCCGGCCCGGCCCGAGCCTGAAAAAAATTTTTAAGCCCGAGCCCGGCCCGGCCCGAGAGCAAATTCAAAAATTCGGCCCGAGGGCCGGGCCGGGTTCGGGCTCGGGCCGGAAGCCCGGCCCGTGCAGACCTCTAGTCTGCTGTAAATATTTTACACGTCAAATTAAAATTTCCAGTTGCAATTTCTAAAAGTCATTTTAATATCATTAACGAAGACTGATTCTGAGTAAAACAATATTTTCTGAACTATGCATCAAATTTTTTTAAATACAATTTATATATATTTATTTTTCTCATACGTTATATCAGTATGTGCACAGAGATATGTATTGGTTACATAGGTTATATGTATGCATGATTCATCTTGATTTTGAAATATGAACTATCTTCTATAAATCAAAATGTTTTATTAGACATTAGGAATTCAAACATTTTTGATAAAGTTTAACCCTCGCTTTCCTAAGATAGGGTTATTTTGACCCCATTTAGAAGTTGAAATTTAGTTAATCCCGCGTCATTCAAAAAGTGCGCTAATTTACCAGAGATAGCAAACGTAACTAGTAGAATGATGCAACTTCTAAACCATACACAAAGGCGCGGTGCTGGTGATTTTCGCCAAACGTGCCAAGTGGCTCCTGAAAGCAATTTTCCTGCAGTAATGTCTTGATCTTGCGAAAGCAAGGGTTAAAGAAATACGAAAATATACTTTGTTCACCATTTCACACTTGCAGTACCTTAAAATTTTAAGAAAGTATCCCAATATTCAATAAAAAAAATTACCAAACTGTCAAATAACAGGTGCAAAAGTTTTTAGAGAGAAATCTCCCAGATCAGTTTTATCAGCCATTGGTTACTTCCTTTGTCCATTTACCATGCGCCGCACACCTCCTAGGCATCAAATTTGACGACCAGAAATAATTTTATATTCATCAAATGCAATAATTTAGCTGCATTTGATGACTAACGACAGCTAATTTTGAACGCTGCATGCCATGTGGTGAGAAACTAGAACTTAAATGTAAATTCAAAGGTAAAAGAAAGTGCCAATAAAGAAGCTATCAAAGAACAGATAAATACAATTTTTTCAGAAATTGTAACTTTTACAAGCAAATATGTAACTTTTTACAAGCAAATGAATGACTTTATTAGCAGCTTTAGTGTTTATTGGAAAAAATCATTGACTATTTTCTGATCATTTACTTAAAACGACCTCAAAAATGGGCTTACTATTGCTATAGAACTGTACTAGACATAAACACAAATATGAAATTGGAGTGCTGGCATCGCCAACTAAAATACGAGGAGAGTGGTGTGGTGGTACCATTATAAAAAGACTAGACAAAGCTATCATCAGTTGGGTGCCAAATGGCATCTAACATTGTTTTCTTAGTTATCATGAAGTTGTACTAAGGTGCCATTTTAAAATTTGTATTTACACATAAAAACACATGCATAAATATAATTACTTAAGATACTAATCCTTTGTCTTGTTAGTTTTTCCCATTTTAAAAATGCGCTACACTGATATTTTGACAAGAACGCTAGAAATTTCATTCTACTACTTTATTGCTAGTACCTTTATTTTCATTGCAGATTATTGCACATTACTGATTTCAGTGAAATATTTATCTGTTTCTGTAAGTTATCAAGTTAAAATACTGATTATTATAAATTTAATAATTACTATCTTAATACGTAATACTTAATACGTAATATAATTTTTGTTTTGTTTAATAATGTTTAAAAAAAAGAAAGAAAGAAACCTGAAATAGTAAACAACCTTCTGCTATCAATAATATATATAATTTAGTATTTTGTTTAAGTGTACTATGCTTATGCTAGGTTAAACAGTTTTATAAGTTTACTATTGCTTCTATGGCAACTCTAGACTTGGTTGATAAACAAATGAGGTGCATTTTGTGTTGATGTTTATTTTAGTGCATTAACTGTTTTGAATGTATGTCTATAATTTAATATAGTTTAATTTTAATAATTAATAGAAATATTAAGTTTCAAATACTGCAATAAAAAAAACATTGGGTAAGAAAGAATATTTCTGTGAAAGTTTATTTCATTTTAAATCATGTGTTTTATTCAGTTATTAGGCTGATCTTTTTACAGTGATAAAATAAATTTTCTTATTTCATCAAACAGTATTGTTTATTTTATTATTACTGTTATTTGTTGTTTTTAATTTCAGTTTTTTGCTGTTTTTAATTACAGTTTGTCTAATACTAAGATTAAGAAACTGCTCAAAAAAGATGCATGAGTTTGGCTAGGCCTAATTTAATATGATATATATGCTGTTTGTTTCTAGTACTGCTATTTATTATTTTCTACAAATATAAATGTAGAATCTTAAATACAAAAGAAAAAAAATTACTAAATGTTCTTGCCTAACATCCCCCCTTCCCTTCATCTGCTATTTTTGCATTATTTTAATGTTTAGGAGCATTTATAATTGCTTGAACTAAAAAAATGTTAATAAAAAGATAAAATAAACTGAATAATACAGTCCTCGTAGGCAGTTTTTGACAACTTGTTGAAATGACCTATTTGTAAAGATTGTGCTTGTTGACACGGTGATGGTTATGTTTTTACTAATTTTAAACGTTTGATTAAGAAACAGTTATTGACTAATGCACTGATGCAGAAAATGTTCAGACCTTGGAAATTTCTCCCAAAATATAATCCAAATTTCCTTCAATAACATGAAAATGTATTTTGTAATACAAAGCCATATATTCTACATAATAAGCATTTAAAAGAATAAGAATACACTATAACATAAAAATATAATTGTTAGTTTATATTACAAGCATTACAAAGTAACAATTTGTTATTTTAGACTTTCAATATTCTTTTAGTAGAAAATAAAAACTTAAATTTCTCCAGTCACTCGAAATTTCCTCCGAACCTCATTTGGGCATTCGGACATATTCTGCATCCCTAAAGTAATATATAAATAAAGGTAGATCTTATCAAATTTTAAAATATTTACTAGGGTGCCTAGATAAAAGAGAGTAACGTCAATTCTGTGATAGAAGCTCATTGGTCAAGACTACAGCCCTCGATTTAAATTGAGGGCTCTAGTCAAGACAGACTATCAGCCGCCCGAGGCGATTTTGGAAGAAGCTCCTTAGGAAAAAACCATCTTTATCTGTAGATATTAAAAAAAAAAATTGAAATTTATTTCTTCATAAATATGTTAAAAATGACTGACTGCAATATCTGAAAACATTTTTGACAGAATAATGTTGACTATTAATTTGTTTTATTTAGTTTATTAATTGACGTGATAGACAGATTCTTTTTTCTAGCATGTTTCATGTCTTTTAAATTGATAAAAATTTAAAAAATACTCCATGATTATTGTTATAACTCATTTGTATTCATCTTATTTATTAAATATTTTGCTTTTTTCCAATTTTTGTGCTATTTTTAACACAAAAATTAATGATTTTATTATTAAATGAAAGTGGAAAGTTTTGGCGATATTTAATATGGTATTTGGCGAGATTCTTCACCAATGATTTGACGTGTTGATATTTATAGAAAGCTAAAAGCTTGATAAATGTGCATATTTGTGTATATTATGTAATTATATACAAGAGTATGTTTTAACGAATACATAAAGAGTTACTACTTGGTATCTGACTAAATACAAAATAATGTTTAAACAGGTTTCTATAATCAATAAAATTAAGAATATTTATTTACAATTTTGAAAATAAGAAATAAATATTTAAATCATTGATTTTGTTTTTTGAAAAGGTGAAGTCTTGAATATGCAGAAATTTGTGAATAATATTATTCAAATATTTCACAGAAGCCTTTTATCTTTAACTGTTTGTTAAAATTTATATTTTGAAGGGGAAAATATTAAACTGAAACAAGTACTAGATTAGTGTTGATAAAATGTGAATATGGTTTAATAAAAAATATAGTTTAAAATTTAAGCAAATATTTATTTAAAAACAAAACGAAAGAAACAGTCAATTATTGTTATTATTACCATTACTTGATTTAAAAAAAATAAATAAATTTAAATAAAATTAATTCAGTTTACAAAACGTTAAATCTACATAATTAAATTTTCTAGATAGAATGTATATGGTAGTCATTAAAATGCCTTAATTTTTGTAATTTAGGAATTTTCGTTTAATAAATTCGTGGTTTAAGGTTCTTTTTGATCAATTATTTTTCAATTATTGTTAAAAAAAAAAAAAAAAAAAAAAAATCCTCCTTGCATAATGGATATTTAGGAATATCTTTTGTAATATAAGAACACAATATATAAATATATATATATGTATATTGTATATATATATGTAAAGAGAGATATGATAGACATGTTTTTCACAGAACATTATCAGCAATGTACTAAGATTTCTGCAGAGAATAATTTACTTTTATTTTTTTCTATATTGATAAAAAGGACGTACTGGACTCAGAAACATTTCTGAATTGAGGCTTTTGATGGATTTACGCATTTTGAGAAGTTCTTAATACCATGTGACCACTTTTAAAAAATATCTTTATTTCTATGTGTGCGTTCCAAAAATTTTGTTGGAGCTCTACATCAAGATTTAATGCGCATCAAATGTTTATAGCTAATTTTTTTTTTTTCTTTTTGAATCGCCACTTTCTTAAAATCAATCACTACATGGTGAGTAATGATTATTACAGTGCCGGCAAAAAAAAAAAAAAAGTTTACACTTGAGCGGTAAAAAAAAAAAAAAAAATACTTTACATGTCAGTTGCCGTTCCCGCCATAAAAATGTGTCGAACTCTAGTGATGATACATGGTGTTAGTCGGTCACTATTTTGTCATCCCATCTTTACATTTTATTGACTTCAGCCGTTTAGTCACGGATCTCTGGCTACATCAATCACAGAGATTCCCTTCTCTGGCAGAGTCAAGGCATAAGATTTCACTTCCATTTTAAGCTTAATCTGACCCATTGTGTGGTATAGGAATACCAATGTATGTAGATTATCAAATTTCTAACAAATAAACAAAATACTGGCTGGTGGGAGCAAAGAGCGTATAGTCTTAATCTAAAAGTCCATGAGCCGAACTGAGTGTTGACAGGATAAGGAAAGGTCATCTGTGATCGACTAATGCCATATGTTATCACTGGAGTTCAACACATTTTTATGGCGGAAATGGCAACTGACATGTAAAGTTTTTTTTTTTTTTTTTTTTTTTTTTGCCGCTCAAGTGTAAACATTTTTTGGCCGGTACTGTAATCTTGACCTTTAAGGAGATGCAATAATTACCCTTGCCAACAGCTAAACACAGGGGTGTTTTTTATAGGAAAGTTTCTTTATTAAATTACTCTTAACTTAATTTTTTTAAAAATTGTTACTGTTTTATTTCTTGAGCTAAAAACGCACTTAGTTCAATTTTAGGTGGGTAGGGTCCCCCCCCACCCTTAAACGGGAGAAAAAGGAAATTTCATAAAATCCCCTTATAGTGTGTGTTGAGAACGCATAACCAGCCCGCACATTAAAAATCGCCTAACAAGGAAACATTCAAAAGGTGTCATCTTCAAAAAGTATTGAAAAAAATATATGTTATTCTACTCTTCATAAAACACCAGAAAATGAAAAAATTATCGGCTGAAATTAATTACAGCGACCACAAAAAATTATCAAAATGAAGCATATTTGGCGATTTCACACTGCTAGGCGATTACTTTTGAGTACTTGGCGGAAAAGCAAAACACGGTTCTGTTCGTACACGGCAGTCTCGGTGCTAGCAAACGTATCGCCTAACAGCGCTAAATCACCAAATATGCTTAATTTTGATAATTTTTTGTGGTCACTGTAATTAATTTCAGCCGATATTTTTTTCATTTTCTGGTGTTTCATGAAGAGTAGAATAACATATATTTTTTTCAATACTTTTTGAAGATGACATCTTTTGAATGTTTCCTTGTCAGTAAAAACAATTGTTTTTTTCCTTTAAGCACTGCAAATTTTAATATTATAGTTGTTATTAATATAAAAAATAAAATTATAGACTTTCCACTTGTGATTCAGTTAGTAAAACTGCTAAGTATTGAAAAGTTGGTAAAAATGCTAATATTAATGAATATAGTGACAGAAACTTACCGTTAGTGTTAGCAATGAATTAATTATAATTAATTATTTTCTTCGTTTACAGAATGAACATGAGCATCGAAGATGCTAGAATTAGTGAGAAAGAAAAAGGGAAATGAAATTTATGCAGAAGTTAAAGTTGAAATTAATTTAAGGATCGGAGGCTGTTTATACACAAAAAATATTTAACAAATACAAAAATTATAAAATATTCATAATTTCAAAATTCCAGTTTTGGGGAATTTTCAAAATTTCCAATTTTGTCTTAAATTCCTAGGAAAAAAACCCGGGTGTTTTGGAAGCCTTGCATCTCTAGTCTAGTGTAATAAGCAAGAAGTAATATCCCTAACAACACATTTATACACAGTACATTCTCGGGAGATTCTGATGGTTTTTTGTGGTAGGTGGTAGGTCACTCGTCTCCTCAACTTGTCACTTCGTGTTTTGTTTCGGTCGCCATGGCTGAGAGCTGTGCAATTCGTGGCAGCTATTCAAGGTTTTTCCTTCAAATTTCTCTTGCCTAGCTTGTGCATTGACTTAAGCAGTTATCACACGGATGATCCTACCCTCTGAACTATACGCTAATACCTCTCCGAATAATCGAGCATCAGGTAGTAGTAGGGTTATTTTGAAGACTGAAATGAATTCAAAAAAGGCGTTAACAATTGGCGACTAATCACTCGCTATTTCATGTTTTAAACGCACTCTGATTTTCTTGTACTCTGATTGGTTGAATATGAGCTAACATCTAGCATAGGAGATTTAGTCAGTCATAAGTTCGTCATTGACAAAGGTAGGAGTGGGAAACTATCATACGATGCGCTTTCAAGAGTTTGTCTCTCGAAAAACCTAATTCAAGTAGTTACAGGAGAAAGTATCTGATACTGCTGATGGTATGAGAGTACGTGTGATACCTGCTTTAGTTTCAGCTTATTTTGTCTGTCAGAGTTCAGGTATTTTGTTTTTCTTTACTCTTCTTTACTTATTTTTCCTGTTGTAAGTTTTGGCTTCTTCGGTTGTCATCCATGCGTGACAACAAAAACAGATGCTCTAATGGCTAATGGGCGCACTGAAACAGAGTCGCCATCTCATATACATTTCTGTAGTAACGTGGCTAACTTAAATGATAAACTGTCAATTGCCTTACAAAACGGCACTGACATCTCACTGGTCATTGCTCCCACAGCAGGCGATTTTCCACTTACCCACCCCCAGCAACTCAAGGAGGAGCTAACTACTAAGCTTGTTCATAAAGACGACATAGACAATATAAAACTAACCCGACAAGGTAAAATTCAGATAACTACCAAATCCACACAAGTAGCTCAGAACGCATTAGGTATACTACTTAGTGTTCCAGTGGAATATTTTATTCAAACCGAAACCGTCACTACACGCTTTCTCTTACATAACATAGATACTTCTGTATCTTATAAGGACATCGCCGAGGAACTTGCGGAACAAGGTCTTTATACGCTTGAAGTTCGCCGATTTGTCCGGAAATCACAGGACGCCGAACTCCCCTCTTTGACTGTTCTTGTAACTTTGTTAGGTACAGTCGGTAACAAAAGTATCCGAACACTAGCAAAAATTCCTATGAAAAAAAGTACACTTTATACGGTTTTGTTAAATTAATCCTTATCGAATCCTGTTCTCAGTCAGTCTAAGAACAGTCGATAACGATTTATTTCAACCATACGACTTTCTCTTACCCTGAAATTTAATACTATAAATACAGGTTCGAGATTAAGAGGTAAGATAACGAGTACTGTTATGTAAACCTATGTTAAACAATTCAAATTAGGCTTCGGAAGAGTTTTATATGATGATTACTTCTGTGTGAGGGGGGCTACCGCTCGCCTCAACCCTCCATTTCATTAATGCACCTACATTTATATAGAATTTAATTCTGTTATTATAATTAAAAGTTTACATACAATTATACAGACAATTATCACATGCAACATTCCAGTGCCGGCCCAAGCAAATTTGGCGCCCTAGGCGAAAAATTTTCGTGGCGCCCCATTAAAACAAATTTTTAAAAAATGGAAGACACGCAGACAATTATACACGTACAAATACAGTAATAAAAAATCAACTATTTATTTTTATTACATATTATTGTTTTTTCGGTGCTACTTTTAGCAGTAGTAGAAACAATATCCTTCAAATGAATTGTTTTAGCTCCATCTTGATCTGTTGATAATGGTGATAGTCCTACAAATCGTTCTCACGTCACTATAGAACGCTGGTAAGTTTTTATTAATTTCAATTATATGAAGCTGGGTTCTCCACTGGCCACAGACACAGGAAGTGTCAGCAACAATTTTATTGCTGTTACTAAATTCAATACGCAATGTACTAGTTCGTGTTCTTAAAAATTATTCAAAACTTCTTGTAGTGTACTTTCATCAACATCTTTAGAGTCTCCTTGAGTCAGATAATCTCCTAATCTTCTACATAATTTCAAAATCACTTTGAAAGTTTTTTTTTTTTTTTTTTTTTTTTTTTTACGACTCACAATCGTTAGAAAGGCATCAGAAAACATGATTTATCTTTTTGGTCTGTTTGATCATTCGAATTTCTTGCTGTATCAAGAAAATAAATATAAAAATTAATCTTAAAATGATGTTTAGCATCACTTGTTGATTTATCAGCTGACTGCATAATTAAACTTCTTTTTCATTTTTCGTAATCGGGCTGGCTCTGACTCCGATGGGAATGGTACCGCAATATTAATTTCTTCTAAAAATGCCTCCTGTTTATCAAATCCGAAATCACTTTTACAGTTTCCAAGAAAACAATTTTGTTTTTAGTAGTGCATTAGTAGTGGAGTTTGGGTCACATTTTCACCATTGCCACGTCGTCTTTTGTTATGTACTGACGGAAACTTTCTTCACTTATTTTCTAATAGGAAATTAACATTTTTTATACATGATTTGGCTTGTGTTCGTCGAGAATGGACAACTAGAACGAGGCAGAGCTTTCAATGTTTATGGGTTAAAAGAAGACTCCTACAGGTTAAATAAAAGAAAATCGTCAGGACTTTGAATGACGTCAGAGAGTCATGTCGTCTATTCGCTGCAGATTACCCATAGAATTTTCTCACATTGCAAGGATACATAAACTCAAAGTGAAACCGGAAGCATTTTCCATGTTCTGTTTATCAAAGCCTCAATCTTTATTTCTTTCACATTAAACTACTGTTTATTTACTAATTATTTTGGAAGATGAAGCAAGATTTTTGCTTATTCAGATTCAGGTGGAAAAATCTTTTGTTTTTTCAAATTATTATCCTGATAGTGTTTCTTTAGTATTCGGACGAAAATAACTTTTCAAATGAGCCTAATTTGCTTTGTTAATGATATTTTTCTCTAATTTTCTCTTACAAAATTGTACTCCAAAATTTTTTTTTCTGTTAACAGCTAGTCTCAAGTATCAACTGTACTGAAAACTAAATTTCACGTTTTATTACTAAGTTGAGCTACTAGAAAAAGAAACTATAACAGAATCATTTTGTAAAATTTCAAAAAGCCCCCACGCATAGCACCTACAAAGTCACCTAGTCTAAAGAGCTAAAACTTCTTTCTAGTTAGAGCTAGCTTCCTTCAAATCTTATTATTATTATTATTTTCTTTTTAAGTCAGTTCAAAATTATAAAATTAAAATATTTATAACTTTTCGTATAAAAAGTAAATATAAAACAAAAAGTAATAAGATAAATAATAATGTAATACTTATACACATTCTTACTTTTATAATCTTTTTCAATCAATCATCTGCGTCAGACGTGTATACAAAGGTAATCTGAAGTAATCCTTTTTTCTTTCGATTGCTATACCCTGGTAAAATTGCTTTTCTACGAGCTGAGCAACTGAGAAAATTCTAATAAAAAAATATCTTTTGCGTGCAAAACACACTCAAAGTAAAAAAAAAAAAAAAAAGGCTGAAGTTTCATTTTTTTTGTCAGTTTTTTATAATCATTAAACTCAACATTGTGCCAATACATTAAACCTCTTCGCTTCGTAAAATGTGCTCTTGCAGCGAAAGCAAATTTACAGTTAAACTGGAAACAAAAATGAGAGTCTATTCATTTCTATTAAGGTCGACTTGACAAATTGATGAATATTCAGTAAAAAATGGTTGTTTCGAGTTGCCAAAGTTTCGAAGTTCTAATTTCAATAGAAGCCGAGTTCTGGAATTTCCAGCTACATTTTAACACAGAATTAACCTGATATTTTATCATTTGTAGTCAAGAATTTAAAAAGAAGCTGATTAACTCCCGAGAAGTCGATTGTATTCAGTAAATTGTTATGAGCAATCGTCTCATAGAGATTGCGCTTCAATCATTTGATTATCATTCCTGATCCTGAATAAGTGAAATTCCTGCTCTATAGTGTAATGTAATTAATGCTTTTACTTTACTTTTGACTGCTTGCCCCAGGATTCGAAACAGTCCAATAGGACTATTTCAAAAATACTCTTTAAAATGCTAGTTTTATTTGTTTGTTTCGAGAATATTCATTGAATTGACAGTTTTGCTGGACTGTTTCGAGAATATGAGTTAAATAAAGCTCATTCATCAACTTGAACCTACATGTGCATTTATGATCTTCTTTTCTTGAACAAGAAAGTCGCTGTTTCGTAATATTTGATTTGGCACCTGATGTAAGGCAGATACACTTAATGATTTTGACTAGAAGTATTGCAGAAGACATGAAAGAACTTGAAGCTTAGACTGTCTAGTTAAAAGAATTGAAAGCTGGACAAAATCATATGATAGCAGCACAACATGAGATGAAAATCAGAGATGAAGGATGGATAAAAGAAGATGAAAGCTAGACAACATGAATTGAGAGAATAGCTGAAACCCTGACAAGAGGAGTTAAGGATAAAATAAAAACCATGTAAGAAGAGATTCGTTGAAAAGTTAAAGTAATCCAAGAGAAAATGCAAGAGCGAAAGAACTTTTTGAGGAAAAAATAAACTTTAATGTTGAAAAGACAATTCAAGCAAAGTTTCGAGAAATTAAAGGTTCCAATTGCCTATATGTAGCACTAGTGCGACATAAAGCTCACTTTCCTACCCTCCAAAAATAAAAGATAGCTTTTAGGGAAAGTATTTAAAAATAAGAAAGATATACAAAGGAAAGACCGAAACATAAAAGATGTGCAAGGGATGATTCATGAGATGACACATGATGTACAATTTAGACCCTTGAATGGAAAGTCAAAACTCTATAGTTCCAATAAAGTACAGCCCCATTAAATAATAACTCGGTGACTTTTAGATATAGTGTAAAGCTGTTAAAAATTAGATGGACAGATTTAATGACGGACTGTTTTCAAAACTAAATTCGACGTTGTAAGTTTTTGAAATAAATAGATCGTTATTATGGTAAAATCAAGCCAGTTGTTGGTGACTCTTTCTCTAGCGCTTCTCATCAGATAAATTAGATTGACTTTGATGCCCTGAAAAGTCAATTCGAGGATTATCCATTTACTTCATTTTTACACATCCAATTGAAAACACGCCAAGAAAAACTCAGTAAATGTTTCCAAGTCATAGCAGCAGACTTGTACCTTTTAATCCTTTCTAGACAAAGATTGTAAGTGTTTAAAAATTTCACACAACATGAGTGCTGTGTTTCCAAGACTACATTTTATCTGTTCTAAAGTGCCGTTAGATAGTAAAAAATAAAATAGATTTTGATGTCTGGATTGTGCCGCCCTCTAGATCTGAGCGCCCTAGGCTATCGCCTAGTTCGCCTATATGGTCGAGCCGGCCCTGCAACATTCATTGAAACTTATCTGATCAAACTTTTCCAGCAACAAACGTATATTAACTTCAAAATACAACATTTGGATCTCCTAAACTTATTCGTTTTTAAGTTACTCTAAGAAAGACAGACAAAGATCAAACAATAAAAAACTTGACTATGGGAATCAGGCAGCCTCAAAATGTGTAACTATGGAAAAAACAAGCGATGAATATTTAGCTTAAAACATACATTTTTTACAATATCTCTATGAGGAATTTATTTCAATTCCCGAACAGCTTTCCTGGAAATGGTGAAATAGTAAAACACATCCACTAACAACAAATAACTAGTGTGTTGTGGCCACCACATGACTTTCTTCTATATTTTCCTATACGAATTCCCTCAGTAAAAATAATTTATTAAAATTATTTTAAAAAATTATCTTCCACGATAATGCAGACGATTTCCATATTAGAGAAGTAGTATAACACTCAAAATTTAAAAAAGTCTAATTTATTCTTAATATTACATAAAAAAAAAAAAAAAAAAATTGGTTAAAAATGAAAAAAATCGATAACTTTATTTTAAATTATCGCAGATCGATGGTTCAACCATTCGTTTTAAAGGTATTGGCGAGCTCTTTTAAAAGATACCCATCATGAAAATTTACTCCCCTCGAGGGGGTGGCGAGACTCCTACATACACAAAATTTTTTACCCATTTGACTATCTCTGTTACAAAAAATATATATTCGTTTCATTTGGTTTAGTGCAGTCTATAGATGTTAATGTTTAACTCTATTTACCTGCAATTTCCCCCATAGATGTAATGTATTTGAATACTTTTCAGTGTCCCTGTACACGAACCATTTGCTTCATCTCAACGAAAAGCTTAGTGTAGCATCCCTATATGATACACATTTAGAATACTGACAAAGAAACATTCAAAAGGGGTCATCTTCAAAAAGTATTGAAAAAAAATACATGTGATTCTACTCTTCATAAAACACCAGAAAATGAAAAAAATATCGGCTGAAATTAATTACAGCGACCACAAAAAATTATCAAAATTAAGCATATTTGCCGATTTCACACTGCTAGGGGATTGATTTTGAGTACTTGGCGGAAAAGCAAAACACGGTTCTATTCTCACACGGCAATCTCGGTGCTAGCAAACGTATTGCCTAACAGCGCTAAATCGCCAAATATGCTTAATTTTGATAATTTTTTTTGCTCGCTGTAATTAATTTCAGCCGATAATTTTTTCATTTTCTGGTATTTTATAAAGAGTAGAATCACATATATTTTTTTTAAATACTTTTTGAAGATGACACCTTTTGAATGTTCCCTTGTAAGATAGTTTGGAGCAGAGTTGTGCATGAAAACATGATTTTGCCCATCCCCACTCCCCAAGGGAGGATAAGGTGGATTTTTGCAAAATCTACTGTAGTTAGTGTGTGTCTTGAGTACGCATAACCAATCGACATATAAAAAAAACGCTGTTCTGAGATAATTTGGAGTAGAGATCCTCTTAAAAGTGTTTTGTGCCCCCCTCCCTGTCTTTGACGGGGGGGAGGGGAAATTTTTGTAAGATCCCTTTATAATGCGTGTTTGGAATGCATAAACAACCCACATATAAAAATTAATCTTACTGAGATAATTTGAAGCAAAGTTATGCTTGGAAACATGTTTTTTGTCCCACCCCCACCCCCAAGGGGCGATAGGACAGAATTTTACAAAATCTCTTTGAAGTATGTGTCTTGAGTATGCATAACCAATTGGCATATCAAAAAATCACTATCCTGAGATAATTTGGACCACAGTTACTTCTATAAGCGTATTTTTTATCCCCCCCCCCCAACCAAGCCTTAAAAGGGGGGGAGGATGAATTTTCGTAAAATCCCTTTACTGTATGTGTTGGGAAGGCATAAACAACTCACATATACAAATTAATCTTGCTGAGATAATTTGAAGCAAAGTTATACTTGGAAACGGGTTTATTGCCCCTCCCACCCCCAAGGTGGAAAGGGGAGACTTTCACAAAATCCCATTACAATGGGTGTTGGAGACACATAAGTAAGCCACACACTAAAATTTGTGACCTCAGCACCTATAGATTTCCACGGACAAATTTAGCGCTAAAAGGGGGGTTGAATATACCCCTCGTAACACCCTCCCAAAATCGGAAAAAATCAAAATTGAGTTTTTACAAATACCTTCAAGAAGACACTTGGCGTTTTTTTTTTTTTTTTTTTTATATCTTTGAGCTATTACTGCTAGAATTTTACGCGAAAATCCTTACTTTGCTAAATTTGCCTCCGAAAATCCTTTTTACCCCTCTCTCCCCTTAAAAATCAAAAATTGCAGAAAATGTTTTTTTTTTTTTTTTTAATTCAAGTCTAGTCTCTCCATCTGCAATTTCTCCACCGTGAAGTAATTTGGAGCTGAGTTATGCTTATAAAGGTGTTTTTACCTTCTGTGCCTCCGAAAATTATTTTTATCCCCTCCCAACCTTAAAAATCCAAAATCACAGAAAATGATTTTTTTTGTATTCAAATCTAGTCTCCACATCTGCAATTTCTTCACTGTGAAGTAATTTGGAGCCTAGTTATGCTTATAAATATGTTTTTGCCTTCCGCACCTCCGAAAATCATTTTTACCTCTTCCCCCCTTAAAAATCCAAAATAGCAGAAAATGATTTTTTTTGTATTCAAGTCTAGTCTCCCCATCTGCAATTTCTTCACCATGAAGTGATTTGGAGCCGAGTTATGCTTATAAAGGTGGATTTTGCCTTCTGCCCCCTCGAAGGGGAGGGGGGGGGTATTTTGCAAAATCCCGTCTTAGTGAGCGTTAGATTCCTAAAACGAACCAGCTCACCAAAGATTGTGACTCTATCTCCCATAGGATCGCCACGACCGTGTTAAGTTAGTGATAAGTGAGTTTACTCTTTTATATATATAGATAAACTGGAGTGAATGGCTGATTTTTATACCAACTATGTGAAAAATACCATTACCGGGAATCAAACCCGGGCTCTCCGCTTAACACGCAGATGCTGTACCACTGAGCTATCCTGGCTGATAACCAGCTTGGCATTTCTCACATAATACACGTTGGCAAGGTCACCGAGTCAGCAAAAGCAGCTATGTGAGGGAAAAATATTAATCATAGCATAACTCCAATAGACCACGAAATTTTAATTTGGAAATTTCAATCATCAACCTTGAAAATTCATTTCAGATCAGCAGGAGTGGATGTTTGATTTTTATACCAACTATGTGAAAAATACCATAGCCAGGAATCGAACTGGGGCACTCCGCTTAATAATATTCGTTGTCAAGGCGTACCAACTATGTGAAAAATACCAGAGCTGGGAATCGAAGGGCCCAGGTTCGATTCCCGGCTCTGGTATTTTTCACATAGTTGGTATAACAGTCAACAATCCCCTCCAGTTTATCTGAAAGGACTTTTCAAGGTTGATGAATAAAAATCTCCAAATCACTTATATTTTATTAGTAAGGAAAAATATCTTTTTTGATTTTAGAAAAATTCACACCAGGTCCCCACTGCCCTCGGCAGTGTAAACTTGAGTTTGTTACTCACTCTTCTCAAAATTTGTTCCTCTTAATGATACTATTTCTTTATAAGTCAGAAAAAATAAAAGTATTTCTGATTGAAGAAAAAAATCTCACTCCAGGTCCCATTATTTTCGGCAGTGCAGGCCCATGCACAGTACATAAGCTTATTTAAATTCAACCTATTAACTACACTAATTTTTATCTTTTTGAGGATATGGAAAATATGCCTGCTTAAATTTGAAATGTGCATGATAACGCCACCTAACCAACAATGCCGTCCCCGTCGGAGGTTAAATTTAAAATTAAACAGAAGCATTGGCATAAAAGAACCAATTATGAATGCAGATGATTCTCATCTCAGAAAGGTATTATACTGAATATTCAAAGAAAGTGAATTTTTTCTGTGAACATGATATCTTTCTAGTTTACGGGGAAAGTTGAAATATAGAAGTGCCACCTATTGGTAAATTTGCACGCAATTTAATCAGCATAATGTCTCATAATGACCTTTTCATGTATCAAGTTTTGTTTGATTATATGCAATAGAACAGGAGCTATAGCTTAGCCTTAAATTAAGGAAATTGCCATACAGAAGCACCACCTGTTGAGTGTTTGGCACCAAAAGTTGATGTATGCTAATTTGTGTCAAGGTGGGCATTTCCTTATAAATTTATATGCAACTAGCAGGCTATGCCCGCTTCACTGGTCACTATTTTTAAATGAATCATTATAATTAATGAGTTCTCAAAATTGCATTAATTTTTATCATGTGAAAAAAAAAAGAAAAAAAAACTCTGATCGGGAAAAATGTCGCACCGGGTCCCCACTGCCTTCGGCAGCGTAGACCCGTGCGCGATCGCACGCGCGAATGCATATATATGTGCGCCCTAATAATTTTACAAATACGAAAATATCCGCAATCGATTTGTAAGTATCAAAAACCTCTATGCACCAGTTTTGAACGATCTATCTCTATCTTTATTTTTTTGCCCTTCCGCTCCCTCCCCCCTTCCCGCCCATCCCAATAATTTTAAAAATTCAAAAATATCCGCAATCGATTAGTAGGTATCGAAAACCTCGATGTACCAATTTTGAATGATCTAACTCTATTTTTTTTTGCCCCTCTGCCCCCCCTTCCCGGCCCTTCTAATAAGTTTACACTTTCGAAAATATCCCCATTCGATTTGCAGGCCTCTAAAACCTATCTGTACCAATTTTGAACGGCCTAACTGTATTTCTATTTGTTTTTGCGCATAGCCCCCCTTACCGCCCCTCCTAATAATTTTACAAATTCGAAAATATCCGCAATCGATTTGTAAGTGTCGAAAACCTCTACCAATTTTGAACGATCTAACTGAATTTTTATTTTTTTGCCCCCCCCCCTCTCCCATCCCCCCTTCTCGCCCTCCTAATAACTTTACACTTTCGAAAATATCCCCATTCGACTTGCAGGCCTTTAAAACCTGTCTGTACCAATTTTGAACGCCTAACTGTATTTCTATTTGTTTTTGCCCATAGCCCCCCCTTACCGCCCCTCCTAATAATTTTACAAATTCTAAAATATCCGCAATCGATTTCTAAGTATCGAAAAGCTCTATATACCAATTTTGAACGATCTATTTTTATTTTTTTGCCCCCCCTCTCCCCTCCCCCCTTCTCGCCCCTCCTAATAACTTTACACTTTCGAAAATATCCCCATTCGACTTGCAGGCCTCTTAAACCTATCTGTACCAATTTTGAACGGCCTAACTGTATTTCTATTTGTTTTTGCCCCATAGCCCCCCCTTACCGACCCACCCCCCTACCCGCCCCTCCTAATAATTTTACAAATTCAAAAATATCCGCAATCGATTTGTAAGTATCGAAAACCTCTATGTACCAATTTTGAACGATCTGACACTATTTTCATTTTTTTGCCTCCCTCCCCTCCCCCCTTCTCGCCCCTCCTAATAACTTTACACAATCGAAAATATCCCCATTCGATTTGCAGGCCTCTTAAACCTATCTGTAACAATTTTGAACGGCGTAACTGTATTTCTATTTGTTTTTGCCCCATAGCCCCCTTACCGCCCTACCCCCCCTACCCGCCCCTCCTAATAATTTTACAAATTCAAAAATATCCGCAGTCGATTTGTAAGTATCGAAAACCTCTATATACCAATTTTGAACGATCTGACACTATTTTTATTTTTTTGCCCCCCCTCCCCTCCCCCCTTCTTGCCCCTCCTAATAACTTTACACAATCGTAAATATCCCCATTCGACTTGCAGGCCTTTAAAACCTATCTGTACCAATTTTGAACGGCCTAACTGTATTTCTATTTGTTTTTGCTCCATAGCCCCCCCCCCCTTGCTGCCCCACCTGGGGGCTGAATTTCTAAAATTCCAGAAATTGGTTTGTAGATAGTTTCATTAGCTATATTTTAGAGCAAAAATTTCACGTATATCTATTTTTTTTTTGTTTGAGATATGTAGGATTATGCGAAATCACGTTTTGCCCCCCCCCGCCCCCCTTGGGGACCGAATTCCAATAATTCCAGAAACCGATTTTTAGACATTTGTATTAGCTATATTTTAAAGCAAAAATTTTACGGATATCTGTTTTTTTGTTTCAGATATGAAGGATTTTGTGAAATTACGTTTTGCCCCCCCCGTCCCCCCCTCGGGGGGCGAATTTTGTAAAATCGCTTGCGGCGTTGTGTTTCTCGGGTCGTAAACATTAACCGTGCCGAATTTTGTCCCGGTCGGTGAAACGGCCTAGGTTTCTATAGCGGACACACACACACACACAGACAGATTCTGCTTTTATATATATATAGATTTTATTCATTAGTTCCTGAGATGTAGCCTTCCCTGAAATTGCAGAAATTAATGAATAGCAGCGGCACCATTTAAGCAATTTCCACCAAAAGCTGATAGATACTAATTTAAGTCACGGTGCAGAATTTATATATAAATTTATATGGAATTCTGTGCAGTAGTTTCTGAGATGCATTTGCCAAATTTTTTTTCTCTCTCTCTCTCTCACACACACACCGAGAGACATTTTCTAAAAATGGTCAAGTCAAGTTCTGAGGTTCTCAAAATGTGTAAATCCATCGAAAACCAGAAGTCAAAAATTTTTACTAATCCATTGTTTTCTGCTATTGATTATAAAAGAAAGTAATGAATAAATGAATGCATATTTAAGTTTTCATTTTATTCTCTATTCAATAAAAGAAATTATTGGATTTGTTAAAATTTTCGACTTCTGGTTTTTGATGGATTCACACATTGTGTAAGGTACAAAACAAGATCTGACCATTTTTAGAAAATGTCTGTATCAGGATGTATATGACAAAAATTTTATTGCAACTCTATATCAGGAACTACTGCATAAAATGATATATAAATTTATATGAATTTGCATCTTGACATGAATTAGTGCTTATGCCTTTCAACTTTTGGTGCCAATCGCTCAACAGGTGATGCTTATATGCAGCAATTTCTGTAATTTTAGGGATATATCTCAGGCACTAATGTGCAGAATTGCATATAAATTCACCTTGATACAAATTAGTGCACATCAGCTTTAATGCCAATCAATCAAAATGTGCCGCTGCTGTACAAAACAAATCTAAAATTGAATGCTTAAAAACAATTTCATTTGTAAAAGAAAAAAAAAATATATATATATCAGGGGTCGATCCAGGTTTTAATTTTTGGGTCCCTTTTTTGTGAAATTTTTATTTATTTTTGTGAAAAAGTAAAATATTGTGTAAAATATTCAGTTTTTACAATCAGTTTATGTAATGTTTAATATCAAGTTAATAGAGTTTCGTTGAGCCAAATTAAGGCATAAATTAAAAATAATACTGAAAATATGAAAACATTTAATAAAAGGATCATTTTTATAAAACAAAATCTTGTGAAAGGACTCATTTTATAAATTTGAATTTTGTGAAGGGTCCCTTTGTATGGATTTGAATTTTGTGAAGGGTCCCTTTTTATGAATTCTAATTTTGTGAAGGGTCCCTTTTTACTATGTGGAATTTTGTGAAGGGACCCAAATTTTGCCTGGATCGACCCCTGTATATAGTGTTTAGCACCTCAATTCTTTCAATATAACAGCTGTTGCGACTAAAAGAAAGAAAAAATTAATAAATAGATTTCTGATCTTTGAATTATTTTGAGATTTGACCACTTCATCTCAAAGATAAAAAAAGAACTTAATAATGAAGACAAGTTAGGTGTACAGATGTGTTTACCAAATTTTGTTCAAAAATTGGAAAGCTGAAGTTCATATCTCAAAAACTGCTTCTACACGTTTTTTGCAAAATCACCATTTTATCTGCCTTTTAAATGTCCTTTCATATGTATTAGTTGATGTCCAGTGTACATGTGTTTTCAAAGTTTTGGTAAAATCAGGTGGGGATACCAACATCAGTATCTAAAAAAGGTTAATTTTCATTAATTTTGCTGCATAAACATATGTCTAAATATCTTTTTTTCTGAATTAATTGGTTAGCACAGAAAAGTTGATATGTTTCTGATTATTTAGATCAATTTTTATATATTTCTCAAATAGGTGTTTCAAAAAACAGCTCTCTCTCTCTATATTTTTTAATTTGCTATATAAAGTCTTTAGATGTCTGTTTATGACATGCATATTAGTTGGTTATCACAGGAAAGTATGTAAGAGTCATTATTAGTTGGGTCAACCTTTTTCGTTTCTGATTACACTATCTCCAAAAAGACGGGGGAGAAACTTTCCAGGGGCTACATCTTAGTGATGGGCATTTCAATACCTTTTTCTGTGTCCACACACTACGTGTTAACGCATCAACACGTTTTCAGTAGATTAGTAGATTGACAGTTACAAATTATGTAATTTTGTCCTCTGATCACTGTATGTTTATATGTATAGATAATTATCACACAGGGAAATGAAACAAATGTGCCAAAATTTGATACTGTATTGAAATCTGCACAGAGCAGAGCAGCCAACATTCTAATTTATTCCGGAGTATTTTTAAGCCCTGCCTTTATTCTATACCATTTTTTTCTTTTAAATAGTAATTTTTTCTTATTTTATTGTAATTAAGTAATAGTGAAAAATATTCTAAAAATAAAGTGGTGCAAAATAAAATTGAGGCTAAAAATGCTCCAGAATAAATTAAAATTTAGAAATTTTTTGTATATGAATTCATCAACCGTGAATTTTTAACCTATTTAAAAATGAATTAAAATGTTGTCAACTATGACAGAGTAATGTGTTGGAAACCTCGACACACTAATGATGTGTCGATACGTCAACACACTGGCCATCTCTGTTACACCTGAATTTGCCTTACACTGTATTAAGAACTCTCTAAATATAATTTATTATTGGTATGAATAAACATTTTTTTTTTTTTTAATTGAAGCATAATTTAATTAAAAGTTCAAACCTTACTTTATAGCTTTGGAGTTGGTATATTCGATTCATTGTCGTTTTATAGGAACTGCTATTATTAACTATTTCCAACGTTTCACAACAGAATGCATAGTTAAGTTTGTTGTAATTTGCAATTTTTGTATTTTTATTAAATTTAATATCAGTATTACTGGCTTGGTATGCTTTAGTTACGGTAGTGATAATTTTTCCTTAAAGGTGCCTTCACACTGGACGTTCCGTTCCGCTGTCCGTCGTCCGCAGAGATTCCGTCAGTGAACTCCGTTACATTCCGCAGGAGTTTACTGGCGTCAGAAGAATCCCGAGGGCAGGGAGAGTACAAAGAAATGAACCAATCACGTTGCAGGGCAGTAACAGGCAATAGCCAGCCTTTTAAAAAACATCTGTTTTGAGTTTTGATTTTCTTTAGAATTCAGCGAGCAACATTACATACATTCATTCAAAGCGAATTTGGAAATAGAAAATTAAAGAATTTGAATTATAATAGACATCGATATATACCTAATATTTCTCGAAATAGTCATACTTTAATTTCTTTCTTACTTTTACAAATTTTATTTAATGTAAATTTTAGCTATTTCTTTTACATTTTTCAATTTATAAATGCTTCCATATTTGTTTTTGTTTTTTAATTACTTCTTTAGAATGTAAGAGCTTTAAATCCATAAAATGAAATTTTAGAAATGTGTAAAATATATGAAATGCAATTTATTTACTGGGATGAAGAAACAAAATTCCTAACAAAATAAGTATTATAATAATAATATATTACTTTCTAAATTCATTTACTTCCCCCTTCCCCCCAAGCTAATTATTTTTAAACAACTAAGCTGAGGATCGCGATATTGGATCGAACATGGCACTTACTAGTCATTTTGAAGAAAGAAATTTAACTAATGAAATGTATATCTATATTTTATGTAAAACGAATTTGCATTATTTCTATGTTAGGATTAATTTTCCTGGTCATTTCATCTTTAATTAAAAAATTTCTACTATTAATTTTAAATAATGACAACAATTTTAATCAAAAGGTAAAATGAGGCTTTTTTAATCACTATTCAGAAAAAAAAATAAATAACGTTTCAAATGTAAAAAAATAATAAATAAATAATTTTGTAAAAAATAAATGTATGAATTGAAAACCTGAGAAATTTTTGTGCATAGGCTGAAGATAAAATTCTCCTTACAGAGTAACAAAGACATCTATTTTGCACTCCTCCCCCCTTTTCATGCTTATAATGTTTTATTTGCACTTGGGTCCTACGCCTAGGTAGATTACTTCCCTATTAATCTTTTTGAAGGAACCTAGCCTGTTTATAAGCAAATTTTGAAGAAAACCACAGGAAACTCTGAACAGCTAAGTAGCAAGTGCAACCTGGAATTGAACCAGGCAATCCCTGTCTACTAGTTTCGAGAGCAGAACCTCTTGGCTATTGTTGGAACATGATTTAATTCAAAGAAAAAAATTAATTGTTGAAATGTGTGCTATATATGTGATTGAAAAACATTTTCAAATTTTATTTAAAATAAGCTTGCAGTATTTCTATGCATTTTTTTTTTTTTTCTCAGTCATTCATTCCAACTTTAATTAAAAATTTTCCATCATTATTATTTTTTTTAATGTTGGCAATTTTAATCAAAAGACAGAAAGTCAATACTTAAATAACATTGTAATATTCTTTTAATTCGTATATTGAAAAGATTTAGATTAGTTTTTAGAATGGAAAATAAATAAATAATAAAATGTTCAAAAATTCTCTGTGTTTTCTAACTTTCTACTTTTTTTTTTTTTCTATTTTTCATCTTTTAAAAATATGTAATTTCAGATTATTTGGATTAATTACACCTATTTCTTGTACAACATTTCCATATTTCTAAATGTTCCTTCTTCTTTTTATTATTATTAATTTCAGATTGTAAGTTATTTAAATCCACGAACTGAAAGCTGAAGAAATTTGTAAAATATATTAAATACGATACACTAATCGAGATAAAGAAAATATTCTCTTTACCAAATAATAAAAGCATTTATTTTTGTCCCCCATGCTAATTATGTTTTATTTTTAAGTGGAATTGTAGAGTTAATTGCCTCCATCATGATTTTTTAAAGATATTTTAGCCCAAATTTACGTGAGTTGTGAAGAAAACCATGGAAAACTCCAAATGGCTAGACAGGCGTGACGCAAGATCAAACCCGGCACTGCCAATCTACCAGTTTCGAGAGCAGAACTACTTGACCACTATTGAGACATGCTTTATTTGGAAGAAAAAAATTAAATGATGAAATGGATGTATTTATTGTATTTGATATAAGAATGACTTCTTTAATTTTTAAAATTATTTGGATAAAATGAAGCTATTTCTTACACAATATTTAAATTCTATGCAGAGTGAATTCCATGCGGATCTTTCTAAATGATCCTAGCTAGCACTTATGCACGATCCAAAGAAAACAATGGAAAACTCCAAGTAACTAGTCTGACCAAAAGCACTAACATTCCCAATTGGATGTTACAATTGTAAATTTTTCATTGGTCTGGAATAACATCTTGAAAACTCTTAGCCCCCCAAAAGTTAAGTTCTGGATCTGCCACTGAGTCTGACAAATGGAACTTTGGTTTCAACACGGCAGGTCCTATCTACCAGCTTTGGTGGAATGGTGTAGGTGTTAAAGCCGATTGATTACATGAGGTTCCGTGTCCTAGGTAAAGTACCATTAATGGAAATCTTTATAAGCAATCCAAGCTGGTATGTATTAGAGCTTTGAAGAAAACTACGGAAAATTCTGAACAGCTAGGCGGACTGATATATCCTGTCCTGGGTAGATTTGTGGGATGTTTAAATACCCTGTGGGTGAATAGGTAAATATTTTTGGGTATCTAGCCGAGGCCTGGGAACCCAAAAACTGGGTATTTTGAAAAAACAAGTATTTGTGAATGGGTGATAATTTTCTTATCTCGAAATGAAACGCAATACACATATACAGAATTTTTTATATACAATAATTCAACTAATGACACTGAAGGATGTTGATTATTGTATTGCATTCTTTTTCTTTATGATTTTTTTTTTTTTTTTTAATAATTCAAAGAGACTTTTTTAAACAGTAATATAGAAATATTGGATTAATTTTTGATTCCTGCAATATATTTGAAAAGTGGCAGATTTAAGGTGGGGGGGGGCTAGGGGGCTGACCCCCCCCCCCCCCCCTCAAAGTACTGACATTCCCAACTGAACAGTACAATTGCAAACTTTTCATTAATCTGGAATTACATCTTGAAAAATCTTAGCCTCCCCCCCAAAAGTTAAGTTCTGGATCTGCCACTGTATTTGAACAGGTTTTCATATGTATGACATAATTTACAATATTTTTTTAATTAAAAGTTTTGATGAAGTTTATTTAAAAAAAATTAATCAGCATTCATGATAAAATATATTCTAAAACTTAAGTGCGATAGCAGTGTAATTTTTCTAGTGTAAAGCAATGTCACTAATAATAAAATAATTTTTAACTATGTTTATGCCATAGTATAGATGATGCGAGAGAAGCTTGAATTCTTAATTTTCTTACAGATACCATGCTACAAGTCAGTTTTGATTTCATGAACAGTTAGTCACTCCCTTTGTACACATGTTAATGTTACTTTAAATTTTATGCTAAAAGGTGAAAAATAAAGATAGGAATGAAAAAGGACTTGTTTTTATTTTTTTTAAATGTTAACGGGACTCTCTCTACTTATCGTCGCCAGAAGCCAAAGCCAGGATTATTCTATGTGGAATTTTGTCCTATCATAACTCATGAACTTAACACATATTTTTAAATTCCATTTTTGTATTCAGAAAATTCATAAATATTAAACAGTTTATTTTCTTTCTTTCTTAAAAAAAAAAAAAAAAAAAAAAAAAAGCTCTAAAACACAAAACATTGCTTTACCAAAGTCCACAATATACTTGTAATATTTTATTTTTGAAGTTATTACAAAACTTTTAGTATACTTTGTTACATTAAAAGAAATGACTATAAACATTAAAAGTTTAGACCCAATTTTTGTTTTATTTTAAGATTATTTTAACAGGTTTTTTATGATTAAATCTTTTGGTTTTATAAAATTAAAAAATTTTTAAAAAGGCTCAAATGCTTTTAACTTTACATATATTTCCTCTCTCTATCTCTTTTTGTACTTAGCAATATCATATTATACATAAATACAAATGTTTTATTCTAACAGAGTTCTTTGAAAAATAAATACTCAGGTATTTTACATTACTAGTCCAGTCCACCAGTAGCCAAGTGGTTCTGTGCTCAAAGGGAGTAGACATGAGGTGTTGGATTTAGTCCCAAATTGCACTTGCCATTCTAGCCGCTAGTAGTTTTCCATGATTTTCTCCTAAACTTGTATAAATACGGACTAGATCACCTCAGAAAGACCTCCACAGAGAGGACTCCTCCTTCAGAGCCTAAGACCCTAATGCAGTCCGTCGGCTTTACTTCCAAACATACATTAGTAGATTTGGGTGAATTACCCTTCGAGGGGCTCTACTAAATTGTCTTAGCCTATTCTTGTGCTAGTTTTTGGAGAAAATCACAGAAAATTCTAAGTGGCTAAGACGAAAAGCATAACTGGAGACCTGGGATTGAACCTGATACTGTCTGATTGTCAGCTTAGTGAGCAGAACCTCTCGGCCACTGATGGGACGCCAGTGGTTAAAAGATAAAAAAAATCTTGTAACATTATCAAGACAATGTGAAGTAAAAATAACCTGAAAAATTTTAACTTAGAAATTTGAATTATTTCTATGATAAAATTAATTTTTACAGTCTTCCTAAATATATTTCAAAAATTTATGCAATTAAGAATTTCAATGAATTTAATGAAATAATAAAAAGCAGTGATTTAAACCATAAAAGTGTCGAATAATAGTTTACTAGCTTAATTCCCTAAACTTGACCATGCATAAAAAGTACACAAAATTCTGTATTGCAGCAATCACTAATACATATGTACGTATGTGTAATACATCGGGAAAAAATACACATATATATAATTTGATACCAATCCTACACACTGTGCATTTGAAATTATAACAATTTTAACACAGTGTTAAGAACTTTATGTAAATAAATAATTAAAAAAAAAAAAAAAAAAAAAAAAAAATGCTTAAGCTGATGAAGGATTAAAATTTAAGAAGAATTACAATTTACCTAAACTTTACCATAAGGATCCTTTAGCAGTCAGCTTCGGCACATCTTCAGATGTATGTGTTATCTTAGATTTCTTCTTCCTTTACACCTGGATTTTAGCATACCGCTTCATTTGGCATCTAGGCACATACGCTAACTAGATTACATAAATAGACACAGTATAAAAATTGTGCCTATAAATGTAATCCAGCTGGCAATCAAAAGTGGAAGACTGTTTCAAGTAAACCTGCCATATACATATGCTTCATCTTCATCAAACTGGAAAAAACATGCTTACATATACTGTTGAAAATTTAAACATGAAATAATAAAATATACATATATTCTCTAAAACTTCTACAGCAACCAAATTCTTAATTTATTAGAATTAACTGGCTTTGTGTAGTGCTGTGTGTTATCTGAAAACTGCATATTAAAGTATTGTACTAAAAAATTTATTATGACAATTTGAAATCAGAAGTAAAATTTATCATAAAAAATCAAAATGATGAGCATGGACAAAAATACATGACGATTTAGTTTTATTTTATCCTGAACATTACACTTAACAGTCTTAAAAAGTAAGAAAGTAGCAAGATAGTGCTTCAAAACTTGTTTAAAGGAAATTCATAAGTGACAATCATTCATGTAAGAGGAAATTAAAATTCAACAATGTTTTACCAACCTTGTGCTTATAATAAGCTACAAGGTTGGTGCCCCTCTTTTAAGATTGGTTATAGAATATGAATTAAGGCTAATTGACTGCACTAGAGCCAGAGGGGTCTTTATAAGGGGTCCTAACCCATATCTAGACCCTCTTTAAAGAAAAATAAATAAATAAACAGATTTTCTGCTATATATTACAATCTTGCTTTTATCTTAAGTAACATCCACTGTTATCAACAATCACAGTAAAATTTCTATACTTTACAACAAGTGCATGGAATTAGTTTAACTAGAAAAAATACATATAAAAATTCAAAGAGAAAATTATTCACTACAATCTATTCATCATATTTCAGCAAAATTAAAAAAAAAAAAAAAAAAAATACATAAATTTTGCATAAAAAATAATTAATTCAAAAGCATCCACATTATTTTTTTAAATTACAATACATATTAAAAGCATGTTTCAAACTGCAATTCAATAATAATAAATAAAATCTACAAAATTAAATTTTTGAAATACTCAGAGAAACTGAGCAATAAAAACTAAAAAAAAAAAAAAAAATTCGTTATTTTTCATAACATAACATTAAAGTTTCAAAATACATTCGAAAATATGAAGAAAGAAAAATAGTCGTTTTAATAACATTTTGTTTGTTTTTTGTTGATTAACTTACAGTTTTATTGTTACTAAGTCTGGTTAATTCTCAAAATTTCAAGTGAAATACGAATCATGATAGCGGTATACATCAATAATATCTGAAAAATTAGGATCACTTATTAGTGAAGGGGAAAAAAAAAGCAGAAATTTGTGAAGGAAAACTGATAATTTTACACAAAAGCATACTTTTCCTATTTCAAACAAAGTAAAACGAGTATATAATAATAGTAATTAAATACTTATTTAATAATATAAGAGATAGTAGGCACTTTCCATAGTGAAACAATTAGTAAATAATAAAGCATAAGCAACTCGCATAAGTTTAAAAAGTCTTTAAATATGAACGAATTATTAGTATTTATCGAAAACAAACTTTAAATGCTAAAATAAATATACAATTAACCTGATACGTTATTAAGGTCAGAATTTATATTTACCTTTCATGTACTATTTTTCCTCTCTATGTAATCTTTTAGCCGACTCAAATCAAACAAATGTTTGTATCTTGAGATATTTCAGTGATAGAAATCATGTATTTTCTTATTCAAAATTCAAAACATCATATCAAATGCTGAAGCAAACATAAACAATCCAAAGTTACACGCGAGGCAAGCATGAAGGAAGTAAGATTCTCAT
This sequence comes from Salticus scenicus, assembly GCA_963930645.1. Taxonomy (NCBI): domain Eukaryota; kingdom Metazoa; phylum Arthropoda; class Arachnida; order Araneae; family Salticidae; genus Salticus; species Salticus scenicus. Next base: position 488,808 of record CAWVNO010001692.1, on the reverse strand, counting down.
TCAACAATCTGATTGGTTCACTGCTTGCGGTCGACAGCGGCGAGAACGTTCATTTCTAGCACAGACAGAAGCCAACGTTTTCCGCAAGAGAGCTTTGCGTTCATCCGTTGCGTTGACAAAATTCATCATTGCGCATGCGCTAGTTTCGCGGAGCGGTGCGGAACGGCCAGTGTGAAGCCCGCTTAAGTCTGGTGTTAATCTTTCATTTGGACATTTCGGTGTGACAACCTTCTTAATTGTTTGACTCTAGGATAATTTAGCAGGGTGCAGTACCAGCAGGCATTTTAAAGCATCTTAACACCTGGTGGCCCTTCCTGAAATTTTAAGTGTATAGAGGCTTTAAAATATTTTTCTTAACATTGTATCTTTCTGGAAGACAGTTTAGTTGCAGTGCAAGAACAAGTGAATACAAATAAAAATTATATAAACAGTTTACTTTTGTCACAAACAAAAATGAAACATAGAGGATAAAAAAAAAATATGGAAAAATTCGGCAAGTGTAATAATAATAATAATAATAAAAAAAGGCAAACATTGCTTTAAAAAACAAAAAAAAAAATGCCCCTTTTTATTAAGTTTTACTCAATTACTCTTTTATTCTAGAATCAGCACTTAACGAATCAAACTTTGAAAAAAATTACAACAAGCATTAAAGTTGCCCTAAGAGTTCATCTCTCTTTTTCAAATGTTGAACATAGTGTTTAATGCAAATTAATAATATTTTATTATTTTTTGTCAAATAAATTGGTTCAACAAGCATTTATCTCATATAGTATGATAATATAAACATTAGTTTTGGAAGTTAACTTATGTGTTTAATTGTTTTAGTATTTAATAACTAAATTCCGAAATGTCGTTTTATTGTTTATTTATTTATAGATTAATTGTTTACACATATATAAAACACTGACTTGTGTGTTTAACTAGAAATTCGTTTTAAAGTTTTTATCGTTTAAAAGATTTATTGGATTAACAGCTCTTTCGAAACTGGAAAAAAAAAGAAAAGATCCAAATACTTGATCTAAAGCAAAAGTATTTATATGATATACGTAAATTTGTGACTACAGCAACCAGATTTACCGTAGCCGAACCCGAAAGTAGTACCGTCAACAACAGTTCCTTACCTTCCGCTTCCGTGAGCATAAAATCGACTGCCGTAAAACAGATTCATTCAAAAAATGATTCGTTCTCTGAATCATCCGGCACAAGACTCCGGCATTCCTTCTGTGCATGCGTAATATGACTGCCGTAAGCCCATTAAAGTTACGGCTGCCGTAGCTTTAACCACAGCCAAGAAAATAAAAAACGGAAATTTTGGGGAGAAAACCAGTTTTTTTTTTTTTTTTTTTTTCTTCGGTTTTTTTCCAAAGGGGTTTCTTTCCATCCGGAAAAATTGAAAATGTTGATATCTCTAGCATAAAATAACATATTTAGAAATTTATAATACATTCAGATTCTTTTTTTTTTTTTTTTTTTTAATATTTTTTCATATTCAGTATATTACATGAAAATACTGATTCTGATAATGTTCATATTGCAAAAATAAAGTTTTAAAATGGTAATCTTGAAATATTTAAGTATTATAAAGACCTCCCTCCCATTACATTCATTTGATATTACTTATTCAAGTTCCGTATACTTATCTTTTTTCTTGAATATATATCCTTAGACTTGTTTAACTGTATTATTTCAATGTGGGTGGATACATATTTTTGGATATGTTATATATATACATAAATGCATGTAACCCCCCCCCCCCCCGAAAAAAAAAAGCAGTTTTTTGTCAAAAAATTTATTTCACAATTTACAAAAATTATATGCGCAAAAATCTACTTCATTTATGTTTTTTACGTCTGAGATAACTTTTATATTATAAAACAATAACAAAATGTTGTTTTAAATTTACAAATTTCAATTAACTTTAAATTAAACTTTTATTTTATCTTCATGATTAACTTTATTTTAAGTTTTATATTCATGAAGTACACTACACATATAAATGGTTAAAAATTATTAATGAAATTTTCATATTTTAAAATTTTTAATTTAGTGTTAAGTCCATTAAAAAGAAAAAACAAAATTATATAATTTTCAAATGAATCATTAAATTTTATTTAGTTTTTGAGCTTTGGATATAAAGAAATCGGATTCAAGTCGATGATTTTTTTTTTTTTTTTTTTGTCCGTTTGATTCTACACTAAATTCATTGTATCAATGCTGCCACGAGATGAACATTCAATAGGAATGCGCACCATATAAAAAATTAATGTTGATTTGACTAGTTTTTGGTGTTTAACACAAGGAAAGGTACTAGCAATTATGAAACAAAAAGCTTATGTTTTAATAGTAAAACCTTTTCCTATTTTTCTGTTAAGAAAAAATAATATGGATTACATGTATTTTTAAATGCTTAACACTTTATATTTTCAGAGATATTATAACAATGAAGAAACCCTATTTTTATACGTAAAAATTCCTTTTACCCCCCCCCCCCCCTCCAAAAAAAAAAAAAAAAAAAAAAAAAAAACTGTAAAAAACTGGTTTTTTTCCACTGCCTCAAAATTTCCGGAAATTATACATCTCTAAGTAAATCTCAAAAATTACATGACTATAAGGCATTGATTGAACAGTTCTACTTTCTTATAGCTGCTAGAATTTAATAAGGCGCGTTTAAGGAGAACACTGACCTTATATTCGTTGATGGTATATGTGAATTGAGAAAGACTGGAAGTAACATGACTCCTGCAGAGCATTTTATCCCTGAGCGTTAAAGTGGAGGGAAAGGGGGCTGTCTAAAATAATATATATAAGTGAAAGATATTTAATTTGTTGTTTGTTAGCAGGGGTAATAAGGGGAGAGTTTAAAAAAGTATCAGTGAGATATATTGAACAATTCTACTTATTTATAGGTTCTGGAATTTGAGTTAAAAAAGAACATTGACATTTATGTTGTGTGTAGAGAAAGATTGGAAATCGTAAGGATTTAACAAAGCGTTTGATGGCTGATTGTTAGTGAGAGTGAGAGATCATTAAAAATTTCATAAGTAAAATATATTAAAATTCTACTGCTTTATAGGTTCTAGAAGCTAATAAAGTGTGTTTAAAATGAACATTCACATTTATGCTGTGGATAGAAAAAGAGTGGAAAATGCATTTTTTCTGGCCAAAACCAGAAGACATGGAATTTCTACAGTATATTGTTTTCAAAAAATAAACTGCGATGTATATCTCGCATCTTGCTTTTTCTGTCACGTGTTTATTATGTTCAAAGTATGCAGTGATACTTTCATCCTATTACTACAAAATTCATATGATTAATATAGCATTTTTAAAAATTAGTTATGCGATATTTTAAAAATTTAGTTGTTTTCAGTAAGATATTATTTATATGTATGTTTCAAAAAATAAGCAGATTAAAGTTTTTGGAGAAACATTATAACATTACGATTTATATAAAAACAAAACTTTGTTTCGGTATTTTAGAAAGATTGGAGTGTATGGTTCATCTTTATATCAACACTGTGAAAAATGCCAGAGCCGGGAATCGAACCTGGGCCCTCTACTTAATGTGCAGATACGCTACCATTGAGACACTGTGGATGATAAAAAGCTGCGCATTTCCAACATAATATTCACTGGCAAGGTCCTTGTGTCTGCAAAATGCAGATATTATTATTCTATATAATTATCTATTGCATTTGCAGATACCTTGCCAATGGATATCATACGAGAAAAGGCAAATTGGTTATCAGCCACAGTAGCTCAGTGATAGAGTATCCATTAAATGGAGAGCCCAGGTTTGATTCCCAGTTTTAGCATTTTTCACATAGTTGGTATAAAGATTAACCTTACATTCCAATTTTTGTAAAATGAATTTTCATGGTTCATGAATCAATGAACATAATTTGTAAATAATACTTTAGACTTTAAGGCTGTACTCAAATGAGAAACTGAAGTTTGGGCATACTTTCTGACATTAGTTAAAAAATAAAGAAGTTTTTACTTTCACATATGTAAAAAAAATTGAACCTTCTGAGAGGTCGATCCAGGCAAAATTTGGGTTCCTTTTGCGGCCCCATCAGAAAATTCAGATTCATAAAAAGAGAGCCTTCACAAAATTCAAATTTATAAAATGCGTCCATGCACATGATTTTGTTTTATAAAAAATCTTCCTTTTATTCAATGTTTTCAGTATTACTTTTAATGAATGCCTTAATTTCGCTCAACGAAACTCTATTAACGTGATATTAAACATTACGTAGCGATAATTAAAACTGAAGATTTTACACAATATTTTACTTTTTCACAAAAATATTTTATACTTCACAAAAATTAATAAAAAAATCACAAAAATATTCTGTTTTTAACAAAAAAAAGGGACCCAAAAATTAAATCTGGATCGACTGCTGCTACCAGCCCAGTTTCCAGAAAATCGCACGACTTTTCCATTTTTCCTTTAAACCAAATATTTTGTCAAAAGAAATTTTCAAGAACACACTTTTTCCATAGTTGTAGGGAAAAGTTCTGACATATTCCTGGACAGAAAAACAGGGTTAGGATTAAACAAATACATTCTACATATACGCAGGGATCCCGAAAAAAAAGGGCACTTTTTAGATTAGCAAATCGCAAAATAATAAATATCAAATAAGGAATTTAAAGAATGACTTTCAAATTACATTTTTAGAAATTTCAATTGATTTGATACAGCATTTATTCAGTATAAACCAGGGGGAAGGGGTGGGGGGGGGAGAGCCAGGACCAGATCGAAAGAAAATAGTTTTTATATCACTCTCTTACCGATTTTAATGAAACTTTGTATAATCACGTACAATTTGTGAAAAAATTACAGCAAGTGTCAAACATACTTGGGGGGGGGGGGGTAAAGGGGGGGGGGGCAGAGAAAAACAAAAATGGGTTTTTATATATCATTATTTCACCGATTTTATAGATATATTCTATACCTATCACTTGCTTTTTAGGAAGATCACAGTGAGCATATTATATACCTGGGGGGGGGGGGCAAGAGGGGCGCAGATGGAAATAAAACATATTCTTCTTCAATTTACTCTAATTTGGATTTTAAAAAACCTTGTGTTACCACTTACTGTTTAAAAAAAAGTACAGTGAGTGTTACACATATCTGGGGGACGGTAGTTGCCAAGGGGATGAGGTAAAAAAGTGGTTTTTTATATCACCATGTTACCTATTTATGTGAAATTTTGTATTGATTATCAATTTTTATTAAAATAATAGTGAAAGTTACCTATAGTTGAAAAAGGGGGGGGGGGCAAGAGGGGGGGGGCAGATGAAAAATAAAATAATCTTTTTAAACATCACTTATAATCGTTTTTTTATGGACATTTTGCGTAAGTGATATTTTTACATTATTCAGAAATAATATTCAGTAATAATCACAATTATTAATATTTTGCATTTAAATATTTTATAGAATAATATAACACTATTCCCCCCCCCCTTAAATAACTGCTTAGGTTGCAAGTTTTTAAGAAAAAACAGTAATTCTGAATGTTAAACAACCTTGAGTTGTTTCTTAAATTCTTATAATTACCATGAGACAAGATAAATACTTTCTGGACAAGTATAAATTATTTAATAGTATTTACTTGCACACATTTCTTTTAAATTTTTTAGCAGGAGATATAAAGATATAAACAGGCACAAATATTTATACAATCAATAATAATAATAATAATAATAAAAGATAAATTTTTGATAGCAATAAGTGCAATAAATATTGATTATAAATATAATTATTTATAATTAAAATAATTATAAATTAATTAATATACAGGGTGATTCAAAAAAACGTTGACAAAATGACTTGGTAGATCAGTCATACAACAAGGATCAAAAATCGTATAGGAACAGAGGGTTGCAACAGAGATCCGGAGCCGCTACAGGGTGTCTAAAATAATACATAACACAAAGAGAAGAAACAAAACCATTACAGATCATTTTATTAATAATTACTCACTCACATTGGACTAATGCAAGCCAAATGTTGAGCCTACAGGAGATATTCAAAGTTTTTGCCAGATGCATCGAGACACGCCTGAACCTACGTTACATAGAACGCCGCACCTTCTCAAAGATACCAGGTGTATCCCGAACACATCCTGCTACCACAACGATTCTTCCTACCAAGTCTTAGGGCGTTGCAACAGGTGTTTCATACACAAGTCCTTTTAAATATCCCCATAAGAAAAAGTCCAAGGGAAACAGGTCTGGTGATTGTGTTGGCCATGCGATTGATCCACCACGACCACGACCAATCCAGCCACCAGAAAAAGTAGCCTGCAGATGTGCTCTGACGTCTGTGCTGAAATGTACAAGAGCTCTGTCGTGTTGAAATTGAATGTGTTGACGAATAGGCATCGGATCATCATTCAGAATTTCTGGCAGAACCTCTTGCAAGAATGTTAGATAAATGGGACCGTTAAGTCTTTCTGGGAGAATGTACGGACAAAGTAAAGAGTCACCTACAATGTGAGCCCGCACGTGAACGGAAATCTTTCGTTGTGCGCCGTGCGGACGTGTAGCATGCGGGTTTCCATTCACCCACGTATGTAGGTTGTGAAAGTTCATCACACCCTCTAATGCAAAAGCAGCCTCGTCCGTGAAGAAAACACTTGTTGCAAAGTTTCTGTCCGCAGCACTTTCTTGCAAAAATCACCACGCAAAATCCATACGATTGTTGTAGTCTCCTGGTTCGAGTGCCTGGACGTGTTGTAAATGATAAGGATATTATCCTTCGTCGTGTACAATGCGCCAGACGGTAGCTTGGGGGATATGGGTCTTTCGGGATACAACTTGTGTACTCGTTGAAGGATTACGCTGGAGTTTTTGGACAACTCTTTCTTAAGCATCCACTGTTCGAGTTATTCGTTGGCGACCAGCATTCGGCTTGTGCACGTCGAAAGAGCCGGTTTCACACAATCGTCGATGCAGAGTGACAAAGAATGAGCGGCTAGGTACCTTTCTACCAGGATATTTCTCACGATACATTCACAAGGCTTCTTGTCCATTGCAGTTGGCCATGGCGTAAATTAAATGCATGTCAGCCATTACGCGGTGCGAGTAACTAGCCATGTTACGCCCAACGGATCCACGGCTCGAATGAAGACAATCTCCGTTTGCTCAGCTCCTGTTTGTATCTCAACGCCCTCTCGTGGCTCTAGCGCCCTCTGAAGGCGTTTGCGACCCCCTGTTCTTATGCGATTTTTTATCCTTGTTGCATGACTGATCTACCATATCATTTTGTCCACGTTTTTTTGAATCACCCTGTATTTATAAATTTATAATAATAATTTATAAATAAATTAAAAATAATAATTTATATTAATTATTATTTTTAATTCACTATTCATGTTTGTTTTTAATACTTGGCTTATAAATTAATACATATGACTTTAAAATTCATCATTAACTTTAGAATTTCATAAATATTAATATAAATAAATATACAAAACACATCTGTGGATGCTTTATATATGTTTCTTTGGTTTGAAACTGATATATTTAACTAAATTTTTATTAATTATATCTAAAAATTGTTTTAAGATGTTAATTTACAAACAACATATTCAGATGTATGTGTAAATATGACAAATATTACTAATTTCTATTTCTAACCAGATTTTAATTCATCTATAGATTTTGAGTTTTGATGATACAAATTTTTGTGTTATGAAATATGTTATGTTTATCAATTGCGATGACCTTTAGATATTTATCTTCTAATTTGAATAATTCAAAATCTGAAGAAATATTGATGGGACTTGGTAAATAACAGTATAAAAAAAAAAGGTTACTTATTGATTAGTAGATGATATGAACAAATATGAAAAGGTACCGTTACTTAGGCCGGCGGGGTAACAAAACCATTTTAATAGGTAAATTTTGAATGCTGGTTTGGCAACACTGTGTAGATGTCTTGAAGTTTGTTTTGATGCTATTTTTTGCATTATTTATTAGAGTTTTCACTAGTCTACAAATAGTAACTTTAGTTTTTAATGGTAACTTTACATAAATATTTTTGTTTTGATGTTAATTTTAGTGAAATCTTATAACCTACATAACTTCAATGATCCCAATAATATTTTTAATAGAATTTAGTAACAAATGTTGTTCAACCTAACCTCAAACAATACTTTTTCATCTTTGCCATTTCACAGGATGCCTTTCCATTTAGTTTTATATATTATATATAAAAAACTAAAGCTGTTACACAAACGGGGTAACAAAAGCCAGTGGCTTTTGTTACTCAATACTACATTATACCATATAAAATGAAAAAAAAAAAAAAAGTACTGGTTATTAACAAATTACAGTAATTATTAAATAAATAAATTTTATGCTTTCCCTTGTTTCAGGACACAATATGCCTCGAAAGTATCAAAGCCCTGTTGGTGCCCAAAAATACAAAGATTTCTCAGTACAAATACAGGATCTTACACCAAATGTATACGTTATTGTAGAACTTATATTTAATGAAAATAAAAAAAAAGAAGTGAAAAAACAATTCTATGCTATTGTTCAAGAAACTAAACCCGAGGAAGAAACAGCAAAGATAAATCTTTTTAGGAAAAGCTGCAAACCACTGGGAAATGAATATGTGTTTCCAAATGTTGATGATGAGATGGACATTAAGGTCACAGACATTATCACAATTGTTAAGTCTGTTAAAGATAATAGAGGACGTCATACTTTCCCTTTTGCGCTTAATAATTAAATGTTAGATTAAGTTAATATTAGTGCCATTACTGTATAATTTTTTACTAGTACATCAAATGTAAAATATTATAAATAAATTTATTTTGGCATTTTATGTGGATTTTGTTACCCTTTAGTGAATAATTAAAGTTAAACATTGATTTACAACGACTGGTTTTTGTTACCCCATATCACGGGGTAACTAAAACCACTAAGTTTTTATTTTCTTATAATTAACTTGCATGTTTCAAAAAATTTTCTTATATGTAATAATAAAGTAGAGCAATAGACCCAAGTTTTCCACAAATTAGTTAATCTCTAACCAGTTAATCTCTAACTCTTCGAAGTTGAAAAGTGGTCTAAGTAACCTCGGTTTACGGTAATAAAACAATTTGTGACGATAATTGAGAAAAACCTTTTTTAAAACAAGAGAAAAGGGTATCAAGAAAAATATTGCTTTATTATATAAAAAGGAAAATTTTTTTCAGTTTCATAGTTAAATTGAATATTAATGTTTAGAGTTTATAAGAAGCGGTGAATGTTGTTAAGAAAAGAATAACTTATAATGAAAGGAGCATTTGCATAGATCTTGCCACATGGAATAAAAAAAGAAGTTCAAAGTATCAACAACCCTCATTGGATGACATCGGATAATGACATTCTTGTCATTTGTCAGTCAGTTAAGAGGTTTTTTTTTTTTTTTTTTTTTTGTAAGACAAGTCAATTATATCAAAAAATGTTCTTGTAGGAAGTACAAATACAAAGCAAACATGTACAATACAATCGTATTTCATTTACGAGTTCAAATTTTGCAGTTATCCTTCAGAAGCTGCTTGAAAGATAAGATATGTTCTGCATTTGAAACGGCATCAATGAGTAAGATAGTTGAGTTAATTTGTATCAAGAGATAAGAACCTCCACTGAAAGGTCTTGAGCTGGACATCCACCTATTATAAGCAAAACCACTCTGAGGTGTTTCTACATAAAAATTCAAAGAATTTTCAAATGGCTTTAGAGTGTCAGGGAAAAGCATTAGGTATACTGCACACAACTGAAAGACTTGAAAGCTCAATAAGTTCTTTTTTCTTAACCAAAGAAATAAAGGAAGCTGAGCATTTGCTCTTCATTAAAGTCATGCTACTGTCAAAGACTGATTCTTGGACCAAATGTTAATAAAAGAAATCGTTGATGTTAAGATAAGAATCGAAGATGTTCAGATAAGAAATCGATGCATAAAGTAATCACAGAAAAAAATTTTCACTGGTTATTCCCAGGTTTTGCTACATTTGACCTCAAACAAAACATTAACAGAAGGTACAGTTCTGTGTTTGGTACACCAACAAAGGTACTGTGCACTTTGAATAGCTGAAGCATGGCAAAATTATTATGATCGAGGTCTATTCATCCCACTTGCTATAGGTGTCTGTTGTACCAGAGCCTCCTTAAGTAGATGCCTTCCACGCGCAGCGAATCCCAATGTTAAATTAGGCAACATTTAAAAAACAAAACTAACGCTAGGTGACAGCACCTACGCAGAGCAACAATTTTCTTCTCTTTCATAGATAAGTTATATTTTTTATATAAAAATCTAGCTATTAATTTCAATTTAAAGTCCAAAATTGTATTTTTTTTCTTCTTTTAATTTGAAAAAATGATGTGAAAGTGCTTTATCGTAAATATTTTCAAAAAAAAAAATATTCAAATATTTATATTTAAAAAAGTATAGGGTTTAATTTTCTTCGGAAGTGGACAAGACCTATTTTAGCTTTTCAACTAATTGAATCTAATAAATAACACCTTTTTTAAAAATATATTATTAATTAAAAAACGAAATTTAAAATTAAATAAGCAAAAACATGGTATGTCTATCACGCGATTAAATTATTTTTTATATATTTATTCAATAAAAATTTCAATTTTTTTTAAAATTTAGATATCAGATGAAGGTTTTGTTTATATAAATTAAAATCTCTGAACTTTAAATGAGTTTCAGTTTAGAATGAATAATTTATAATGATAAATTATTAAAATCATGTCTTTTTTTTCTTTTTCTTGGTCATGTCCTTTACGTTACATTTTTACCTTATTAGGTGTGAATTATTTTTCTTAAATCGAGAATTTTATATTATTTATAAGAAAAATAGACCAGCACATTAATGAGATAAGTTAACATTCAGTAATAAAAATTGGAGAAGAAAACAATCTGTTGTCTAGTCCGTCACAAAAAATAAATAAATAACCATTAAGATTTAAATTTTTAAAATTAAGGATTTCTTGAGTATAAGTTTTCTCTCGCACGAAGTTTTTTTTTTTTTTTTCCCAAGATTTTATTAGCTTTACCAGTTCTGAGAGTGTATGCTTTCGAAACTGATAGACAGTTTCGAAATAAAGTTGTGTTATGTTTACATGTTTTGAGGTCTCCTGAAACGAAAAATAATGTTTTTAGCGGTTGGTCTGTGCGCGTCGGTTTGTCTATCTCGGATATACTTGGAAAATGCTGAAAGTGTATTTCATTTTGTGTTAGGTGTTTTTCATATAAGATTAAATTTAAATGCACAATCTGATGTGCACATAGTTTATTGAAAACATACAGGGCTATTCAAAATTAAGCTAAACGTTCTTTTCTGTAGAATGTAATTGACGAAAGTGCTTTGCTACACTTTTTTTTTTTAATGTCGACGAACACTGTTGAAGAAGGAAAATTAATTTTTCGAACCTATAATGTAAACAAAGTATTTTTTTGAAGTTCTATTTTCAACTCAGGTTTTTGAATAAAGTCACGTTTTGGGGTTCTCTGAATACAAAAAGCATTTTTTTTCTGTTTTTAGTGATTGATTTATATGCATATTTATTATCAGAATAACTTAAAAACAAACAAATGCAGAAAATTCACAATTGCATTTTAAAACTCGTATTAGGTTTCAATTTGAAAAAATTGATAAAGATTGGCAAATTTAAGGATAAATTAATAACATCCTTGAAATATTTTTACTTCCATTACCCTACTACCGTAGGTAATGAAAGTATTGTGTTCGGTCCAAAAATTCGATATCGAGTTTTCCCCTGATTTATATTTTTAAGGTCTCATGAGTCCAAAAAAAGTAGTTTTTGGCAATTAGCCAGTATATGTGTGTGTGTGTGTATATGTGAGTGTATGGATGTGGAGAATTTCTATTTCAAAAAATCAAGTCATCTTTCTGTTATACCTGATAATTTTTCAAATCAGTAATCATGATATTTAATTTTTACATGAATTTTTAATTCCATATTCCATTTGTGTGGTAAAAGGTTAATAAAAGTAATGTTATGAATCTTAAAACTTAATATTTTTAAAAAGAACAAAAGTAGAAATAAAAATGTTCTATTTTTTCTTTTCAATATTCCCAACACTTTTGTATCGATTTAACTGAAATAATCAAATTTTTATACGCATTTACACAAGTCTTTAAAAAACAGTGGTATTAAAAAAATATAAATCAATCTTGTTCCTGTATTGGAGTATTTTATAGTTTTATTCATAAGTTACTAATGTAATTTATGAATAAAACTATAAAATACTACAATATAGAGTTACTTCAAAGTAACTAAGAACAAGTTATTTTTCTGTATTCCTACATCAATAAATAAAAATTTCATTTCATTTTGTAATAAGCATAACTATTTTATTTGTTAAATCTAACTTACTAACAGAGGTGTCAACCCTTCGAATTTTTATATCATAATTTCTTTTAAATTTATCCTCGTCTTAATCACAGAATTTACGATAATAAATAAAAATAATGTTTTTTGTGAAAAATATTATTGATATTAAAAAATCCGGAGGGTTGGTAATTTTGCATTAAATACTTATGCAGTTTACATACCTTGTCTTGAAATAAGAAACCGTGAAAACTTATATTTTCACGGCGACTCCGATTTACAAAATGGAACGACGCAATACACCATGCATATTATATATATAAAAAAAAAAAAAAAAAAAAAAAAAAAAACTCCCACATTTGTTAAATTAATAAAACGTAAACCATGAAGAACTCAATTGAATCGCGGGAAATAAACAGAACTTTACGACTCGGTATCAAGCGCCATCTACTGGCTATGTTCTTCTTGTGCTGTTGCCAAGTTTTCGAGCGACTCGCTAGGCATCTACTTAAGGAGGCTCTCGTTGTACTGTATCAGAAACACGAAATACTAGTGAACAAGAAGGGTGATCCTTCTTCACAACAATGCCAGAATTTCTCTGCAAAAACAACCACGCAGGTCAACATACTTGACTGTGAGATTATAGTTCAATATTTCCCAGACATCGCTCTAGCTATCATCTATTTTTCAAGATGGATAACCATTTGCATGAGAAAAAATTCTGAAAAACCGAAAATGATGACGTTGCACAGATTGTTGGGATTCTTTTTTGTCCTAGCAGATCCTTTTTAGCTTACTAGCAACATTTTCATAAACATTTCTGTTGATTCAAACTGAAAAATATTCTCTGCTGAATTTTTTTAAATGGAATTTTTTAAAACTGTAAAATAAAGTTCATAAATTTTCACGAGCTATCCAAAATTTACCCATAATTATAAATAATCTGCTCAAAAATCATTGCTTTCACAGTTCTGCATGAAAATAAGCCCCAACACCATTTTTGCCATTTTTTATGTAAAATAACCAGAATCCGAACATGACATCCATTTTTCCCAATCATCCACGAATTTCTTTAGGGACGCTTCACTATTTTTATAAATTTTTGGTAATTTTATGGTTATAAATTTGATTAGTGGGGGGGGGGGGGGGTGAAAGGTTTACTTTAACTGTTAAATATCTTCTGAAAGGTTACAGTTGGAAAATTCTAAAACAAACATTTGTAGGAAGAGAAGAATTTAAGAGCAGGAGGGGAGAATTTGACACAGAAATTATACATTAAATTTATTATATTTTTTTAATAAATTATTATTATTTATTATACATTATATATTTTTGAGTGCTAAAACAATTCTTTTCCATTTTTCAAATCAAATTCTTGGCCTTAAAATTACCGAACGGTTATACAAATAGGGAGAGATATTAACATCTCGTGAAAACAGTGGGTGATTGGGCAAAATGGAGACCATGTTCAGGATCAGGATGTAATTTTGCATAAGAATCAGCAAAAATGGTATCTGGGCTCGAAAAGAAAAAAATAAAACTTATTTATTTAATTATTTTAAGTGCAGTGGTTTTTGAAATGATCTGTTTTCTTGTCTTTTTTCTGTAAAAATATTATTTTTTCCATGGTCAATTGATAAAATTTGCTTTTCTTTTTTGTGGCTAATAACACATAAAAATTGAATATTTTTTGCTCAACTGCCAAAATATGGTACAATTTCTCTGATGATTAAAAAAAAAAGAATAATAATAATAATAATCAAATTACTATTTTTTTTAAGCTGGCTAAAGTAAGAAATCATTTATATCACTGCTAATAAACAAAATTCATACCCTTTTCAAAGCTGATACATTATACATCCTAAATACATTATTTTATCGTAAAAAAAAAAAAAGCTTCTTTTGTTTGTTCTATAGCCAAATATGTAATATTTTTAAAGAAAAATAAATTATACCAATGTTTGAACAAAAAAATTAATAAATAAAAATCGTTTACTGCAATCTCTGTAGTTTCATTCACACCATCTTTAGGAGAATTAAAAAAGTGCAGTTATTTAATTTTTTAGGACTTTTTTTTTTTTTTATTAAGCCACCATGTGACATGCTAATTTCTTCAGGTGTAACACAAGAAATATAATAATGCATACCTGTTGACACAAATTTCACATAGCTTCTTCAGAAGGAACTTTTACACCAAGAACTTTGTTGGTTATTTAAAAAAATTTCAGATGAAATTACAATATAACGAGTACCACTCATTCAAAATTAACGAATGATTTTCTTTTTATGACTATCCTGACAAAAAGCTAAAGCTTTTAATTCAACTTCTTAATTTTCATTCCCAAAAAACAATTTAAATAATCAATTGTAACTTAAATTTTAACTTTTTATTTTACAAAAATTCATGCATTTGATTTTAAGAGCTACTATTAATCTGCAGTGGCGGATCCAGAACTTGACTTTGGGGGAGGGGGGGGGGGAGGCTTCAGCCCCCTAGTTCCCCCCCCCCTTAAATACGCTACTGTTAATCTGCATATGCATCTTCAAAAATTTCTACTGCTCACTTTTACGAAAATCAAAATAGGCATTAGTTTCGCTGAAATGTAATGCCTAATTTTTGATAAAATCAACAAAGCATCTAAATTAACACCTTAGTTCGGTTTTTAAGTGATAAATGTTGTTGAAGTTTGCATATGATGTCTTATGTATCATTACATAGCCAATCCTAGATTAACTGTTTATAGCTTTCCAGTTGCTTCATAAAAATCTTTGAAGTTAAAGATATAAAGCAGTTTTATCATCAAATAACAATTGTTAAAATAATTTTATATTATGACATTTGGTAATTTTTTTTTTTTTTCTTCAAACGCCATAAAGAGATTAAAGATTCTATCATAATATGTACCTTATTTTTAACTCTAATCTTCTGCTAGCAGTCTTATTTTGTATTTTACTCTTAATTTTACTCAAGTTTAGTTTGAACTCGCAGCACTCAATGATTTGAAATCAGTTTTCCATAGGAGTTAAATCAACAAAACTACAAACTTCTCTTTCTGTTAAAATAAATTATCTCATCAAGATATTAATTTTGGGATTATTATAATAATCAGATTCCATAGCAGATGCATGAGTTTAGTGAAGTATATTGAGCAAAAATAAAAAGCATTTAAATGATCTATTGATTTCTTAATTTAAAAAACAATGTTTCCTCTCATCGCTATAAATAGGCTTTCTTTTATTTTTACAATAATACACAACTGCCATGCTGCACAGTGCATTAAAATAATGAAATTTATACAATGATAATTTCTTTTAAATTTAGAAGTATTTTAAATTTTTTTAAAAATTTAGAATTTAGAAATTTTAAATACTTTTATGGAAAAACGTTTTCAAAAATATCAACTGCATAAAGACAGATAATTGAAAATTGAAGTTTCTGAATCTAATATTATGTTACAAAATATTTTTTATTGTGTGAAGTTTATTGCAATTTACTCATTTTTTCCTACTTTCCTGAGCTTCTTCCTAGTATATTATGTGCAACGATGCACAGTTTAACGAGCCCTTTTGATAATTTTTCAGAGTAAATATCATAACTAAATGGTTTCTACTGAGAATGTGTATGCAGATGCATTTTGAAATCATATCTACAGCAAAAAGTATTTTGATCAAACAAATGTACTGTAATCCAAAATGTTTTAAATCATACTTCAGAGCAAATGCACTTTACCTTCATTATTTTTTAATATATTTAGAAAGATTATAAATCTAATAATTTTTTCTGTATTAGAACAATGATGTTAATTTAATACTCCTTATTAAAAAAAAAAAAAAAAAATTGCTGAGCAAAATTTATGGTCAAAAGACTTCTCTACTGTTACATTTATAAGGTTCTTTGTTGCATAAGTACAAGGATTTTTTTTTTTTTTAATTATTTCAATTGCAATTCATAGTCAAAGTTTTGTTCGAAAACATAGGAGAAATTTTTAATAGTAATTATGAGAAAATCTCTTAATGAGTATTAAGATGTCTGTTCAAAATACTTTTTTGAGAAAATCGCTTGAAGCAAAATGTACACTCAAAAGGTTTCTCTCCAGTGTGCATACGAATATGTCTAATCAAATTAGTGTTTTGAGAAAATCTCTTGGAACAAAATTCGCATTCAAAAGGTTTCTCTCCTGTATGAGTACGAAGATGCTCTCTCAATAGCTCATTTCGAGAAAATTTCTTCGAACACATTTCACAGTCAAAAGGTTTCTCT
This sequence comes from Salticus scenicus, assembly GCA_963930645.1. NCBI lineage: Eukaryota > Metazoa > Arthropoda > Arachnida > Araneae > Salticidae > Salticus > Salticus scenicus. Next base: position 472,172 of record CAWVNO010001692.1, on the reverse strand, counting down.
CCTGTATGAGTACGAAGATGAGTATTTAAACTCCGCGCATGAGAAACATTTTTAAGGCATATTTCACATTTATAAGATTTTTCCTTAGTATGAGTTTGAAGATGACAGTTTAAATGCTGTGATTGAGAAAATTTTTTAGAGCAAATTTTACAGTCAAAAGGTTTCTCTCCTGTATGAATTATAAGATGTTTTCTCAAATAACTTTTTAAAAGAAATCTTTTAGAACAAAATTCACAGACATAAAGCTTCTCAGTAGTATGAATTTTAAGGTGTTTATTTAAATCACCTTTATCAACAAACCTTTTCGAACAAATTTCACAGTTAAAAAGTTTCTCTCCTGTATGAGTAAGAAGATGCCGCTTTAAAGAGTGTGAAACAGAAAAATGTTTTGAGCAAATTTTACAACTGAAGGGTTTCTTCCCTGAATGCATAAGGGAATGTCGACCAAATGCACTTTTATCTGAAAATTTTTTAGAGCATATCTCACAAACATAAGGTTTTTCTCCGGTGTGAGTACGCAGATGTATATTTAAATTACCCTTATTAGAAAATGTTTTGGAGCATAGTTCGCAGTTGTACGGCTTCTCGCCAGAATGCACAAGATGTTTATTACGGTTACCTTTGTGAGAAAAGCCTTTTGAGCACACTTCACAAACATAAGGTTTCTCTCCCGTATGAGTGCGCTGATGCCTATTTAAGTCACCCTTATACAAATAGCTTGCAGAGCACAATTCACAATTATAGGTCATCTTCGTATTTGTACAAAAATGATTTTTTAAGCTACAACTTTTTGAAGCAATTTTCACAGTTATAAGGCTTCTTTGTTATAAAACTATGAAGATCCATCCATATATATATGTCCTAACCAAGAAAATATTTTTGCTCAAGATTCATAGTTGTAAGACTTCTTTTCAGAATATGTATAAAAATATGTTATTTAATTAATTTATTTTTCTGAACGAACTTCACACCGAAATATATATATTTTTTTCTCCAATTAGTGCTGATATGATGTATAAGTTCGTTATATTAGGTATATTTTAAAATTTAATGTTTTCTGTACAATAGTTAAATACATCATTATGTAGAAAGTACATCCTAAGAGAACATTAAGAAACTAATAAAAGTAGTATTTTCCCCTTTAACTATGTGCAATAAAGTGTTTTTAATGGGGGTAATCTTAACCAAAACTTTTCTAAAGAATGCACATTTTTCAAATACTTTTTTAAAAATTTGTTTAGTTTCTTATTTAGTTTTACAATCTAAAATTCTTCATCAGATTTAATTCTTAAAGTGACCTTGGAATGAACTGCAAAATAAAGTTATTCTTGACTTAAAATAAAATGAAACTGTGAAAGAAAATTAATTCAGTCAAAGTTCATGAAAATGTCTTCATATCCGTACTTTATTGATGAGAGTCATCTGAATTCTCTTTCATATCTAAAACAGAGAAATTTTATTCGGTTGATTCTTATACCTGTTTAATTTTACAAGTAATTATTTTATATGACAGAAAAGAAATACCTTTTAACAGTACTTTTAGAAAATTAGAATTGCATCAAATAGAGGTTTTGGCTATATAATGGATATTTGGTTAAAAAATAAAAGATTTAATAACATTTAACTGAATATTTACATTTTAACTCAAATAGATTTTTTCTATGCAGTTTATATATGTATATTGGTTATAAACAATATCAAGACACCAATATTCGTTACCCCTAAAATTTGCACCAGTAGTCACCACCCTCGTCAACTAAATATTAAAATCAGTGTTTAATAACATCTATAATTTTGAATTAGGCAGCACTAGATCACAGATTATTATACAGATAGGACACTCCCGTATATTCTTCGGTAACCAAAATTTGACTGCAACGACCCTATTGTCAACGGCTGTAAGTTTCTCTAGCTCTCCAGCTTACGCAATCGCTCGTCTTATTTTTATTGTATCTATGTTCATATCGTAATATTAGTGCAACGTTAAACCCAACAACCAACCAACTAACCATTGTATTGATGTTTACTTTACGTTTGGCACCTTTGATATTGTTTACGAACTTGATTGTCGAAAGCAATTTATTTTAAGAAGCAAGTACTGCTGATTATGTGAATTTAAAGTGATCGGTGATCCTTAAAAAGCAGATGTTTAACTGCGAATCACATACATGCTACAAAAATTATTATAGTAAAGTAAACATCCACATCGGACAAAAGCAATAAAGAATAATACATCTTTATTTTTTTTCCAGACTATAAGTATTAAACAATAAATTACGAACATTTAAATTGAAGTGCATTTTGTACTTTCTTTTATATTCAATAGAAGAAAATATTGGATTCATAAAAACTTTCGATTTCCAGTTTTCGACGGATTTACACGTTTTGAAAGGTCTAGAATACGATTTTACCATTTATAGAAAATGCCTGTGTGTGCTTTAAACAAAAATTTTGTGGCGACTGTATCTCCGGAACTACTGTTCAGAATTATATATGAATTTATATTTAGAGGCACCTTGACCTAAATTAGTGCCTATCAATTTTTATCAACCGATCAACAGGTGACACTGCTATACAGCTATTTCCGAGATTTAAGAGGAGGCTATATCTCAGGTTCTGTTGAGTATAATCAAACAAAGCTTGATATGCGAAAAGGCTATTATGAGACATTATGATGATTCAATTTGAATTCTTATCGGCCAACAGGTGGCGCTTCTGTACAGCGATTTCGGCAGTTTAAAGGAAGGCTATATCTGAGGAACTACTGCATAAAATTGAATATAAAATTATATGTAGATGCACCTTGACCTAAATTAGTGTCTGAACTTCTGGTGCCAACCGCTCAACAGGTGGCGCTGCTATACAACGATATTTGCAATTTAATGCGAGGCTATATCTCAGGTTCTATTCTGTGTATAATCAAACAAAACTTGATATGTGAGAAAGCCATAATGAGACATTATGTTGAATCAATCTGGATGCTAATCGGCCAATAGATGGAGCTGCTATACTGCAATATCCCTCGATATAGGGAAGGCTATATCTCAACTTCTATGTAATATAACTGTACAAAACCTGATATGTGAGATAACCATTTTAAAAACGTACTTTTTAAGATGCTATTTATAGGCAATAAAACTGTCTTACTTTGGATATTTAGTGTTAGTTGTCTCTAAGTAGAGGTCAAGACTTACAATTTTTATAAGTGGCCAGTGGCCACTGAACATGATTGACTGAGTGGCCACTTGTAAGTCGACGTTATACATGGTATTCACACACATAATTAAAAAATATATATGTATCTTTATATATATATTTCTTTTGTGCGTGTGTATGTCACTGAACTCCTCCTAAACGGCTGGACCAAGTTTAATGAAATTTTTTGTGTGTCTTCAGGTGGATTCGAGAATGGTTTAGATTTACAATTCAGTCCAAATTTTCAAATAGTTTTCTTATTATTAATTAAAATATGAAAATAATAACTTCCTAATTAATAGCCATTAAAATATTAGCTATAATTTAATTGTTGCCAAAAAAATTTACGAGTTCATTTTCTTTCGATATAAAAATAAATAAACGTGATTAAATAAATAACTTAATTAAACGTGAGCATTAAAAAATTGTAAAAAATTAAATTATGTATCTCACAAAAATTGACGTCACTATCGGTTTAAAGATTTTATACGCATTGATAAAGTGCTAATTTAGTTAGTTCTATGATTGAACAGAAAATTTAAAAACATGGTTTATAAAAAGTTTTTTTTTTTCTTATAATTATGATCCGGCAGACTGCGCTAGGATCGTAGTATCAAATATTCAATAATACGCAAGCGAAGTGATGACGTCACTGGCCGTCCGTGGATGCAAGAAAAATATTTCCTATGTTAATCGCCCATTGGATTTTTTGTAAAAAATTACTAAAAATCGAGGAAAAATATTTCCCGATTTTAATCCCCATATTTGGGTATAGATATGTATTAGTTATCATGTGCATGCGTTAGATTGAGTTGTTTTTGCTGTAAAATTGATAAAATTTGAATTTTTAATCTCAAAACTCTGTCATCCTTGGCGGATAAAAAAATATCGCCATATCATCTGGGGAATATATTTAATTTCTTTCAAAAATAATGGTTAGTTACACAACTTATATTAAGAGAGTAATGAATAATATGAAACAATTTCGTACAATACATATTACGAAAATATACATCTGGCAGGTGTATTTTCGTATTACGTTTTTGATCGCCAAATACAAAAAACGCCAAGGAAGATAGAGTTTTGAAATTTTAAATTAAAATTTTGTCAATTTGAGAGCATAATAACTCAATCTAACACATGCATACGATAACTAATACATATCTATACCCAAATACGGGAATTAAAATCGAGAAATAATTTTCCTCGATTTTTAATAATTTTTTATAAAAAATCCAATGGGAGATTAACATAGGAAATCTTTTTCTTGCATCCACTGACGGTCAGTGACGTCACACTTCGCTTGCGTATATTCTATTGTAATTCCAGTTTGTTCCGACAGTTGGTGCTGCGATCAAATTCAGGAAAATATTTTGTAACTTCGTGTTATTATTGTTACACAAAATATTGTGTCCTAATTGAAATATCACATTAAGATGTAATTAGTGTTTGAAGATTTTTGAAGTGTGCATAAAAAACTATACATTTTGCAAATTTAGTGCGGAATTGGAGTGAGTATTTTATATAATTTTCTATCAAATTTACACGCGCGTTGATTAACAACCACCCTAACCTACAAATTTATTTGTGTAGCTAATTTATTATATTATATTTATTTATTTTTTGAATGGAACACCTTTAGTATCGGATCGCTTTGGCAAAATTTGAAATTTGGCACCGAAGTAGCTCGGACGCTTCTCGCAAACATCTTTAGTTCTACAATTGAGATAGCCATTTCAATTCATCGCAAAAATGGCTTAAAATATTTGAAGTCACCAAAGGGGTCCCATACTTTTGTGCGTGTGCATGTCACTGATATTTTATTTATTTATTTTTTGTATGGAAAATTTGGCACCCAGGTAGCTCGGACGCTTCTCGCCAAGATCTTTAGTTCCACAATTGAGATAGTCATTTCAATTCATCGCAAAAATGGCTTAAAATATTTAAAGTCACCAATGGGGTCCCAGGGCCCGACTTAGACTACCTGCAGCCCCGGGGCAAGCCTATTCTGGGGGGCCCCCTTGCAGTGGCATAATAGGTCTTTAGGTTGCAGAATTTCTGTATTCGCCTGTAGGGGGGCCCCTTCCAGAAGGGGGGCCCAGGGCATTTGCCCCGTATGCCCTGCCGTAAGTCGGGGCCTGGGTCCCATACTTTTGTGCGTGTGTATGTCACTGATATTTTATTTATTTATTTTTTGTATGGAACACCTTTAGTATCGGATCCTTTTGGCAAAATTTGAAATTTGACACCGAAGTAGCTCGGACTCTTCTCGCCAAGATCTCTAGTTCCACAATTGAGATAGCCATTTCAATTCATCGCAAAAATGGCTTAAAATATTTAAAGTCACCAATGGGGTCCCATACTTTTGTGCGTGTGTATATCACTGAACTCCTCCTTAACGGCTGGACCGATTTTAATGAAATTTTTTGTGTGTCTTCAGGTGCATTCGAGAAGGGTTTAGATTTACAATTCAGTCTAATTTAAATTGTTTATTTAATTGTTAATTATGTCTTTTATGTTATAATCGGAATTCACAGTCACCGTTCACAGCGCTCCATACTTGTTTCACTTATATACCACATCCTTACACACTTACAATAAGTTAGTTATTTTTTTCTAGCAAAATATTCTCTAGAAATAATTTATATGACAAAACAACGTTTGTCGGGTCAGCTAGTATATACAAAAAGGCATAAAACACAGATGATATGGTCGAAAAATTAAGAAATAGTGGCCTTTATTGTATTATTTTAATAATAAAAAAATTATGCACTTCAACCGATTAAAAAAAAAAAAAAAATCTTTAAATATTGTTTGAAAATAAATATTTTTTCAATATTTGAAATGAAAGGGGTTGGGAGAAAGACAAAATAGGCTGAGAAATCAAATCATTGAAAAATGATTTGGCTTTTGAGAGAAGATATGACCTCGTCTGAATTTCCTTTGAGTGTTTATGATTTCATTCTTATTAGTGTTTCTAGAGTGAGTTCTATAAGTGTATAGAGTAGTTATAGTAGCATATAATGCAACTTTTAAAGGCTATTAATAACTGTACATTAATCATACATATTAATAAAAGCAACAGTAGCTAATTATCAGTCTCTAACATGTATAAAACCAACTGAGTATTAATTTCCTTAAATTGATTTAGAAAAAAAGTTTCCTACCGGAAAAATTTATTCTACATTTTTCCCTTGTTTACACATTTGGTATAGATATTAAATGTAAATACTTAATTTAATTGGAGGAAAAATATGCAGATTTATCAAGTTCAGTAATGAAGTCTAAAAATAATTTTATATGTGAGAAAAATTGAGCACCTCCATCTCTTTATTGTTTCTATAATTAATCACTGATCACTATTTGGAGATGTGAAAAGGAGGGTGGGGGATGGGGAGAGTGAAAAAGTAATTACATGGCTAGGAAATATTAAACTCTTTTAGTTCTACTTCTAGAATCTAACAAAGCAAGTTTAAAATGAATATTGACATTTATGTTATAGAGGGAGAAAGATTGGGGAAACAAAAGAATTCTGCAGAACATTTGATTGCCGATCACTAGTTGGAGATAAGAAAATGGAGGGAGGGGCTAAAAATAATTACATGAGCAAGAAATATTTAACAATTCTATTTCTTTATAGGTTCTAGAATCTCATTAAGCAAGTTTAAAATGAATATTGACATTTATGTTGTGGATGGAGAAAGATTGAGAATCGGGTGGCTTTCGTAGGGAATTTAATCGCCGATCATTAATAGGATTTCGTTTTTTAAAACGAACGACATCCGCGACTTTTTTAAAAGCAGAAGTTAATTCGCAAAATTTCACGAATTAGGGGGTAAAAAAACCCACAGATTTCTGCGAATTCGCGAAAAAATCGCATGTCTGATTGGCGATTACAGCAATTTTTTTGGATCACCACTTTTTCAAATTAGGTCGCCACGTTGCGAGTGGCGACCGTGAATCTTGACCTCTATCTCTAAGATGAAAATCGTTTGCATTCATCCTGTTGGGTAATTTAAAAAAATAATATTTTCAATAAATTATTTGCACTTAGTAAAATATAGGAAAGTATAGAAGAAAGTCTTGTGGTGGCCACAACATACTAGTTTACTCTTGAAGTTCACATCTCACATAAATGGTTAAAAATTATTATTGATCTATTTTTCAAATTTTCTAATTTTTTAAATTAAACAATTAGTCAAACAACATTTCAAATTCTTTTTAAAATAATTTACCAACTTATGACAATAAAAATTTACCTTATTTAAAAAAAAAAAAAAAAAAAAAACAATTGTGTAATTTTTAGATGAATAAGTAATTTTTATTTAGTTTTCGGGTCAAAAGACTTCGGGTCGGGTGCGGGTTGTAAGAGTTTCTCTACCGCAGGTTAGGGTTAATGAAATTTTTTTTTGTCGGTTTCGGGTCGGGTAAAACCCGACCCATGCAGGACTCTATCTGTGGGGTTTTTCAAAAAGGTCCTAGTATGCATCTGTGCAAGTTTGAGAGAAAACCACAGAAAACTTTGAAAGGCTCGGCTGACGAGCGTGATCTGAGATCAAACCCAACACTTCATGTTTACCAGCTTTTTGACATCAGAACTTCTCTGCCACTGGTGAAGCAGTACACATACAAACGTAAGCATAGAGCAATTTTATTTGTCTAGCTTCTTTTTCAAACTAATACTTAATTGCATCTTGGTAGCACATTATGCAATTTTTGTTTCTTGGTATATTTGTTTTCCCTTTTCCTGTATTGTAGTCTGTGATTCACCACATATCTTTGGCATTTAGTTTATAAAAATATGTAAACTAAATTTATAAAACAAAATTAGGAACAGCAGTAAGGTCACTGGAATAATACGGCCACTTCAATTTTAAACCAATATTGTGTTTATGGTTAAGTTAAAATTGGAGCTAGTGGGAGGCAGAATCTTTGAAATATTTGTGCTGTATCTTCTCTTAAGGTTTATAAACATTATTTGTTTTACTTTTCATTTTCCTTTAAAATTTTAAAATTTCACAAACTATTTTTAATTATTTATTTGAGGTAATAGGACAAATGACAATAATATCACCCACCACATTCGTATTTTTCTAATTTATTAAGTTCAATTCTCCTAAAATAACAAAAGGTTCAGAGAAAAAAATAAATAAAAAGAGGAGGGGGTAGCAATATTTATAATACATTTTATTATTTATAAATTCATATCCAAATAAGTTCGTTTTTATTTAAAAATGCAAACGGAAAAAAAGAAGCAATCAAATAAATAAAATGTGAATATATATATATATATATATATATATATATATATATATATTTCTGAAAGAAGTCAAATTAAATATTTTAAAATCCTTTATACAAATTATATTTACCTAAACTTACAGAAGAAAGTAGCATGAGGATCAGGCGTATCAAATATTAATAAAATTATAAATGTAATAATAACAATATGGCAGTAACTTTTGTGAAAATAGCTGTATTACTCTCCAACAATGTATCTGAAAACTTTTGCTCTTCATGCACAAGCCATTAATTATTAGGGGGTCATAATCATCTTCTCCTGAACTCCCTCCCCCTCCTTCCATAAAGAGTTTCAGCCTTTGCTTTTTTTTTAGTCAATTTCTGTCCATTTTCAATTACAACAGACTTACTTTAAAGCTATGATTTTGGTAAAAAACTAATTGAAATAGAGGAAAGAATTTCTTGCTTAATAGGGAGTCAGTATTTAAGATTTCTGGAAAGGCTGAGCTCCTACAGAAAATTTTCTACCCCACACTGTCGGCACCACTGGATCACAGCTATTCTTAAGAATTAACATAATTAAAAGTAAAAAAGAATAACTATGGGTGCTACCACGAACACATCGAAATGTTTCGATGATCGAATGTGACGTCACTTTGACGTAATGTTTCGATGTGAATTTGAATTTTCGATCACTTCGTTTCGTACTCTGAGTCAAGCGCATCGAAAAGTTTTGATGGTAAATCCATCGAAACACTTTCGATGAGGAATTACCGAGTGAAACTGTTTACGATAGCTCGTTTCTTCATACTTTTCGTCTGCTACTGCTAGTTTGTTTTTATTTTTAATGTGAATGTGAATGGGTAAAATAAGTTTTTTTCTCTATATGTACATTGAAGTAAATTTTATTGTTATGTTGGGCTTCTACATACGTATTACGGAGTAATATGCACGGTTATTTATTTATTTATTTTTAAATAAAGATATCTTAAAACTTCACCGACGGATTGCAGTGTTTATAATTTCAATTTCTGAATTTTATATTGGTAATATTTTTCAGAAGTGTTAATTATCAAAAAATAACTAATTAAAAAAAAAAAAAAAACATATTTTTTAAAAAGTTTTATATTATGCTGTGATTTGCCTATTATCAAAACATGTAAAGTTTTCTTAATTTAAATAGCTAAATGAGGCAGTAAATTTTAACTTTTAGGGATAATAAAATTCTTTCATTGGTAAATGTACTGGTTTTTCACTTTTAGGTATATACATAATTTTTTCTAAATTGTTTTGATATTAACTGGATGAAAAAACCCTCTTGTAACAGAATATCACAAATGTCACCATTTGGGCATCTAGCTTTCTTATTTATTTATAAACATATATTGTAAATAAGAAACAAAGTGAGATAAAACATAATATATTATGGGGCAAATTTTAAGTGATGCGGCATGCTTGTTTTGTGCTCTCAAGTTCAAAACTGGGGCCATTATGGCATGTCTGTGTTTCTTGAAAAGCTATAATCCAATTGAAAGATTTGATTCGAAGAAAGTTCTACAAACAATTTCCAGATTTATTGTTAGCAAAAGTGAATCAGCCTGATGAGGTATCTTCTGTGTGTTGTCTACAATTCTGAATATTTAAAAATTGTGGAATTTAGTGGAATGAAAATAATTTCATCACATATTCATCAGAAATTGTCATCATTTTTCATTAGAAGTTGTTAAATCATGTGAAGTGCAGTGACTTCATACATGTAAGTATTAATAGATTTAATTATTTTGTGTGTTCCATTGATATTTAAGTCTGTATATATGTTAAAGCTTGTAAAGTAATTTTTCGTAATTAATATATGTGAATGTGTTACACTTAATGCAATAATGAATGCATTTTCGAAAAAAAAAAAACCTTTTATACTTTGTATACATACAAACTTTCAGGGATTGATCCAGGTTTAATCTTCCATTTTTACAATCACCATTTATACTGCTTAATGTCAAGTTAATAGAGTTTTGTTGAGCCAAATTAAGGCATTAATTAAAAATAATACTGAAATGAAAGCATGAAAATATTTAATAAAAGGATCACTTTTATAAAACAAAGTCTTGTGCAGGGGCTCATTTTATGAATTTGAATTTTGTGAAGGGTCCCTTTTTATGATGCAGAAATTTATGAAGGGCCGCAAAAGGGACCCAAATTTTGCCTTGATTGAACCCTGACTTTTACAAAAAATTCATAAGTTGTGTAAGAGATTGTTGAAATGATGTTGAAGTTTCATATACCATATTAATGTGTGTTTGTGACATACTTTCATTTATTTTATTTATTTCGCAATATTCTTTGTAAAAAATTTCTTTGGAATTCCAAGCAATTAACACATATGAATAATTTTCTGTGCACTACCTATAAATTTTAGCAAGACACATCTCTCAGGACAATGACTTCGTAGAATGAGATTGTTTTATGTGAATCAGAAGTCTGAACAAGATGAGCTAGTAAACAAAAGTAAATTTTTATATGAGCTGGGCCAGCAAAGCATAATCAACATTTTTATTTCAAACTCTTAAAAAGGAATTTTTTCTTTTTTTTAAGTAAAGGTTAAGAGTTTTATTTATAATATAAATACTGCATAAAAGTTGGAAAAATAAAAAATTAGGGTAAGATTGACTTTCTACTGCCTCTTATGTTTAGAATATTTCGTGAGTACACTAGATAAACATTCTGTAGAAGTTATGAGCTTTCTGTTTACTTTTGCTTCTTTGCATCATCTGTTATGTAATTCACTGCTGCGTAACACAGATTGGGTTGAAGTTTGTTATTTAGCATGACTGCATGCATGTTTTTTCTTTTCTTTTTTTCTTTGAAAAAGAAAGTATTTGAATTTTTAGACATATTTCTGACGTTTATGTCAGTGGTGGTCTGGTTTGTTGGTTAAAGGTACTTTCTGTATATATATTACTTATTACTTAAATAGTCCATATGGCTGTCCATTCCGTATTTCTGAATGAATATTACCGTCAATGAATGTTAAGGAAATATGATAAGTACAATGAAAGATATTTTTCTATTGGCATAGTTTGGGAAATAAGGGTGTGCTTGAGTAGTGTATGAAAGAGAGTTTAATTGTGTCTTTTTATGTTTGGCCTGTGTGTAATGAAAATATGATTTTAACAGAATGTAAAGTTAAAATCAATGGTTTTGCATGGATGTATAGAAATTGTTTTAAAGTGAAAGAAATGAGGCATAATATGTGTCATAATGTAAAGAAAGGGTTGTGGTTTTCTAGTAGTCATTTGGTTATCCCCCCCCCTCCCCCAATCAAATGACAGATATTGACATTAAATCAGAAGGAAGTTTGGAGGAGGGGGGGGGGGAGTATATCAAAGGCGAAGGTGCTTCATGAATTACAGACATGAAACAGAGGTAAGTGAGCTGTGATTTTCTATTTTATAAAATATCTAAATATCCATGAATTTTTGCTTTACTTGTTTTTTGAAAAATATGTTTGATTATTACGTATTTTTGTGCTTTTTAAATAGTTTATAAAATGTGATTTTTGTTGGTTAAAAACTGTTGCTTTTTCTTTCTTTTTTTTTTTTTTATGTACACAAAGCATACAGACGTGCATATTGCTGCATTATAAAATTTTGTATATTTTTAAGTTTTATGCATTTTAAAATATGGGTATCCAGTGATGTTTATTATTTGATTTTCATGTATGTGAAGTGTACAGACGTGCATATTACTGATTGCTTCAACAAAAATTTTTATTTTAAGATAGGGGTATCTATAATGATGCTTATTTATTTTTATTTTTTTATTTGTTCGTTATCATGTAAGCGAAGTGTAGTCATAAGTACATATTACTGACTACTAAACTGCAAAGTTTTTAAAACTTTGAGTTTCATGTGTTTTGAGATAGGGATATCCATTTTTTTTTTTTTTTTTTTTTTAAATTTTTCATCTATGCAAAGTGTACAGGCATGCGTATTACTGATATTGCGAATTGGAATTTTGAGTATTTACATCATGTGATTGTATGTTCTAAGTTTTATTAACTGACTGCTGAACTAGAAAATGTTTTACATGTTCAAGTTACATGCATTTTGAGATATGAGTATCCAGTGTTCTTTTTTTTCCCCCTATCTATGCGAAGCATACAGACATACACATTGCTAATTCCCGCGATTGGGAATTTTGAGCATTTATGCAGTGTGACTGTGATTGTGTGCTGTAAGTTTTATTTTTTATTTGTGATTGGTTATGATTTCATGATTATTTAGTAATTTTTCCTGAACTAACAAAGCATTAAAAAAAACTGAAAAAACTTAATAAAAATAGCCAAATAATAAAAAATAAATCCAGCAGTTCATAATTTTGAGATGTAAACATTAAGAATTTAGTGGAATTCATGAGTAGAAAGGTGGAAATTGCGACAGTAAAAAAGAAAACAGTAGATAAGCCTGATACTAGGGTTAGCCAATGCTAGAGAAACATTTTGCTCACTCTACGAAGAAAAATATTTAGTGAGGAAATACACTGTTATGTAACTCCAGACATAATAGTTCTACTTTTCTTGGAGACGGGTAGAAAGTTGTGTCCTCTAGTTATAAAAACTAAAGGTTGAAAATGACAATGCATTTTTAAAATATTTTAAGCCAATTGTTTTGAATACCAGCTGCTTTCGGCAGCGTTTATATGACTCAACAAGAAAATTTATTTTTAACTTACTTCCCGACTAGCTAGATATTTGAAACTTTCAGAATAGTTCAGAACACGGTGACAATGCATTTTTTACAATACTTTTAGCCATATGTTTCGGGTCCGCACTGCCTTTGGCAGCGTTTATTATATTTTTCAATGATCATGTAACTTCCCGACAAGCTAAACATATGAAATTTTTAGAATAGCTCAGAACACAGTGACAATGCATTTTTTAAAATACTTTTAGCTAACTGTTTCAGATCCCTGCTGCCTTCGGCACCGTTTATTATATTTTTAAGCAGTCATGTAACTTCCCGACGAGCTGGACATTTGAAACTTTCAGAATAATTCAGAACATGGTGACAATGCATTTTTAAAAATATTTTTAGCCAACTGTTTTGGGTTTCCGCTGCCTTCGGCAGCGTTTATTATATTTTTAGAAATCATTTAACTTCCCGACAAGCTAGATATTTGAAACTTTCAGAATAGTTCAGAACACGGTGACAATGTATTTTTGAAGTGAAAACTTCTTTAGGTGCGTTGAGCACCTTTGGGTGAACAAAAAACATGAAACTTATGTCATCGTCAGCGAAGGCTTTCCATGAGAATCAAAAGTGGAATTCGAGATTTCAGCTGATTTACAAGTTTTGAGGTGTCCTGAATGGGTTTTCTTTTGTTTCTCAGCTACTAATTAAAATAATTTCATAAGTAATACATCATTTGAAAGCTTTGTTGAGTTGGATTCAAACAGTAACTTGCAGAAATTTCTACCGCCAGATGGCGCTGTAATATTTTGAAATTTCAATTTCTAATTATGATTAAATTATTTTTAATACATCATTCAAAATATATTTTAAAGTTCTTTTATATTATCGAATGTGGAATTCGAGATTTTACCCGATTTACACATTTTGAGGTCTCCTGAATGGGTTTTCTTTTGTATCTCAGCTACTAATTAAAATAATTTCATTAAGTAATACATCATTAGAAAGCTTTGTTGATTTTGAATCGAACAGTAAATTACAGAAATTTCTACCGCCAGATGGCGCTGTGATATTTTAAAATTTCAATATTTCAAATTCTAATTATGATTAAATTATTTTTAATAGATCATTCAAAAGATATTTTAAAGTTCTTTTATATTATCGAAAGTGGAAGTCGAGATTTCACCTGATTTACATGTTTTGGGGTGTTCAGAAAATTTAAAAACATGATACATTAAAAAGTACTTTTTATCTTTTAATTATTTTATTTTAATCTTAATGTTTCTGAAGTAAGCACACATTAAAATATTGATTGTGACAGTACAGATTTTCATAAATAACAAATCAACGGTTTTCAGTAACATTTTTTTCCCTCCTCTGTTTTGATGTTTGGAATGTGAGCATAAACCGAAATACTGACCACTTTAATCTACAGATTTTCATGGCAAAAAAAAGAAGCCTTTAAATTTTTTTCTTTTAAAAATATATATTTTAGCACTTTTCTTTATTAGACTGAATCTGACATTTTTTGATGCAATCCATGTTAGCTCATTGGTGTGATTTACATTTGGAAAGTAAATTATGCCGGCGAGCTGGCACAGATCACGATGCAAAAGTCGCTAAGCTGTGCCAAGGGGCACCACTAACTGCAATTTCACCCAGCTTTAGCATAAGATTTTCTTGGCAACTTTTAAATTTATTTTGCCATTTTGGCCATGAATTAAAATATTTATCGCAGTTTTGTAAGTAAAGTCCTTGGCAAGAATTTCCGAATTATTTTGGTGCTAAATTTCATATTTTGCTCAGGGAATTCTATACTAAATCTGTTCCATTTCTTTCATGTAATTTTTCTCTAATTTGATTTAAAAAAAGTAAACAATTTTTTAATTTGGATATAAATAATAAATATACAAAAATAGCTTTAAAAAAAGTGCCTCGCCCCTTAAATTAAATAAAGTTTCAGTTTTTTTTTTTTTTTTTTTTTTAAGGATCATTTAAAAATTGATCATAATTTTTTAATTAGCATTATGCATCAAAAACATTTCATTTTTTAATTAAAACAAAAAATTTGTAAATGCAATCTATATGCACAGTGGAGCAGCGTGAAACCGACATTTGTCCATCTGTGTCTGTGTTTACATTCTTAATGTCTATAGACATTTATTCTTATATTTACTAAATGTAAGATATTTTTCCCAGCGATCGATGGATAAAATTTACAACTCCTTTTTGAATAGGCGAAAATCACTCTTTTTTTTTTTTCTCTGACAATCAGCAAATTTTTATTTCATTTGTAATTGACAAGTAAATTTTGAGATTTTCTTTACAGAACATACTGACGAATTTTGCAATACGTCAAATTGACTGACTGTTTTGTAATTTTTTTCTAGCAATCAACTGATAATTTTTTCTGACACATAAAAGAATTTTCGTATGGCGCCATTAGATTATGGCTTTTAAGTGCAAGTTAGTTATCTGTAGAACTTGAAGTCTCCATCTTTTCTCATGACACTTTTAGAGAATTTTTTTTTTTTTTTTTTTTTTTTTTTTTTGCTACCACTATTTTTATACAATAATCTCTTATGGTGAAAATTTTTGTGTAAAAATAGAGATAGCATAAATGGCAGAATTTTTTTATCTTTGAAATAGACATTAAAAGTAAGGAGACTTTGTTGCAATTCTTAACCTGATGAGCATGACTTCCTTGGGGGCTACACAATTTCCCCTGATCCCATGAGTTTTTTTATTAATAACTTTGCACAATTAATACAGTAAAAAATCATCATACAAATATACTAGTGAGAGCATCAGAGTAAAAATGCAGGGCTGTAGCTATCTTGTGAGGCCACCATAGAAATATATAATACATAATAAAACGGGTATTTGTGTAAGGGGAATGTAAATTCAAAAAGGATTTAATGTCCTTATGATCATGATACATAACATGAAAATAAATCACAAGATTAGTACTTCATTGAAAATAAAATAGTTTTCCTTTACAGGTTTAAATCTTTGAACAAAAATAACATTGACTGTTACTAAAAATTATAATGAAATTCCTCTATACTTTACTTTTAACACTCACATGGAAATTATTTGCATAAAAACTTTTTAAAAAGGAAAAATTATTCAACACCTTCTGCATCTACAAAAATCTGCATTTGTAATATGTCAACAGAAATTTTAAAGTGTTTCACTACACTATCTATTAAAAAGATATCTTATCCAAAAGTTTCATAAATATTTAAAGTAATTAAATTAAAAATAGTCCAAAATACATTTGTAAATATGAGTCAGGCTGACTGCCAAAATGACAAGTGAAATACGAACCTGGATAGCAGTAAAGTGATCAGTAATATGTGAAAATTTTAAAATTATGTACTAATGAGCAAAATATTTACTGAAAAATATTTTATTCATTAGTACATAAAAGTACATTTTTAAATAAGTATTTACTGAGACTTGTGATCTTGTGAAGGAAAATAACCTAATTTTGAAGAGCAATTTTCCTGTTTCAATAAAAGAAAATGAGTATACAGTCGGCAACAAAATTATTGAATCACATATCCCCATTTTCTTTTGTTTTTTAGTTTTATCGCTAATTTTTATCATCGTCTCACTTTTTAATAAACAGCATAGAGACTCGACATATATTTATTTAACAAAACAGAATTCGGTGTACATCTTTTAAATACGAATTATTGCTAGCCCTTCAATAATTTTACTGCTAACTTTAATGTCACATCTTGAAGGTTTAGATGCGTTTATAATTTAAACTAACAATTTTTAAAAACAAAGGCTATTTCGATATGTTTATAAAATGAATCATGCGAAATACAATAGTAAATAACTGTGAACTCTCTTTTGTTTATTTATTTCATGAGTACAAGATTTCTTGTTTATCAACAAATATTCATATGAACTGGATTACAGTTAACTGTTTAAAGAGATCTCCCAAAATATTTCTCGAATTTTCATTGGCTAGAGTAAAAAGAAGAAGAAATCAAATTAAGTTCCGCCTTATCCTGGACGTCATGTCCGCTTGGGTGGAGCTTATTCCTTTTCGTTAACGAACCCTCTTTTCGATCGATGACTTTAGAGTACCGCTTATGCGATTTATCGAAAAACTCCCGTCGTAACGAAAGAGTTTCGATCTACGTCATCTTTCGACGATCGAAACGTTTCGATGTGTTCGTGGTAGCACTATATCAAATTCTTCCACAAAAATGGATACTTAACTGCAACTGCTAAATTTTGATATCAATTAAATTCAAGATTGAGTACCTAATTCTTATTTTTAACTCTGCACTAAACTATACCTTAAAAGTGTCATCCAAAATAGGAGTTCATTATTCATATACTCATCCTTTCATAGTGTAAATGACCAAGAGTCACTTTTTTGCTTTTATAAAATATAAAAAAAGATCTTCGCAAAAATATAGTATAATAAAAATATTTATATATCATATATTTTCTCATTTTGGAGATTCAATAATTACATATTTTTTAATTCATAATATATCTATAAAAAAGGTATTTATTTTCTTTTTCATTATTCAAAACACAATTATAGAAAAATCCGAGATCAGCTGAATAACTTAAAATTAAAACACTAAAAATGACAATAACCATTATACATACCATACAATTTATTTTTCATTTATAAATACAATTTAAGCAACACAGAAATAACTATTAAATAGCATTCATAGGAAAAAAAAAATTCGTGTAAAAACCTGATTCATGAGAAAATTAACTTATAGGGCCCTAGCATATTCCCATCGACAGTTGTCACCTGAAATCTGTGACGTCACGCAACCGTCTTGTCGAAACGCCGTTTCTTGTCGAGGGTTGATAGAAACGGTAGCATGTTCACCTCGACTATTAACTTGTAATGCAGGTGACAAGAAAACTAGTCCCGCCCTCCTGCCATGACGTTTTGGAGTAGGATGGGCTTACAGAAATCTTCTTCTTCAGTCTAAGGACCAATGAAAATTTAGCTTCTAGTTTTTCATTTCAGTTAAACTCAGTAACTGTGATTACTTTTATTTGTTTATTTTGATCTGTTTGTTACAGATGCAAATTGTTTACACATGTGGTATGCAATATAAAGCCTTCATTTCGAAATTGTTTTTCTTGTTTTGACTTTATCAATCGATTATAAAAGGATACATTACAGATGGAAATAATAAATAAAGCACCTGTGTTCATGCCTAATAAAAAAATTACAATTAATCTAAAACAAAAGAGTGATTATTATCATAAATGTACCAAATATTTGTTTGTACCATTACATGTTTAATATGTATTTTTTTTTATAAGAAATGTGTTTAGTGTGTTTTAAAAGGCAATATCATCTTTGACAATTCTTACACAAAGCGCCAACAACTGTTGATTAATACTGTTTTAAAAGAACTTTTGATACTTACATTGTTAACCACACGCCATTGACGAAATATTTATGTACATAAATATAAACATATATGATAATGCTATATATTTTACAGATTCACTTCTCTAATATTCATAAATAAATATAAATATTTCAATATGCATATAAGCTACATGTTGTATTAACAACATAGCAGTGATTATTTGCTTACATGTGATTAATATGTAAACACCAAACTTTTTTTAAATTTTAGAAATTATGTGTATAAATACATTTAAAACACAGTTTTAAGTTTATGCGTATTGCTAATGAACTAACTTAATACATGAATAAGTGTAATGTCTTAAAAAAGAAAAAGTGTTCATCAAATTTGGTACTGTAACTATCATTATCATCACGTATGTACATTCTGTGCACATTCAAAAAAATACTAGGTACCACTATTTTTCTATGTATGAATCTCAATGTAACTCTAACCACAACAATCACTATTACACAAATATGTATGCTTTTTGCATACAACAAAAACTGAATACCATTACCTCACTGTGAATGACTCTCAAAATGCACAAAACTCAGTATCACATATGTATATACTCTTCGCATATATGTAAAACAAATTAAAAAAAAAAAAATCACTGAATGCCGCTTCCTTTCTGCATAAAAGTCAGTGCCGCAGCAATCACTATCATGCATGTTTGAATCTTTGCACACATAACCCCCACCACAAGAGTGCATAGTCAATTCTTAACTATTGTTGTATATATTAATAATTACAAATGGATATTATAATTTTTTTTTTTTAATTTCTTAAATGTTGCACCAAAAATCAAAAGAAATTTCTGTAAAAGCACAATCTGGAAGAAAATATTTTGAAACTTTATATAATTTAGGCCAGAAAAAAATGTAAAAGTCATTTGAATTTTTATTTATAAAATATTATGGTTGAGTTATGCAAAAATTTTTAGGTTTCGTCAAAAAAATTACTAAAAAAAAAGAAAACCATAAGCATATTTGTGTTTTCTAAGTAATAGGTATAAAGTTTTGCAAAAAACAGAGTTTAATTTAGTATGACAGGACCTATTTAAATCTATTCTTCCATATAAAGGCATGCAATAATTGTGAATCATCCCCTGTCATCGGTTACTATATTCATTTCTTAAAATTTCTTTGATATAGTTTTAACGTAGGAGTCACTTGGTGGCTTTTAAATTTTTGTTGTCATTTTGCTGATGAATTAATATGACTACACAATTGTTTAAGTAAAGATCTTGGCGAGAAATGTCACAAGTTACAATTTCAAATTTCATAAAGGGGTTCTTTACTAAAGCCGTTCTATTTCTTTAGCATGATTTTTCTCAATTTTATTTTAATTATTACTTTTTAAAAAATGCACATTCTTTTCTTTTGACACACGAAAAAATATATTTGCTTATCTATTTACTTATTTTTGGCATTATATTGGCATTATATATTATTTTTTTATAATTTTAAAATAAAATAGGATGGTTGGGTTTTACGTCGCACTAGTGCTGCGCAGATGGACAATTGACGACGGTCTGAGACACACCCCTAGAGGTTGTCCGGAGACATGCCATCACAATTTTGATCCTCCACCGAAGGGACAGCTCTTTCGCTTCGGTGACACCCAGAGGTATAATTTTTGATGGGAAGATGGAGGACATTGCGGCCATGACAGATTTCATGTGCACCAGCCACCATTAGTATACACGACAGTCTTTGGCCGGCTCAAATACCGAACCCGCAATCTTCCAATTACGAGGCCGGCGCTCTACTGACTGGGCTACCACAGCCCTAAAATAAAATAGGATTTTTCACTTAATATTTTTTTTTAATAACACCCCCATCTCTAAATAAAAAATATCCATGGCTAATTAGGACATTTTCCAAGAGAATCTATTTGCAAGCTGGCAAATAAAATATCTTTATTAATTTATATTTTTATCTAACCACCTTCGGCGACCAGCTGGTTTGCGATCCATCAAAAATCTGACTTTACGAAACCCTCGCTCGGTGGCGCCACTCGTTTCAGGGCCTAAAACAGCTTTATTGACATATTATGCAAATAGTTTTATTGATAAATTTAACCACAGTAAATTAACTCGGTTGCACCTGCGGCGCCCTCTTCTCGTTTCAATATCTGAAACAGCCTGTTCACTCACCCTGTTATGATCTTTGAAAATTCTGACTTTAGCAAAATCCCGCTCGGTGGCGCCTGCAGTGCTTTATCCTCGTTTTAGAACTTGAAACAGCTTGCTCGCTCACAGTGCAAATAGCTTTGAAATTTTTAACTGTAGCAAATTTCTGTTCTATGGCGACTAAGGCGCCGCTTTACGTTTCCTGGTTTCAAACAGCCTGTCCACTCACCATGAACCTTTGAAAATTCTGATTGTGGCAAATCCCAAACCCGTTGGGGCCTACAGTCTTCTAATCTTCTCCCGATAAGTAATTTAATCAAAATCAGAATTGGAGATATTGAATTATTAAAATATCAAAGCGCCCTCATGCAACAGAGATTTGCAATATGCACTCTTCTATTTCAATTTGAATGACTTTTAAAATGATATATTACCTGTGAAATTATGTTAATTAGAAGCTGAGATACAAAGGTAATATAAACATTGTTATAAAAAAAAAAGTCTGATTTTTCTGTTGTTTTCTCTGAAACTTGCTTAACTGCGGGCTAAATAGTGTTAAAAATCCTTAATACGAAATGTGAGCGGAATATTGGAATTTGAAAGCCTGCATCATAATTAGAATTGGAGATATTGGAATAAAGGTGTTCTGGGTTTGCTGTGGTTTTCTCTGAAACTCCTGTATGGAATTTAACGGCTTATATCAGTTTAAAAGTCCGCAATTTTTGAAATGATGTATTATAAATAATTTAATCATAATTAGAATTCTAGATATTGAATTATTAAAATATCAAAGCGCCCTCTGGCGACAGAAATTTTCAACATATACTCTTCAATTCCAACAACTTTTAAAATGATATATTACTTATGAAATTATGTTATTTAGAAGCTTACATACAAAGGTAATATAAACATTTTTATAAAAAGATTTCAGTCTGACTTATCTGTGATTTTCTCCGAAACTTGCATAATTCTGGCCTATATAACATTAAAAATTCTTAGTACGAAATGTGAGCGGGAATCGGGATTCAAAACTCTCTAAAATATAAAAGAATAAAAAAGTTCTGGGTTTTCCGTAGTTTTCTCCAAAAGTTTCATGCAGAATTTGAACGGTTTATATCACTTTAGCAGTCCTCAATAAAAGTACTTTAAAATATATTTCGAATGATGTATTACGTGTAATATTAATGAATATCTTTGATATATTTTGCACTCAGAATGGTTAATCTATCAAGGGCAATTGACATTTTAATTAAAAATTATAACAATCAAATGTATGTAAAACTTTTATAATCTAATTAATAGTAACAAAATTATAATTTTACTGTAATTATAATTTTATTATTACAGAGCAAGGGTTAGGAAAAATTGTGTTACTAGGTGTTGCTAATACTTGGTGCCAAAACTAAAGTAATTAATAGATGATGAGATATAGCCATCTGGAAAAACGTAGTTCATGAATAATAGTATATTGCATCTTTCAATCGAGAAATACCTAGACTGAAGTGCCTGGGTAAGGCGTTACTACAGGCAGTGGGAACTTACAGAGGTGGCATAGACAGTAAAAATACTGTTAAAAGCAGCAGGTACCTGAAGCGAGGTTCAAAGAAATTTTCACGGATGTGATTTAAGTTTTTATTTATGAAGTTATAGAATAACAGTGATTTATTTTTTTGAAAATTTATTTAAATATTGATCAGCAAAGTGGGAAAGCCTGTATAAAATTATAAAAAAGCACCACAGAACTGGCGTCAAAAAGTTATAAGTACAAAACTTTGAATAAACACCAAAAAATGCTATAATTGCAACAATTGTTTCAGGTTAAAATAAGACATGACCCTTCCTCAGGCAAACAAAGTAGGTACGAGTGCTGCTATCAAAGTGGCTACACAAAACTGATTTAAATGAAAGCAAAAGCAAATAAAGTCGAATTTAAATAAAAATACTGGTGTGACCAGAATTATAAAAAACAATGAATAAAATAAATATAAGATTAAATAAAACCTAAAAAATTCAAAGCTAAATGTAAAACAATGTTACATGAGTAATTTCCAAGCATCAGGCAAGAACAGAATGGAAGAAAAATCTTGTTAATATTTCTTCTGCTCCGTTCTTGTCTGATACTATCCCTTGTAACATTCATTGGCTTCACACTAAAAACAGACATTTAATTCTTTTTATGCAAATATTTTTCAATACTACTTTCCTTTCCTTACTTTAAATAGTTTTCAGACTTTTGGTTTATCTCTTTGGTAGATAGCAGAACTACTCCGAAATTTAATAAACAATATTTCAAATGAAGCCCAATGCAGAAATCCCTTTAATTTTCTTAATAAGTGCGAGAAAGTGTATTTGCTGCTTTAATGTAGCACTCGTCTTTTTTTTTTTCCACCAGATGAAAGGCTGTGTTATTAATTTGACCTGAAACAGCTGTTGGGGGATTTTTACAATCTTTAGTGCTTATCAATTATTTTATTAATTATTACTTGAATTTATCCGGTAATAATTTAAACATTTCAAACCAACAATTTTCAAAAATTATTATTATTTTTTTTTTTTTTTTTTTTTTTTTTTTTTTTTTAATAATTAAAACTATTTGCCTAATTGTCATTTTCAAAATTAGTTTTGCTATTTTGAAAAGAAAATGTGGAGTGAATGTTAAATGAAATAAATTATGTAAAACAAATGTTAGAATTTTACCTTACAACTTTAAAATAATGATTTTAAAACAAATTACTGTTCTTTGTCTACAAATCTAAGAATTTTTGAATGCTGGAATTTTCTTCATAACTATAAATAATAAAAAATACAATGCTCCACTCACAATATTACTACCCTTGTGCTTTGATACATTACTTTATCCTAATTTGCTGATTAATTTTATTACGGTCAATTTTGTATTTTAGTTTTCAGTAATTCCATACTATTAACAATGCTCCTAAGCAAAATTAATGACACAATTATATTTCAGAATGTCATATGTAATACATTTATAGAGACATTAGAATAAAAACAGATAAAATTAAATCTGTCAAAAGTGAACATTCAAATTTTTATAACCTGTAATTGTTTTTATTAGTCAGCTGCTTCAATATGAAAATAATGCTAAATTATTACACTTATGTACTTATAGTACCTAAACAACTTTAATAATAACAGGGATAAACATAAAACTATATTTTAAAATTTCTAAAAGAAAAATAAATAAATAAATAATTTTATTAAAATATAATTAATCATCAATAATACGCAATTTTTTTATCAGCATTTTGTGCAAGAGAGTAATAATTTATTATAATACATAATATAAACACATGCACACCTTTTAAAAGTATTAAATACATAGCAAATAAAGAAAAAGAATAGTAACATACTTACGTAACACAATGTAAAAAATCTGTCAATCCATACTACATGGAGGTCTTCAGGAAATGTTCCGAAAATGAACTTTTTCTAGAGCTACAAAACTTATACACAATAGCACAGTCAAAGTTCATATTCAGACATTATTCCATAAAAAGATAAGCACGGGTGAGCATTATACGGGCTTGAACCTGGCACCTCCTGTCTACCAGCTTTAAAAGGAGAAACACTCCGCCATTAGTGCAACCTAAAAAATTTTTGGATGATCTGTAATTGTTTTTATTAGTCAAATTATTAACAAACATTCCCCCCCCCCCAAGGTAGTATATTCATGCATACAATAAGTCAGTTTAACAGCAACATGCATACACATAAAATTATATTTAAAAAAAATTAAACATACAATTTCTAAAACTAAAAAAAAGTCTTTAATCTTACTGCTATTAATCAAAAATTGGTAATTATTTTATTCACATTTGGTTCAAAAATATTCAGAAAATGAAAATTATTTATAAAACCGAATATAAACAGATTTCTTGTTAATAATGAAATTTGAATACTGCTATATACACACAATAACAGAGACGACATTCACTTTCAGATATAACAAAAAACACTATTTACAAAAGAGAGTAACACAAAAATTTCATTTTAAGAAACACACACTTTACATAGATAATGTTATATAGACAAATTTGTGATACAATTCGAGGTAATCAGCAATTTTTTTCTTTTTTTAAGCTAGATTGGTTGTAATTTTTGATCAGGTATTATGATAAGTGTGTTATTTATTATTTCTTACTTTAATGAGCAAATTTTGCATCATCAAAAACCTAGTGAGTTAATTATACTTGTAGACCTATTAAATACATCACAGGTACAACATAATGCAAATGAAATTGACAGTAGATTTGCACAAATTAATAATTTTGAAATATCACTTTGCTATAATATCATCAGGAAAAATTCACATGTTTGATTCAAATCTTTCTGTATAAAGTATTAGGAAGCATACATTAGTTTGAAAAAAATTCCTTTGAAAAACTTGTATTAAAAGGTAAGGAATAAAAACTTTATGTTTACGTTCATATTATAATAAGTACATACAAGTCAGAATAACAATTGTTTTCAAACATTTATACTTCCAAACAAAGCCAGGATTTTTTCAGTTGTAAAAAATAAATTAATTGAAACATTTTTATTTAAAAACTCCCATATTATTATTTTACAGAGCAGGGTTTCCAAAAGTTTAATATCATTTCAAACAATTGAACTTATAAACAAACAATGTAATACTTCTAAGTTTAAATCCTCCTTATGTATATAAAAAGAAAACGAAATATTGTATCTCTTTCATAAAAAGAGAAAAATATCTCAATCTGTTAAACATTAAAAATAAATAATACACTTTTATTTTATTTTACGATAAAAAAATTCCAAATTTGTTTACATAAAAAGTAATAAATTTTATCGCATCCAAACAAAACGAAAACATATTCCGCTTTCTTTTTAACAAAACATATCAATATTATTTATAATAAAATACGTCTCGTAAAACAATTGAATGCAAAAATTTATTTCTCTCACCTTTATCGAATTTTAATCGTCGTCGCCGCCATGTTGTTTATTTTCCTTTCCTTTTTCAACATCGACAAGCTTGTCACTAGCAAAGATTCTCGCGACAATTTCTTGTCACTTTCGACAAGGAAAAAGGTGACAAGTTGTCGATGCGATGTGAATAAACTACCGATATGGTTCCTCCCATCGACAGTGACGTCAAAATGACGTTCTTGTCACCAAGCGACAGTTGTCGATTGGAATATGCTAGGGCCCATAATCAATTTTTCATCTTTCATGATAAGGTATTTCAACAAAATGTGTAATAATATTCGCGACTCAAATGAACTATAGAGGGCGTTCTATTGTCGTCTGCTTCAAAAGTCGTGTCGGATAACGGCCAGCGTTCTACGCGTGTACAATGTTAAGCAATGGCTATTTTGAGTATTCAGTACATTATTAATGTGCAAATATTACGTCGAATTCAAGAAATTTAGTTAAAGTGGAGGTGATTTTAAAATTAGAAAGGCTTATCGCTTTTGGTGGAATAAAATTAACCGAAAACAAATTTGATATTTTGGCGATTTGCTTACAAGCAAGTACAATGAAAATGTCCCTACATACTATAAAAGAAACGGATGATAAATGATTTAAATTGCGAAATCCGATTTTATAATATCGCAGTTTAGATGTTCCTGTCTGTTTATAACTTCCTGTAAAACTCTTGTGCAAGATGCAAGCATCAGTAAGCAGTTTTTGATATTTTGTTACGGTAAGAAAGCAGCTTGTTTATCCTTTTATTTTTCTCCCCGGAAAGTGATCAAATTTTGAAAGTTAAGTGAACTTTCCTGTAGCATTTGCGATTTGATAAAATATGCTATGCTTTACGGAAAGTTTTCTTATACTAACAATTTGGTTTTTTAAATCGGCAAATACAGAATTGAAAAATTGAAACATTCATGATACCCACAGAAAATTCTCTCAGGTATGTTAAAAATTTGTTTTTTTAAACTACATTTAGTATTTTCATGATTTTTTTTTTTTTCTTTTTATTTGATTTTATACTTTTATGAATATTGGTTTTATTACTTATGCACTTAGATTTGTTTGATTTACTTTTCTAAGAATATGTTTCATGTATATTTACTTGTTTAATTAGATCATATAATCTAACTATTAAATTGACATATATTTTTAATATTTTCAATGCCCGGGTATTTTTTAAACTATTAGCAACTTTCCTTTCCTTCTTTAGTTAAAACCCTAATAAATGAATTAAGTTTTTCCTTATATTATTAATGTAAAAAAAATAAAAATTTAATTATATAAAACAAGGAAATAACTGAATGAGTAAATTGAAGTTGTAAGATTCTCATCAGACATAAAAACTGAGTGAGAATTTCACATTATTACTCAGAAACAAAATGAGGTATTTTAAAAGAATGTGAGAACAGAAAAATACATAAGTAAATAAAATTCTGGATTAATGTGTATTTGTTTTCTATTAAAAATTAACATTTCTTTTTCTTTTGTTAATATATAGCTGCTAGTTTGGGATAGTCTGCTACTTAAGATTCTTCCTCTGTTTACATATATTTCAGTTGTACATTTTTTTTTTTTTTTTTTTGAAAAAAAGGAAGACTGTTTTTTTTTTTTTTTTTATGAATGGCAAGGATATTGGTCTCATTTTCAGACTTCTGCAATGTATATGACAACAAATGTCCAATACATTGGAGTGATTGTGATTGCTAATTATGTCTAATTTCACAGCTCATAGGATGTATTTAAGTTTAAATGCATTTCATTGTTTAAACATGTAGTTTTTTTTTCTTTTTTAAATACCTTCAATACAAGGATTGTTCAGCTATTTCTAGTATGATGTTTTATTGTAGAAATATAATGTATTTTTGCAACTGATCGAAAATGTAATTTTCTTATCAAAGTTTTTTGATTTTTTTTCTTTTTTAAATCATTCAACATTTGTGAAGGGTTTTGTTTGAATTAGCTTATTTTTGTAAAGGGTGAAAAGCTTATCAAGTTTCAAGATGAAGGGGGTCTGTGAGGAAAACTTAGGTCTGTTAAAAGACCCATTACAAAAATTTTCTCCTTAAATAAAAACTGACCTTTGATAAATCTTTTTAATTTTGAAAGCTAATCTTCCCTGCTATGAATAGACTGCCTGAATATTCAAATGCGCTCTGCTGTATTTCTCCCAAAAATCTGATATTAAGTTTCTAATTTATAAAAAGATTTCTATTCATATTTGTGGGCTTAGCTCTATAAAAATGAACTGTCATTATTTAAATGAAACCTTAATTTTAATTTTCAAAATTACATTTTTCACAATTTCACAAAAAGAGGACTCATGCCAAGAAGTTTGCAAGAGCTTTATTTTCACGCTAAATTTAGATTTACAAAACTACATACATATTTTTCACAATTTCGTAAAAGCAGGACCCTGTCTGAAAAGTCTGGACAGACCCCTGAGCAGAGCTAGAAATTCGTGGTCACTAGTCGTATTTTGCAACTATAAATTTTGTTTTGACGACCATGATTTTACAACCAGTCATCATTTGTTACGCCTAACTTTCTGTTATTTCGTTATTTTTATTAAGGCAAGTGACATCTCGAAAGCTTTGTTTTTAGTAACTTCAATTTATTCAATAACATTAGGTAATGAGTTATTCTATAAATAAATTTTGCCATAGAGTTGATGGGATTTTATGACCAGAAGCGGGAAAATTGTAAGAGGGAATGTACCTTTTACAGTATCTAGTGGTCCATAAGTGGATTTTTTTCTTTTTGCCATATTTTCAAATTGTATTTTGGAGGTTAATGTACAATGAACTAAACGACCTAAAAATATTCACTTGCCACATAGTGAATAAACAAGATAAAGCGGTGACTTTAATAATTTGCTTCCCTCCCATGTCCATCATAAAAATGAGTATCATTCCATTATCAATGTAAACATTGTGCATTTCTACAATTAAAACTAAATTTAGTAAAGTAACATCATAATATCCAACATTTCAGAATCAGTCAGCAAAAATATAGTATTTTTTAGTTCCTTCAAATATAGTTTGTTGCTATGGAAACTCCTATCGTTTATTGAAAGATAGATTACGTGTTAGAATAAAATTTAATTTGCAATTAAAATGTAACTGCTTTGTTTATTAATGAAAATTGATGAAATTTTAACTGCAGGTTGTTTTTGTGCTGAATAGGTTGTATATTAAGTGTTGTGTGCGAAAAAGAAAATTTGAAGCACTTTGAAATTTGTAATTTTTAACCCCAGTTCAAGATCATGTGACATTAATTACTTCCAGATGTTTTATTTCCATTCCAGACGACGATTAAAATCATCTGCTGATAGAATGCTTCTTTTTAAGCAATAAACCGTGGATTTTTGGTCATTTTTCAATCGACATGAGTCGACGTTTTAATTAATATCTCCGAAACTAATTAAGATTTTTAAATTCTGTTTCAAGGAAGGACCTCAGAAAGGCTCCAGAGCATTCGTATGTCAATTCTTGTACTTCTGTGTTCAATAGGGGCTGAACGTATAAAAGAATAGACAGACAGACAGACAAACCTTTCCATTTATTATTATAGATATGAATAAAGCAAAATGCCTTCTTCATGTCTGTCTCTATGCGCTACAAAGGTCAGGCCACTGATCGCAAATTTACAAAAAATTGACAGATGCTTAGCTTTGATCTTGCAGGTGTGCATAGAATTATTTCTTTTTTTTTTTTTTTTTGGTTTATTTTCTTTCCTTGTTTACTTTCTTTTCTTTTCTTTTTTTTTTTTTTTTTTTAAATTTTCGAATCTGAATTTCTAAAATTATTTAATTTGTTTATTTATTTATTTATTTTGGAATGTTCCGTTAATTTTTCTGCTTTATTTTCTTAAATTTTATTTAATTTGCGTGTTTTTCTTTTCATCATCTGCATTCCTTAGTAAAAATCGCTATTCTATTTATTTTTCCTTCTTTCACATTAAATAATGCGATCAAATAGTTTTCATATAATAAAATTTTAATACTGCTTCTTTTTTTTTTTTTTTAATACACATAATAGTTGTGTTTTCAATGGTAATTGTTTATGTAAAGGTGTAATACCTCCTTTTGAAGAGGAATGTTCATTATTTTTAATACATTGTTTCTATCGAAATCAAATGGTAATATGATAGGAAGAATTAAACTTATTAAATTTTTAACTTTATTAAAATATGTAACAATTAATTTCTTGTATAAGAATTATCAGAGGACAAATAAGACTACCAGCGCCTTAAGTGGTCACTTAAGGTGCTGCCAATAGCAGCAGTGGGGTCACCAATCCGACATAGTGCGGTTGTGGAAGACACAGTAGAAAGCAGCGAGGATCTGGAGCCAAGTTTTCAGTGGATTTTTTATTTCCATTTCTCACAATTCTTTCTTTTATTTTCCTTTTTTTTTTTTTTTTTTTTGTTTCTAAAGTATATAAAAAAAATGTGATTAAATTTCTTTGAAAATTCATTTAAATACAGCGATCAATGAAGCGGCCTTCAATAAGTTAATATAAGAGTCCTTTAGATATATGCTTTAAAGTTAAAGCGACAAAATTTTATATACGATTCCGAGAAATTGGAGACCCACCAGTGGCCGAGCGGTTCTGTGCTCAAAGTTGGCAGATGGTAAGAGCCGGGTTCGATCCAAGGTTGCGCTCATCGACCTAGCCGTTCGGAGATTTCCATGGTTTTCTCCGAACTCATGTAAATATAGGCTAAGATCCCTCAGAAAGAACCCCACAGACGGTATTCCACCCATAGGCCTAGGACCCAACCCCAAGTGTAGTCAGACTTCAATCCTACAACCAAGAAACTGGAAAAATCCAAGCTTAAATTTGATGAAATGGTATCGCCTTGATGAGTAGTGTTTAGCCATCGTTGGCTTCAGAGCATACCCAGATTCAAATGTCACGCTACGCCACTGTTAAAATGATAATTTAAGAAAGAGTGATTCTTATACAATGTGCTAAAACTTTACAAGACTATTTTCTTCATTGTAGACGACTATTTCTTGAACTGTATAAATAAGATTTTGCAAAAAATACCATTGCTGAATTAAAAAAAAGAAGGAAAAAACCTCACAATTGATTTGAGTAAAAAAAAATAGCACACACCTTCATGAAAAGTGCTGCTTCGATGCTGTGCTAATGCCTACCTTTTTTCTCTAGTAAAGCTTTGTGCTATTATTTTGATCCAAAAGAACTGCTAAGAATTTTTATTTATTATTTATTTTTGCTACACCATTAATTGAAAAAAAGAAAGATAAAAAATTTACAAGAATTGTTTTGGGCCAATGTAATAGCACACCCCTTCATTAAGGACCCGCTTCACTCACCGCCGCCAGAAGCCGAAGCTAATGTTATTCTATGAGAAATTTTTCTTTACAAATAACTTATTAACTAATACATATTTTTAAATTCTGTTTTCACCTTCTGAAAATTCCCAGCTGTTAAATTGACGAACCTTTTTTAAAAATTTAATTTTTTATATTTTATTTTGAAGCTGCAAAATACAAATTTTCAATATGTGAATTTTTTTCATTTTGCAATTTCAAAATAAAATGTTAAAAACTAAAAAAAATACATTTTTAAAAAAGGTTTACCAGTTGGGAATTTTCTGAATGTGAAAACAGAATTTAAAAATATGTATTAGTTAATAAGTTATTTGTAAAGAAAATTTCCCCATAGAATAACATTGGCTCGGGCTTCCGGCGACGGTAAGTAAAGAGGGCTGTAAAGTGTAAATATCGATATAAGTGTTGCTTTCATGATGTGCTAGTGCCTAGCTTTTTCGTCTGGTCTTTATTTCTACCGCAACAAACGTTGTAATTTTTTTTTAATTTATGGTGTTTGCTTATTTTTTTTCATCATTATTATTTGTTACTGTTGAGCACTAGTCCTGCAGCACATATTATTAATAAATAAATACAATCAAAATACTATAAAATTAGCATTTTAATTGCACTTATCAAATTTGCATATTCTTTGAAAAAAAAAAAAAAAAAAAAAAAAAAGATTATTAAAAACAATTGGATTAACAATTTTAAAAAAAAGTGCTCCTCACACAGTGACTTTAAAAAGTTTATAAAACTGTTTTTTTTTTTTTTTTTTTTTTCATTGTAGTTGACTATATCTTAATATTTATATGTTTACATTAAAAAAAAAAAAATGTTTGCAAGAAAATATTGTAAGTTGAAAAAATAAAAAACATTTCTCACAATAATTGTTTTGGGCTGAAAAACAGTATATCACTTCTTTCACTGTAAAAAATATATCCTATTTGCTGCCAGAAATTATGTTCTGACAACACAATTTTTTCGTAAATTACACATATTTTCTGGCAGCAAATAGGACAAATTTTTTGCAGTGTACTTATAAAGTAGCTATAAGTGCTGCTTTGATGCTACGCTTGTACCTATCATTTTCGTCTGATGAAGGGTTGTGCTATTATTTCTAATTGAAAGAACTGTTGTGAATGGTGTTCGTTTTCTTTTTTTCTTTTCTTATTTACAATCAAATTTTTTATAAAATGAGGTTTTGAATTGCACTTATGAAACTGAAAAAATACATAGCTTAAAAATAATTAGAATGATAATTTAACAAAAAAGTGATTCTTGCACAGAGATTTTCTAAAATTTTTGCAAGATATTTTCTTTTTCGTAGATGATTATTTCTTGAACTCTATAAATTTAGAATAATAAATAAGTCTTTGCAAAAAATACCATAAGTAAAAAAAAGAAGACAAAGAAAGAAAAAAATAAAATCTCACGGCAATTGATTTGAGCCGAAATAATAGCACATCTCTTCATCATGTGCAAATGTAGATACAAGTGCAGCTTTGATGCGGTGGTATTCGTCTGGTTCGACAAGTAAAGCTTTCAGTATTTCTGTTATGGTTTTCGCAAAATGTTAAAAGACTTATCCAAAATGCGAAAACGAAATAACATGTTTTCGCTTTTTTGCTAAAGCATCTTACTAAACACAAATTGAAAAAAAAAAAAAAATCTTCAGCGAAAATATTACAACGAATCTTTCATGGAAAAAAAAATCGCAACATTGATGAAGAAAAATCCATTGGTTCATGCATATAAAGAAAATCAAAAGCTGAATTATGCATAAGAATCGCATACAGGAAATCAATTTGTAAATAAACATGAGGCATTTGGAAAGTGGTCTAATATGAAAGAAAGAAAAATTATAAATTGTAAACCAAAAAGCTTTGAATATTAATAAACAAATTTCACTTATATTACTTTCTTTCTTTTTTTTTGTAAGTTATGTTTTTATTTTCAGATACAGTATAAGGTATAAGCTTAATGTAGTTTTACATGCTTTAGTGATAATTATATCTCCAGAAAAAAGAATGTAAGTCGTATCTACGATGTTCCCATTGCTTTAAAAAAGTTTACAATATAAAGTAATAATCTAAAAAGTTTAATATTTATCACGTCTGCCAATAAATGTGTTAAAATATATGCTTATACCATATTCGAATTGAAGCGATTACAGTGGTAAGTACAATTATTAATTACTTTTTTGTTTTCCATTTCAATAAAAAAAAAAAAAAAAAAAAATACCTTCTGTGCATAACTCTTTAGACCTCATTAAAAACTTTTAAGTTTAATTTACAAATGAAAATCAAACATATCGAGGCATTTAGAATAATGTGTAAACTGATATTCATCTTTTTCTACTGTTTCTGGCATTTTAGCATTTTGCTGAAGCTTTTTTTCTGATTTTAGCTATTTTGCTAAAGAAAATTTTTACTCAGCTTAAACCCTGGAAGCTTTGTGTTCTTGTTTTGATCAAAAAGAACCTCTGAGAGCTTTTATTTTTAAATTTTTTTATAAGTGTTGTTTGCTATTTTATTTTTTTATTATTATTACTTTGGAACATCTATCTTTTAGAGCATATTGTCTAAAATATTTAAAACATTGTGCATGGCATCAAATTTTAAAAATCTAGGAACTCCTTTAAACAGAATCATGTTTTACTTGTTATAAATGATATACATAACATACATCCTATAATGTTAATAGTTTAATATGAATTATAATAGATATTATACAGAAAATACTTCTAATATAAAATTATTAAAGAATTTTTATTTTCATTACATTTAGAGTTAATAAATTCTTATTGAAAATCTGTTGATTGTTAAGTGATAGTATAAATTGTAGGATCAAAATTAAAAATGAGTTACAATCTCACAAAATACACTTTCACTTAACCAATATTCTTTTCTGAATACTGTAAAAAGAAAAAAGAGAAAAAAAAAAAAGTAATTTGATTTGTTTAAATCATTTTTGTGGATCGCTGAATAACAAACCTAAATAAATTGTTTTATTCCCAACAGAAAATTATAATCAATCCTTTTAACAGCCATCAACAAAGTTACTACAGCTTTTCCAACTGGATGCTAACTCATCAGCATACATACTCTTCATTTAGATAATTTCAACTCATAACAAAAACTGCATTTCCATATTTTATAAATTCATTTATATTGTACACTACAAAGAACACTTGTGGTGTTGAAAAAAGTGAAGGGTCGTGTATTTTATTTAGAAGAAAGTAACTTAAATATTGTAAAAGTATGAAACCAATATTATACAAAGTTTTTCAAAGAATAGACTTATGTGTAATAAGCTAAAAATGTAAATAAAAATATAATTTTATTGAAATGTGGATGTATGCAAGTGAAAATAATTATCCTTACATACTAATTAAACAATAAAAATTGCAAATGAAATATGACATGTTTTGTAAAACAATACAATTTACACATTTTCAGAGTACTTTGGAGTTTCAATGAAAAACCTAGTCTAATCTATTTTCTGTCTTATTATACATATATGTGAAAATGTAACAAAAACAAATAGAAAGATTATATCTCATATATGTGTTTAAAACGTTTCTATATTGCTCTAGAATATCTGGCGACTGAACTTTTTAGTCCAGTACCATAGTTTTTATTTACATTGTGAATATGTAAACAAACGCTATTGCACAGGATCATAATATTTTACTGTATTAATTACTGACATACATCTTACGATTTTTCGCAACAGATTACACTGCCGATTCAAAAAGTAACTTTATTGAACTTGTAGTATTTTAAGTTTTAAGCACAATAATTTAAAATGAAAATCAACGAGAATTGTAGCAGGTGTGAGTAGGTCAACATATAACATTTTTTTTTTTTTTTTTTAATTAAAGCTCAAATAAGTATATATTAAATACATCCTCGTTAAACAACAACAACAATAAAATCTGAAAGCTTTTTTTACCATATGCGATTATTTATCTTTATTTAATTGATTTTAAAAATACGTATCCATTGTTTACAACACTACACTGATCGGCATATTTTACTCTTGAAAATTAATCGAAGCTAGTACAAAATCAATAAAATCCCCATGAATTGCAAAAAAGTGCCTATTAATAACTATTATTTATGGTTAATATGAATAAAATTTTTAAATATTTACTAGAAAATGATTTTTAATTTAATAACTCAAAGCATATGCATCAAAAGGTTTTTAAATAGACATCCGACACAATAACTTAGGCTTTTGTCCACCAGAGGGCGTATTCGAGCGCTGGAGCTGCGAATAACAAATTGTATTTTTCACTGCTTCCGATACTTAATATGAAGTATCAAATATGCTATAATCCCACTGATATTACTGTAACATATTAATTAAGATAGAATTATGCAAGTTTTCAAAATGATTCATTAGTAGAATTTTATTTCTATTGAGTGGAAAATTTCTAAATGTTGTAGTTACGATTTCGTTTATACTAAAAACTTGGTCTATACAACAGTAATAACTGTATTAAAACAGTTTATAAAAGTATTATTAGAAGCAGATATGAAATAGTTTTGTACTTTTGTCCGTGTCAACCACATTAGAAATTAATATTAACAGCATGCCATTATATTATAGGAAGAGAAGTATAATGTGTAGTAATTTTTGATAATGTTTCTTATAAATTTGATAATGCTTATATAAATATTTTTTTATAATGTTTATCGTATAAGTTCATAAGTAGTAAAAATTTATCATAGTGACGATTAATGGCTGCAAGTGGGGTTAATATAAGCTAATTTTGCACTATATTTTATGAAATTTTATGTCCTGAGAAATGTCCTCATTTCTGAAGAAGACTGTCCTCATTTTCTCATGGAAATGAGGACATTGCTCCTCATTTTGCATAAAAGAAATTGGTCACCCTACCTCAGAAGCCCAAAATATGTCTTAACCCAATGGATCCGAATGCTCGCACGGAAAGCTCAATCAACAACCAACCAATGAATAAGATAAGTAGAGTAGAAAGAGACGAGAATTTATTAATTTATCTGTAGTAAAAGCGAAGTCTGTGATGGATAAGATTAATTAGTAATTAGCAGGGAATAGAATTACATATCCGTAGTAATTAGTAATAAATGGCGTACGTTTAGATGTATAATGACTGTCTGAATTGTCTTACATAAAGGATAAAGGTTTACATAAGGAAACCTAAAGCTTCAGCATGTGAGCGTTTTACTGAAATTGCTTCCAAAAACGCGTATTTTAAGACGATTTCTTGAAAGTAAGTTTTTTTTCCCCTAAATTAACGTAGATTTAAAATTTATATTAATTAGTTGTCTGAAATTCATTAACTGCATTTTGATACCTGCAATTTAAAATGCTTAATTTTGTATTTAATGTTTTAAGTTTTAATTGCAGTTTATAGACCTTATCATAAGTTTGTTCATTATTAAAAAGAGTAATGTTTTGTATGGTAAGACAAGAAGGTGTAACAAAATTTTGAAATTTTAACACTATTCTTGCATCGTTATGTTACAATATGTAGGTAATAATAATAATAGTTAAGCTATTTTGTTTATTTTGATTGTTCGTAGTAAGAAAGAAATGGAACTACTTACTAAATTTAATTTCTAAATTCTTAAACGTTTACATAAATTTAGAGTAATTTAATAAAAATATCAATAATTATAAAAGAATTCAAATGAAAGTAATCTGGAAAGACATCTTTCAAAATATGCTTTTTAAAAGGACCTACCTTATGATCATTATGAAAGAAATTTGTTTACGTTCTGTAAATAATTATTTATAAGAGTAGGAAAAGATAAAAACTGGTTGTTATTGTTTAAGTAGAGGGCTATTCCATGGCAATGTTACCATTTTTAGTGTTTTACTTTTTGTATCAAATGGGTGATATATATTTTTTTTCTCGGAAAATTCATCTCAGACCAAAGATTTTATTGGTCAAATAACCAGCATAATAAATGATTCTACGTCTGTTGTAACATTTACCAAAAAAAGTGGAAATATATTTATTTTCCCAGAAATCGAAGATATTGTACATATTGATAATCACTCTATTGCTGGATTTTTAGATGAGCCCCAGTTGAACTCCAGATGCCAAATGATTTTCCCAAATTCTCTAAGCATGTATAATCTCTAAATAATGTCAATTCACTCTTAATATATATCAAACAGTTCAATAAAATCCATTATAATCAACATAGCCTTTCTTTATATTGTTACTTGTTTGTCTGTTACATACTTGATGTTTGTCTGTTACAGGTAAGAATACATTTTTTTCATAATTATAATATGAGAGCAGTCAAATTTTGTGAAAGTTTTATTTTTGAACTTTCACTGAATGGAAAATCTTAATATTACATTTAATTGCCTGTTATTTTATAAGAAATATAGCTAAATGTAAAGGTATCTGAAAAGCATGGTAATTTCGGTTTGTCTGTTACATTAACCCTTTTTTTATCATAATTATTTATATAAAATATTGTATTCATAATAACTGCATTTATTAACCTTCAGATATCATATAATGATTATAGGCATCCTTGAACTATATAATTATTACATTTTATAGTAAAATAAACCCCTTTTTCTTCTATAAATGTTTGTCTGCTACCATGGAATTGCCCTAGAGTAACAATCTTTAGTACATTACGGGAGTAATTCTGTTCAGAGGCTATACTCCTTATTTCAGGGGGTTTAATCTGATCCATCCATATTTTCATATTTCCTAGAAAATTACTTTTGGATTCATTGGTTGTTCATGTGACATTCAGATGATATGTGAAGGAATTATATGGTACAGTTTTGATATCTGCCGTCCTTGCTATTTTTTGGATATGGTGACTCAAAGCATAATGAAAATATACACGACAGATGTATAATTTGTAATATATATTGTGCAAAATATTTTTTTATATTGATCGCTTTCTGAATGTAGACGAACCTCGTTGACACACGTTACGTTAATTACTTTTAACATGAACGGTTTCCACAATCCCTGTCAAAATGACGATTAATTTCTGAGTTACTGATATCATGAACATTTTTTTTAAATTCCGCTTGAGATTCATGTTAATGAGGTTCGACTGTATATACTTTATTAAAAGAATACTGACTTTTGAAAGGAATTAAATATGTTTGTCTTTTTTTTTTCTTCAGACGACGTATATCATATCAGCTCCATATATTTTTATTGACTGGTATTACTTCTACAAGATACAAAAAGGAAGAAGGCTTCTGGTCTAAGTAATTTGAGTATCATTTAACATTCCAATTTTTTGTTTTTAGTGTGAGAAGTCATATATTTTCCTTTTTAAATATATTTTATTGTTAGTTAATAATGGTTTGTATATGGAAAATAAATAAATATGTAAACCTGATAATGGTACAATTTTGTTCTAGCTCCCTTGCCAACTTTTGAATTTTTGTGCCCATTTTGATAATAATTTTTTTTTTTTTAATGTTTTAAATTCTTTTCTG
Source organism: Salticus scenicus (assembly GCA_963930645.1). NCBI lineage: Eukaryota > Metazoa > Arthropoda > Arachnida > Araneae > Salticidae > Salticus > Salticus scenicus. Next base: position 433,715 of record CAWVNO010001692.1, on the reverse strand, counting down.
ATATAAGAAAGGAAGAATTTTTTTCAGTACTTATTTTGCTATTATTTTTAACAGTTGCACCTTTTCTTTAATTCATTAAAATATGCTTCATATTCTGTTTATATTTTTAATCTATACGGCTAGGTTCAAAATAGTGCAAGTATAATAAAAATATGGTTTATATGTAAAATAAGGATTGCAGAAGTATGAATTATGTGTATTTGATTTCTTAAGTAAACCCACAAGTGTTTTTTCAAAAAAAAATTATATATGATCGGAGCATTCTCTTTAAGTTTCAAGACAAAAATCTGACCAAAAAATGTCAAATTTTTTATTGATCCACAATGCAAAAAAAAAAAAGTTAACTGTTATTTAATACAATTAGGAAGAAATACATTAATATTATGAGTTTTATGAATTATAGCTTTTATGTGAAAGAATTGCACAAAAAAAAAGTCTTATACACTGACAGTAATTACTTGGATACTGAATGTCAGATATATTTTTTCGAACTTCTAGAGAAATATTTGCTGAATTATCCTTCTTCAAGGGTATAACTTCAGGATTGTACTTCCAGCAAATCTTAGGGGTGTAAAGAAAATGTTATACTACTTACATTTCATATTTTGTTTTGGTTTAAAAAATCTAGGAATGCTGGGTGTAGGGTTGTAACAATGTCTGTGTGTGTGTATCACAAATTTTGTGGGCATTGTGTCTCACTAACCAATAAACAAAACTTGACCAAACTTGGTATTTAGTTGAATCCTAACTCCTAACCTAAACTGGTGTCGATTACATTTGAAGATCAAACATTGAACAGGTAGAGTTGTGATCAGGGTTGGCTTGATTTTGCCCGACCCGAAAAAACCCTGGTTGGTTTTTTCAATAAAAAAAAGCTAAGTGGGTTCTTTCAAAATCCTTTATTTAAAATTCCACTTTTATCTAACTTACAATAAACATATATATATAAAACAAATATTATATGTACATTATTGGAACATGAACAAAGAATTTTCAATAATATTAGAGGTTCTCAAACTGCTCTGTAGGAAAACAAATCGTGAAAAATTCCTCATGAAAAAAATTTATAATTATCTTATTAAAAAAGAATAAAAAATTATATATATAAATAAAAGAAAAATAAGAGTTGTTTATTACTAAAAAAAAATTGCGGGACTCAAGGAATGTAAAATATAAATAAAAATTAAAAACATTTCTGAAAACTTTAACAGTGCAATACTGTTAGGTAATGTAGAGAGACATAATTAAAAGGATTTTAATGAGACTCTAATGACTACGAAAAATTTAATAAAGCAAGACTAAATTATTATTAAAATCCAGTTTTTTTGTTGTAAAGAGCAGATAAACAGACTTTTAAAATAATTTAAAGAACAATTGTTATTTATAAAAATACTTTAGAAATTTTAAAATTAAATTTAAAAAGACTTTAGAAATTTTTAAAATTTTGATTTTAATGAGTAATTAATATATATATTTTTTAATTATCTTATTATGAATGATATACTTAATGTAAAAAAAAGAAGGAAGAAAATATTTCTAAAATCTGTGATAAAACCCGAAAATATTCTGAAAATATCCTGATTAAACCCGATAAATATGGCAGTATAGGACAAAATTTTGTATAAATGTAGTACGTATAATTAAAGTTATTTTTAACGCATGATTATACAGTTAATATGAATTATTAATAATAGTAGTAGTAAACAAGAAAAAAAAAAAACTATATGCATGTAGGAGCATCGCTTCTGCCCTGGGGGTGAAGTACCCCCCCCCCCCTCTTCTTGTGATGTAATTTTTTGAACAAAGTTATAGATTTCTTTTTTAATGAAAAAGAAAAAAAAAAATCTATTTTTCAGATGTCGGCACAAAATAAAATTTCCTTTGGCATTTAGTTTTATACTTCTCTGAGATAAAAATCCTCTGCATTTGTCATGGGAATTAATTTTAATAAATAATAGTTCAATAAATAATTTGTATTGCGTGAATTTGTGTAAGATTATTTGGAAGAAAGTTTTGTAGTGATTTGGTGACCACAATATATTGTTTTATTAAAAACAAGTAAAATTTACCTTACATTAAATCCTTTAAAAATGATGAGCTTATATATTTTGGTTCCGACCTGAACCATCTTCAGAGCTCGATGACAACAAAAGGCTCGGTTGGGGGTGGCTCATTCTCTTTCTTCATTGTCTCCGTCCGTCATTTCTTCACTTCTTTTCTTGTATTTAAAAAACTGTTTCCATTCAGGTGGGATCAAACTGTGTTCAACGTCATTTACTGTGTCACTGGTAGTCAAAATCTCAAGTGCTTCTCTTTTAAGTGCATATTTATGCGAGTTGAAAGGAGCAATTTTATGAAAGTCAGTTGAATCAATATTAATAGGTTTAGTGTTGTTAGTTCTTGAAAAAGCTGTGGATGGTTTGTTGTGTTTAAGGAAGGTAGGCAAGATGTTCAGAAATCCTGTCTTTAATTTTGCGCTTAGTCCTACCGATAGGGCTAGCTTTATTTTTATCATAGTCTTGAAAATTTATTTTGTATATGCCTGCGGTTTGATTAAAATGAATAGGGTCTTTTTCATTACAGATACGTAGGTAAATATTTATAATGTTAACATTCCGATTAGACCAAATAAAAATATTTACCATTTCCTATATTTACCTAATCATTTTTAGAGGATTTGATGTAAGGTAAATTTGAATTGTTTTTAATGAATTTTAATCCTTTGTAAATAAAAATATGTATCTTACTATATTATTTTATTTTTGAAGCCCTTTATCTAAGCTCCATTTCATTTATTTTCTTGAAACATGTTTTTTTACGAATGGTTCCAAAAATAACCATTCACCAAAAATACATATTTGAAGTTGCAAAAATTTTCTAAACAAAAATAAGTAACATTGTCATGCAAAAATCACCCCGAGAAGAAAAAAAAAAATCAGTTTTTCAAAAATTACAAAAAATTGTAATTTTTTATGATCCACAGGTCCCTATTACCTTTAGTACAATATCCCTACCCTTTAGTACCCCCCCCCTCCCCCACCTTTAGTACAATAATCTTAATTACTATCGAAAAAAAAAAATTGATTATCATAGATAAACCCTACACAGTTTCCATCATAGATTTCTTTCTCAGCAATACCAATTTCTGTAGAAATTCTAAAATATATGAAAGATACATATAGATTTTGCCGCTCTTGAAATTATGCTGCCCCATACACTAGCTTGTGCACTTTACGATTATACCATTAGACAAAAGGTACAATGCACTAAACAAATAAAGCTGTTTTAATAATATATGATGAGTATTTACCGATTTCACGAAAGTAAAATATTGAAAACATAGGGGAAGTGGTTGTACCTTGGGTCAGCATACATTTCTCTTTTTTTACAACAGATGGCAGGCCAAAAATCCATCCTATTTCTTCAGTTTAACACTAGATGGCACTGTAGGTTTGTTTTGTGCTCATAAATGATGTAGATGCTGAGTAGTGAGAACAAAAAGGATTTTCTCAACCCAAAGTAAATTTTTGTGTGTTCATGCTTTTTATTATAGTGGAAAGAGTTTTTACAAGACAGCTCAACAGAAATAGCAGGTAAATAGTACATTTTTGTTCTTTATTTATGGACCATCTATGATTTAAAAGTTAACTTTTCAACACAGTTACAATTTGTGTACCATTTCAGTACTTGGTGTTGTACCTTGGGTCATTCAATTGAAAAAATAATTAATCTACAAAAAATATTTTAATGGTGAATATTCTTTAAATAATCATAGTATATAGTTGATATTTTTAAGTCATTATTATTATATATACAGGTGTGCACAGGAGAGAGGAGAAGGGGGTGTATGGATTCCATACCTCCTTTATTGAATTTTTGAAAATAAAAACTAAGCATTGTTTCACTTAAAAGTATATTGTATCAGTTCAAAAAACCCTTAACGGCTTAAAAGTTTGTGACGCCGCTACTTTATGGCTATAAGAATTTGAAATATGAGTCTTAAAAATAATGATATCAAATTTTAAGTGACGCTTTGCAATTAGTTAAAGTATACATAGATTTTCATATTTGATCATTTACTTTTATCTTTTATTTATATTTATAATGCAAACGTAATATTTTTAACTTCAAGATCAGACAGATATATAAAATACACTCACTAGATGCTTTTTCATTCGTATTTAAAATTCAAAATAACAGTTTTAAAAGGAATTATATAAAAATTCCAGTGGCGCCTCGGTGTTATTTTAAAAGATATGTTTTTAGATTCCATTAAAATTACTTTTGTTTTGTCTAATAAAGTATATTTACACATTTAAACAGTGCTTTTAATTTTCAAATATACTGTCAAATAATTATACTTTCACCGAGTTTGCATTATAAAGTAAAATTATTTATTTCAATAAATTGATTTATCTTTTGCATCACGCTATCCAAAACATAGTATCACAGTATCCAACTAAGTGAAAATTTGCTCAAAGAGGTAGTGTGACGTAAAGAAAACATTTACACAAATTTTACTTGCAGTTTTGGATAGCGTGACGCAAAAGATAAATCAATTTATTGAAATAAATAATTTTACTTTATAATGCAAACTCGGTGAAAGTATAATTATTTGACAGTATATTTGAAAATTAAAAGCACTGTTTAAATGTGTAAATATACTTTATTAGACAAAACAAAAGTAATTTTAATGGAATCTAAAAACATATCTTTTAAAATAACACCGAGGCGCCACTGGAATTTTTATATAATTCCTTTTAAAACTGTTATTTTGAATTTTAAATACGAATGAAAAAGCATCTAGTGAGTGTATTTTATATATCTGTCTGATCTTGAAGCTAAAAATATTACGTTTGCATTATAAATATAAATAAAAGATAAAAGTAAATGATCAAATATGAAAATCTATGTATACTTTAACTAATTGCAAAGCGTCACTTAAAATTTGATATCATTATTTTTAAGACTCATATTTCAAATTCTTATAGCCATAAAGTAGCGGCGTCACAAACTTTTAAGCCGTTAAGGGTTTTTTGAACTGATATCATTACTTTTTAGTGGTTTTTGATCAAGAAATTAAAATAAGTCCTTCTGGCTCCTAGGAAGGGTAAACTAATTTATCTTTTCTTATGAAGTTGCCACCACTTTTTTCCAAAATGGCAGCTACAATTTATTAATGGACTTAGTGGATTTATTAATGAAGGTTTGTATATATGGAGTTTTAAGCAAATCGGTTCATAAAACCTTTCTAATGTAAATTTGAAATTTTCAGTGTGCTAGCACAGGGAAACAAGAGGGTAGATTAAGTTGGCAAATGAACATATCAAATACATTTCTAAGATAAATCTACACTACAAATTTAGTGTGAATTAATTCAGTATTTCAAACGTTATCATACTGACAAATTTTCAAGTAGCCTGTCACTTGGAAACAAAATGGAGAAGCTTCGCACTAGAAAAATTTATTGACTGGGATTCTCAAACCTAAAAAAAAAATAATAATAATAATAAATAAAAAAAATAAGAAAGAAAGAAAGAAAAATAAGTGGATAATTTCAAATTTAAGTTAGAATTACGTAATTTACAGTTTACAAGTTTCTTTTTAAAGAATTACAAATTAAACAATTACAAAAAAAAAAAAAAAAAAAAAAAAGTAAATATTAAAAATGGAAATTTGTATATTTTGTTTCCCCTTTTTGAGGCCCCCTGCAATTTTCATCAAAATTGCAGGTAAAAATTACTTTATATATATTTTCATATAAAACGTTTGGAGGAAAGAATAGCCAAAATATAAATAAAGCTTTACATTTCTATAATTTTAAAAATAAGATAAAATCACCTGGAGAAAAATTTTATGGAAAATATAAGTTAAGCTTAAAAAAAAAAAAAAAAAAAAAAAATGAAATTTCTGCGTAAAAAATCTATTTCATAAATATATTTACAACTACAATATACAAAAAACCCTCCTTTAATTTTAAATAATTATTTCTACATGTTTCGAAGCAATTAAAAGTTTTTTCTTTCTTTCTTTTTTTTTTAAGAAAAATAAATAAATGTAGTGGCGCCATCTAGTAGTTTAAAGTCATATACATATATATTTATCTTTTTATTATTTTTTTTTTTTTCCCCTTAAAAAAAAAAAAAAAAAAAAAAAAAAAAAAAAACTTGTTTAGAAACAGGTAGAAATAGTTATTTAAAATTAAAGGAGGATTTTTTGTTTATTGTAATTGTAAATATATTTATGAAATAGAATTTTTCATGCAGAAATTAATTAATTAAAAAAATAAAAGAAAGAATAATATTTTTTAAATACATTAGGGTTTCAAAGTAAAGATGTTATTTATTTATTTTGACGTGTTTTTTAATAATTGCTATTTGACATATTTTTCATGAATTTTAATAAAATTCACGAAATAGTGTTATTTCTAATAAACCCTGTTTCATCCCCTAGTCATTATTGCTTTAAATAATAATAATAATAAAAAAAAATTGATTATGTTAATATTTAAAATATGTTTCATTTTAAAGTCTGAAAAATAAATAAATGAATAAACTCTAACTGTATTTTCAAAAGAGATTTTTAATTTTTAAAAAGAAAATACATATATATATATGTATTTAAGGAAGTGTATATTTTAAATAAAAACCGATAGATGGCGCCAAAACTCTATTTGCTGTTTTTTTTCTATTCCCGACGCGAAATGATACATGAATATGAATCGCAAATCATTGAGCTATTATAAAATCGATGTTCATGAATGATTAAAAATTTTTTCGCTTTAAAATATTGTAAATTCATCATTATTATGATAAAATGGAATATCTAAAATTACAAAATACTTCCTTATTTAAAATATTATCTAAATATTTTTTTGACTAAATATGAAATTTTCAAATCAAAAATATTTTTTTCATAACAGAAGAGAAAATATATTTAATTGAATTTGACTTTGTATATATACAATAAATATTTTAAACATGTAATAAAGTACTTTTGCGTTAAAAAAAAAAATCTAAATAATTCATTGGCTGCATTGAAGTCGGACAATCAACCAGCCCACATACCTCACAAGAAAGAACCGCATAACAGCCTTTTCACCCGGAGAAACACGTGTAATCGGCATAGTAATATAGTTCCATATTTAAAGCGATTTATATAAAAAACAAGAGTTTTCCTGAAAAAAACGAAGACGTTACTAGATTCAGAAAGATCCTATTAACAACATATATTAATTATATGAAAATCCTTCGAGCCGTTTTAGAGATATTTTTCAGAATTTGAGTTCATTACACCAACCGTTTTCCCATTTTGGCTTTAAATTGAGATTCAGATCTCAAAACATACTGCTTGTAGAAATGTAAAAATTTCAGGATAGATTAAGACCGAAGATAAAAGACTATTTAGAAAAGATCAGAATAAAATATGGCATATTTGCTGAGATATTAAGTGTCGGCTTTTACAAATCTCTCTGAAGTCAAACTAGCCGTATATATGAGTTCGCAGCGTCAGTTTGGGCTTCCGCTTGCGTCACTCGAAAAACTGCCGTTTTTCATGATTAATCTAAAGTATAGCTTATACAGGTAACCTAGCTAACATAGCACATAAACATATTGTTTCATTTCCCTTATATCCAGTGGCAACAAAAGGTATTTTTAGAGGGGGGGGGACTTCTTATTTTACATGAACAATTTTCCTTTAAGGTGAGGATAAGTGGAAAGATTTGATACATTTTCTTTGGTTAGGGGAGTACATCTCCTCCTGTCCTCCTCCCAGGGTTGGGTTTTTGACGTCAAAAAGTTTTTTTTGACATGACAATGGTTTAAACCGTCAAAAACCTCTATTGTCAAAATTCAAAATCTATAAATGAGCTAGAATATGTGTAGAAATAGGATTCAGTAATATTTGCCATATCTATATTAATAAAATCAGACTTTTGTCTGTAAATTTGTCGGAATCAAAAAATTTTGCGATATCTTCACATTTTACACCTCATGAAAGCCGAAAATGACTTCAGAAAATTTTGCCTGTGTGTGTGTGTGTGTGTGTCATCGTGTCCGAATGTCGCTTTTTTTGTCCGGGTATCACTTGAAAACGGCTGGACGGAATTCAACGGTGCTTGGCAGGAATTTAGGTCTTCACCCAACTTAAAATTATATCTATCAACTTTTCAGAAATTCCCCCCCGTTCCCCCCTAGGGGGTAAAAGACTAAAACACATTTGTCCGGGCATCACTCGAGAACGGCTGGACGGAATTCAACGGCGCTTGGCAGAAACTTAGGTCTTCACCCAACTTGAAATTATATCTATAGAAATTTTCAAAATTATGATTAGTGTGTTAAATTGTGGGTGAAAAACGCCTGAGCATGCGCCATAAATATTTTTACACTAAAATGCCTTGAATGGAAAAATAAAATATAAAAATAATTTTTTAAGTTAAAGACTTTTGTATTCGCGTGATTCGCACTACAGATTATGAAAAGATTGAAATGAAGTGTTGCCATCTAAGTTTCATACTTTAGTTAATTTTAAAAAATCTAATTGTCGTATCGAAAAACTGTTTGCATCCCAGGATTCAGAAAAATCACCTCTTTCATTTGGTACTGAATTTGTAATGATAGGTTTGATATTTCTAATTTATTTTTCCCTTTATCCGTTTTTTTGTTGCCACTTAAATTTCATACTTTAGTTATTTTTTAAAAATCTAATTGTCGCATCGAAAAACTGTTTGAACCCCTGCATTCAGAAAAATCGCCCCTTTCATTCGGTATCAAATTTATAAATATAGGTCTGATATTTCTAATTTATTTTACCCTTTTTCCGTTTTCAACCCAGATTCGATATGGAACAGCTTTAGTATTAGATCCCTTTGGCAAAATTTGAAATTCGGCACCGAAGTAGCTCGGACGTTTCTCGCCAAGATCTTTAATGGGGAAATTGCACATTTTTCATTTTGACTTGTAAATGATAGAGCATGAAAACACAAACATTTTGATACCATTTTTATGCATATTTGAAAACCGGATGCTTTAATAAATTAACTTTAAAAGACGTAATTCTCATGTTGGCGGGAAAACGCTGCGTCACGTGATAAAACCTATCGTGACGTCACTATCCATGAAATGAACTGCCAGCTGAATTTCTCCCTCTTGTATTGTAAAGAAAAATCGTGCATTCAGCGAAATTTTGTATTCTTTCTTTAAAAAAAAAAAAAAAATATATTAAAACTATTTGAACTCATTAAACATCACTTCATTCTATAAATGACACCAAGTTTCAATGATATTTTTTTGTACTCGCCTGCTGTTATTAATCCAAATTAAACTATAATCGAAATAATAGTTGATCAATAGAATTTTCTTAAAGAATGTTTTTAGTATGCTATGCCAAAGATACTTGCCAAAGATACTTTTAAATACTTGTTTTGTTTCATTTTATTATGTTTTATAGATTTATTATTATTATAGACTGAGTACAGAAATAAAATATTGGGATTGAGTAATAATATTTAACTGAATAATATGCATATTTTCATTGCTTAAATAATCTAGAATAGTTTATGCTAAATTAACCTAAATTAGATTACTTTCATAATTATGAGATGCCAGTATATCTGTATATATATATAACTTTTTTAATACATTTCATTTCAATATTATAACTTAACAATATTTCTATTAAAATAGCAGCTGAAGATTGTGAATAATTAAAAACATTATAGTGATGCAGTTTGAGAAATTGAAAAGTATTTAAGGAAAATTACATGCGCTTATCATTCTAAATAAATAAATACAATTAAAAGAAGGTCTCCGTACAAAAATATTAATATTATTTATATATGTATATATATATAGAAAAGCGTTTAGTTATTTTTATAATGTAATTACTTTTTTATTTGGAAAAATTTAAAAATAGAAAGAAAAGATTTATAGAAATAGAAAGTAGTAATAATAACAACATTTAGCAATAGGAAAGATATAAAGTACTTTAAAATAAAATAAACACATGAAATATATGTTAAATGTAATAATACTTTATAAGTTATACATGATCTAGTTATAAATATGAATGGTATTAAATAATTAATTAAAAATTTGCAGTAAATTTCAGCAATCAAACGCAATATATACATTGGTGGACAATTGCTAAGGACGGATGACAATAACTGAGCTATTGTCATCCGTCCTTAGCAATTGTCCACCAGTGTATATATATATATATATATATATATATTAAATTCATTTATCAATGAAGCCTTAATGTAAAATCCAAATATGTTTAGAAGTTTAGAATATATCAGGGGTCGATCCAGGTAAAAACTGGGACCCATTTGCTTCCCCTTCACAAAATCCAAATATCTAAAATGGGCCCCTTTAGAAAATACAAATCCATAAAATGGGTCTCTTCACAAAATTCAGATTCATAACAACAGGCCTTTCTCAAGATTTATTTTTAAAAAGATGATGATTTTGTAAAAGTTTTCCACGTTAACAATATTATTTTTAATGAGTGTGTATACTTGGCTCAGTAATATGCTGTTAACTTGATAATGAACATTAGATAGAGTAACTTCTTAAGTGAAAGGTAATTCTTTTTATCACAAAAAGAAATAAATTTTCACAAAATTATTTTGTTTTTCACAAAAAAGAAAATGTTTTTCACAAAAATGAACCCCAAAAGTAAACCTGGAACAACCCTTGCATATACTATAACTGACGGTCTTCGCCTGCTTCGCTGGTCGCTAAATTTAATAAATTAACAACAACAACAACAAAAAAACTTTTATTTCTTTTATATCATTCTATAAACAAAAAATAAATAAATAGATAATTAAAAAATAAATTCATTGAAATCGCTCTTAACATCGTTTTGGTTATTCGCAGCCTGCGGCAACTTCTTTCCCTCCAGTGTACCCTGCTTTTTTGGATCTGGGTTCTTATTGCCCGCAGCAATATCTTTCGTGGGCACTTCAATTTGTGTACATATCAGGAGGCGAAAGCTGCTATTATTCAAAAACTAAGATTTTAAGGATAGCTGTATCTCAGCATCTATTAAATATACTTTAATTTTGGCACCATGTACTTTATTGCAATCACTTTTTCTGCTATATTACCATTTCATTTCGATTAGTACAATAAATAAATAAATAACTTTCAAAGGCATTAAATAAATAATAAATAAGTTTTTATTAAATTTAAATTTTAATAAAACTAATCCTTTATGCGATATTAACATTTTCCAGATAAAAACATTTAATTATATTTTCCTTTTGAAATGAATTAATTAATTAAATAAACAGGGGTGATTGTGACTCAAAGGTAAAAACCCTGAAATTTAGAACCTCAAATTAGAAAAAACACAAAATATCAAATAATACTCAAACTATTTAGGGCAGAAGCTCTCAATCTTTTTACATTTCATTCACATATCACCTGGATGACAAACGAACAACCAATGAAAACAAGAAATAACTTTATAAGAAATAAAATATACACATGGGTTAGAGTAAAAACCCTGAAATCAGGGGGTAAACCCTGAACACAAACACCCCTGATAAATAGTTGTGTAACAGCCGTTGCTAATGTAAGCAACGTAGAACAATATAATTCAAATAAATTTAAGAAAAATAAATGGATAAAATTGAAATATATATATATATATATATATATATATATATATATATATATATAAATTACTTAAAAAATTATAAAAAGTAAACTTTTTTTTTAAATAAAATAAAATAAAAATAAAAAATAAATAATGCAATTTGAAAATAACATTTTTTTTTTTCGTTGCAAAAACATGAAGTAAATATTAAATACATAATTAATGACTGCTCTATAAAATAATCCTATATAATTTATAAAATAACATAATTAACAAATTCTGGTTAAAAATAATAATAATAATAAAATAAATAATCAGTAAAATATATTTTTATGTACTATGAAATTTTAATGAATATTTTAATTATAATTAAATCTTTAAGCATACATTATGAAAAAAGAAATATTCTCACATACAAGCATCTAAAAAATTAGAGAAATGTAAAACAATACTATACTAATATATTAAAACAATGCTAAAATTCTATTATGAAGACGTTTATAATTTTCAAAATATGAATTCAGAACAAATCTAGATCGTTTAGCTTTAGCTACTCTTATATTTATGCGCTAATAAAATCGAGGTTTCTTCTCAAAAATGAAAATATGGAAAGAGCATCTATTTTCGGAACATTATCCGATTGCTCTTTTACAAATCCAAAATCGACATTATACAAATAAAAATAGAAATATATATATATATAAGATATAGTATAGTTATGGAAGGTTTAAGTTATTTCTTACAAAAGGTAAAAATTTTAAGAATAAACTATAAAATACAGATTAGAATAGAGCGAACAATAAGAAAAGCAAGCGGTAAAAGAGTGTAAACATTCACACTTCGTGTACTGTGACGTCAATCCCCTCACGGAGCGTTTTCGGATCACGTGGTTTTGTTTTGGTTTTTAGCGATTTTAAAACGTTAATTAAAAGTTAATTTGAAATAATTTTACGATTTGAATTGGATTTTTCGGATTCCCAAGATTGATTTTATCGATTACAATTAAAAGAAATTGTTTTTCCTTCCGTGTGCAACTTCCCCATTGCACAATTGAGATAGCCAATTCAGTTCATCGCGAAAATGGCTTAAAATATTTAAAGTCACCAAAAGGTTCCGATACTTAAGCTGTGCTTTTTGTATTTATTTATTTATAATACGGTCTATTAAAGACTTCTGTGGTCACGAAATTTGGTGCGTAAATTGTTTGTATGCATCCAGCACTTGTTGTAACTGGATTTCACGAAATTCGAAATCCCCCCCCCTTCACGGAGTCGGAGGGCAATAAACATGTGTAAGAACATGTTTTTCCGTTTGAATTCGCTTTGAATTATCTTAGAATGGCGAATTTTGGTGTGTGGATATTGATTAAGTATACGCATTATGTACATTAGTGGGATTTTGCAAAACTTCGAACTGACCTGCTGAGGGTGCGGAAGTAAGACGTGGGTAAGTTGTGCCGAAGACAGTGGGGACCCAGACTCCTCACATTGGGAGCGAGAAAACCTCTACCAATCACAGCGAGAACTTAGGTTATTAATAAAGATATGGCATTTTGACAACTCATTTAAGTTTAATGTCCAGCGAAGCGGGCAAAGCCTGCTAGTACAAGAGAATATCTAAATATTATGCTGTTTATAAATCAACAAATCTTAAATCAATTTGTAGATAATTTATAAAAATTTAGGTAAATTAACTGGTTGTATAACCAAAGAAATATATACAAAGTATGCATAGACATATTTTGTATGTTTATGTTTGTTTATACTATTAATATTTATGAAATTCTAAAATTCCAAAGTAACTTATGAATTTTCACATAAGCCATGAAAACACAGGAATACAGGTTTTTTTTTTTTTTTTTTTTTTTTTTTCTTTAGGTAAAACATAATGTATGTGGGAAGTAAATTAATATGAATTTGAAAATAATTATATTTTTAATCTGTATTTATTACACTTATCATTTATTAATAAATTTTTATAAATTTATTATTATTATTGATTGTATAAATATTTGTACAGCTGTTTCTAGATTGGACATTTGGTGTTTTGGGAGTAAGGCTGATTGACTACTCTAGGGTCTTAGGTCTAAGGGGGGAGTGCCCTCCGTGGGGGTCTTTCTAAAGGGTCCTAGCCCATATTTATGAAAGTTTCAGAGAAAACCACGAAAAACTCTGAACGTCTAGACCGATCAGCGCACCCTGGGATTGAACCCGGTACCTCACATCTACCAGCTTTGAGCGCAGAACCGCTTGGCCACTGGTGGGCCCTACAGCTTAGACTAATAATTTTTTTTTTAATTGTTTAACATTCAGAATTGTTGCTTTTTTTTTTTTTTTTAACTTGCAACATCAGCAGTCATTAAAAAAAAAAAAATAATAAAGTATATTTTTCTATAAAATATTTAAATACAAAATATTAGTCTATGCATTTTTATTTTACTGGTTAAATACATAATACTAAAAGCACAATACTAAAAAAATTTAAATATACAATGTTATACTTGAAACATTTTATCCATGAAGCAATTTAATTAATAAAACAATTAAGATATATAACCTTTTACTTATCTTCACGTTACATCCTTGGTATACTAGTTTCATCTGGGGCGCCCCAGCTTGGTCACTACCTTGCTTTGGTGTTCGAAACTGTGGTCTTCTTGTTTTCTTGTTCTTTTAAAGACTTTACGCCATTGGCGGTTAAGGATAGCACCCTCGTTGCCATTACAACTGTCAGAATTAGCTAAAATTTCAATAGACTCCCTGATCGCTGCGTATCCGTGGTTGTTGTAGTTGGCCAACTTTTTTACTTCATCAAATTTGATATTAATTTCTTCGTTTTTGTTTACTTGGGTTAAGGCTGTGGTTAATTTACCTGTTTTTATATCATGTTTATGTTCTTTGATGCGAGTTTTTATTTTTCTTTTTGTTTTTCCTATATAACATTTTTCTTTATTTTGTTCGTTATTGTATGGTATTTTATAAATTCCTGCCGTTTCTAATGGTTTAGTTTTATCTTTGTCACTTCTTATTAATTGAAAAATGTTAGGGTTAGGTTTTATGGGTACATTTATATTATGTTTTGCTGCAATTTTCTTGATTTTATTAGATATTCCACGGTCATAAGGTATGGAGGTAGTATATTTAAGTTTTGGTTTTTGAAAATTATTGATTTCATTAAGAGTTTTTAATCTTTTTCTAAATAATTTATCTATTAATTTGTTAGAGTATCCTGCTTTTTGTGTGAATTGTTTTATATTTTTTATTTCATTTTTTAAAATTTTATTGTCTTTACAAATTACTATTGCACGGTTGATATGGGATTGGATAGCATTAATCTTATATTTAAAAGGGGTTTTACTATTTTTATGGATTATTTCATTACTGCTGTTAGGTTTTCTATAAACTTGTGTGGTTATTTTATTAGCATGGCGACTGATATTTACATCTAGAAAATTTAGCTGTTTATTGTTCTCTTCTTCTAAGGTGAATTTAATATTTGGATCTATTTTATTTAAAATGTTTAGGATTTCTATGGGTTGCAGTAATTGACCAAAAAACAGATCCCATAGAAAAAGATCCATAAAATCCATATCATATTTTTTTGAAAATATGGAGACTGATCCGATAATAGAGACGAATACATTGAAAAGAGTTGTCCCAGAAGACAGTCGAGCTGAGTCAAAGCCAAAGGTAAAAAAAGCAAAAGTTTTGCAGCGTTATCGTGTTGAATATACTTAAGAGTGGCCGTGTATTTTGCAGTCCGAAAAATCAGAACACTGTTTTTTGCACCGTTTATTCAAATGATTTTTTAATTCAATACGGGGGACGAGACGATATTCGGCGGCATGTGGTATAAAAAAAGCACGAGGATAATGCAGAAAGAAAAAAATATAAGCCTATTTCAAAATTTTTCGCTGAAGATAATGATCACGCAGTTATTAAAGCAGAAATGTTATTTACGAGTTTTGTAATTGAACATAATGTGCCACTAGCTAGTACAGACCATGCTGGTGCGTTATTTCGATCGATGTTTCCAGATTCCAAGATCGCCAAAAAATACAGCTCCGCCCGGACTAAAACGTCAGCTATTATTAAAGATATGGCGAAATTCACTCAAAACGAAATTGTGGACTGTTTAAAAAATAATCCCTTTTGTTTAGCTACGGATGGTAGCACTGACAATGAAAACAACAAGTTATATCCAATCCTAGTGTCTTGTTTTAACAAATCGGCTGGTAAAATCGATACGGTACTGCTTTCTATTGGGCAAACAACTGACAATACTGGTCAAGGTATTTATAACCTCATAAATGAGGAGTTAAATAAGAAAAATATTCCTTTGAGTAATTGTTTGTCATTTGCATCAGATAATGCCAATACCATGATTGGGCAATTTAAAGGTGTTGTTGCCTTCCTTCTGAAAGTACAACCTTCTATAATAAATATAGGCTGCACTTGCCATCTTATAAACTTGGCAGCAAAAAAAGCAACCGCTGAGCTAAAATTGTTCAATGTCGAGCAATTTTTAGTGCAGTTGTACTATTATTTGGATAAAAGTTCCAAGCGGAAAAAGGATTTGAAACTGTGCCAGGAAGTTTGTGGTTTGAAACCACATAAAATTTTGAAGTATGTTAGTACTAGATGGCTATCGTTGCTGACTTCAATCAACCGTGTGCTGGAACAATGGGATGCATTGTGTAAATATTTTTGTGAAGTAATGATGACATAAGCTCTAGCCTTCAAAACCCGTTGTGCAAGCTTTTTTTTTTTTTTTTTGAACAACGTGCTTCCGATTTTCAATGCAGTTAACGAGTCTCTGCAACAAGAAGCACCTGCTATTCATTTGCTGCAAAGAAAATTGGTAGCTTTCTTCACTGACCTCATTATTCGGTTTGTCAAGCCTACTGCATTGGCAGATGATTCTACATGAATATTTGACATAAAATTTGAAAAAAGAAAGCATAAAAAAAATGATGAGGAATTGGTTATTGGGGCAGAAGCTAGGTCATATATATTAGTGAAGCCCAATTGACCAGTGAACAATTGGACGAGTTTTATTCTGAAGTCCGTAAATTTTTCTCTGCAGCATGTAACTATATTTTAAAAAAGTTTCCTGTAAAAAATGAAATCATAAAACATGCTGAAGTTGCAGATATATCATTAAGGAGAACTGTGTTCTTTTCATCTGTGCAGTTTTTTGTGAAAAAATTTTCTTCTTTATTGAAAAATGATGAATTAGAAAAACTTGAAGCAGAGTTTGCTTCTTATCAATTTGAAAAATTCACTGAAATTTCATATGACAGAATGGATAAAGGTTGGCATCAGATTTCTTAAGTTAAAAATTCATCAGAACAAAAAAAATATGTTGCATTACCGAAACTGATGCTATCCATTCTATTTCTCCCACATAACAATGCTGCTGTTGAAAGGTTATTCAGTATAATAAAAAAAATGCTACTGAATTCAGGTGTAATTTAGGTATTGAAACTTTAAATGGACTAATGATTGAAAAGTTGAAATCCTGCTCTATGAAAGAAAACTGTTACCAAAGAACATTTAATAAGCAACAATTAATATCTGCTAAAAAAAAAGTACTCTGTTAGCTGTTAAGGGAAATGAAAATTGAATTTTCGTAATTTATCATATTACAATTCATAAATTTATTTCATTGTTCATCAAATAAAATTAGATTTTCAGATTAGATTTCAGATTTTTTATTTCATAGTTTACTTTATTTCTCATAAATTATCATTTTTATCAACCTATCATCAAGTATTGTCTACAAATCTGCATTTTTATGGTAAGTTGAGTTTTTCTCTTTTGCATTAGAAAGTATTATTAAAATTAAGTTGATAATTTTCAAACTTAAAATTTTTTTTTTATATGCCGATATTATTCAATCTATATTACTTTATTGTTTTAAATATATGTTTATTTACTGTTTAATTATTGTGCTTTTTTATTTATATATATACATTTTCTGAGCAAATGTATGCATAGGGGGGGGTTAGGGGGTATAGTGGGTGCGTCGCTTGCTGATTCCTGATTGCTTTGGCTGAAAGTTGGCAGCTCTGTAGTAATATATAAAAGTATCGCAACATATTTTGAATGAACATAGAAATGATTCATAATAAAATTTTAAAAGCCTAAAGTTTTTATTATTATTATTATTATTATTAATCAAAATGTTGTAACAATGTGTTTTTCAAAGAACATCAATCTATTTACTTTAAAAAAAAAAAAAAAAAAAAAAAAAAAAAACTTTATAAACTATATTTTGTTAAAGTATAAGTTTTTATATGACAAATTATAAATATATGTTTTTGACAGTTTTTGACATTTTTGACAAGGAGGTTTTTGACATGACAGTTTTAACCGTACGTTTAAACCATGGTTTAAACCGTCAAAAACTGTCACGTGTCAAAAACCTGCCAACCCTGCCTCCTCCCCTTTCTGCCACCATTCCCCTCATGTCAGTTTTGTTTTGAAAGAAAACTTCTATAAGAAATTTTATTGTGCAAACAATTACATTCTAAACATAGATTATTTTTTCTAAGAAGCCAAGAAGCAAGACTGGAGTTACTAGACCAAAAGTGGATATAAAAGCCATAGAATGAGCTGCTGCTGATGTTTTAAAAAAATGGGACCAAAATAAGAACAGCTGCCAAAAATTTTGGAGTTTCTAAGACTACACTGGATCGACATATTAAAAAATTCAACAGCATTGCTCAGTCTGCAGACTTTGTATATGAGGCAAAATATAATGTAAAAAGAGTATTTAATAAAGATGAAGAACTTGAGATTGTTGATTATGTAAAGCAGGCAGCTAAACTGCATTATCGACTAACAAAAAAAGATGTTTTCAAACTAGCATATGAATATGGAAAGGCAAATAATATGGATTTACCAGAAAACTGGGAGTCTACAAAATCTGCTGGTTTTATGTGGCTGAGAGGTTTGCGACAAGTCTATCCCGTGCAACAAGTTTTAATAAAGAAAATTTTCCTTTATTTTTTAAAAATTTAAAAGAAGTAATATTACGATATAAATTTTCTCCAGATAAAATTTTCAATTTAGATGAAACAGGAATTTCAACCGTTCATGTCCCCCGAAAAATCATGTGTAAAAAGGGATCAAAACAAGTTGGAAGTTTGACCTCAGGTAAGCGATGGGTGAATGTTACCATGATTGTCTCAATTAATGCTATCGGAAACCATGTTCCTCCAATGTTCATTTTCCCACGTGTGCATTTTAAACACCATGTGTTAATTGGGGCACCAGCAGGTTCAATCAGAGGAGCTAATCCATCTGGATGGTCCAATGAGCAATTGTTTGTTGATTACCTCAACCATTTTGTAAAAAGTGTGAAGCCCTCTCTTAATGATCCTGTCCTGCTAATCATTGATCACCACGAGTCTCTCATTACAATACAGGCTATAGATTTTGCCAAACAGAATGGTGTGGTCATGCTGACATTGCCACCTCATACATCACATAAAATGCTACCTCTGGATCGAACAGTATTCGGCCCCTTTAAAACATATTATAATGTGTCTCTTAATGAATGGACGTTAGAAAACCCAGGAAAATCTGTAACTATTTATGATATTGCTCCTATAATTGGAAAAGTCTTTAACAAAGCTTTCACAAAAAATAATATAGAAAAAAGCTTTATGGTTACAGGGATATATCCTCTTAACGAAAATATTTTTGAGGATGATGAATTTTTATTTTCATTTGTGATGAACCGTCCTCAGAATCTTGAAGAAATGCCTTCCACTTCCTTTGATGTTATAAGTACTACTCTGGATCTGAGACTGTACTCTTGTCCTCAAGTCATCCTCCTTCTACTGCTTTTATAAAATCTCCTGAAATGATTAGACCTTTTCTAAAAGCACAACCTAGAAAGAAGACTTCACGTGGAAGGAAGCGTGGAAAAACTAGAATATTAACAGACACACCAGAGAAGAGAGAATTAGAAAAGAGTAAAAAGAAAAAGTAAAAGTATCAACCAGTCATAAAAAGGAAAATTTCAAGGAAAAAAAAATATTGCATCCAGTTCTGATGAAGATAATTTTGATATAGCTTTCGAAGATTCCAGTAATGCTGATGCAATCTTGGATGAAGTTATTGAATATAAACAAGATGATGAAGACGTGGAAGATATATCAGAAGGAAGTTTTGTTTTAACTAAATTATCAGGGAAGAAGAGTGTTTCATATTTTGTGGCAGAAGTCATAAAAGATTTGGTTGGAGGTGTATTGGAAGTAAAATAATATAAGCGTTGTGGTGATAGGTACAAACAGGTACATGACACTTTGGTCCCGCCGTTTTGGTTCTGCCACTTTGGTCCCGAGAAAATTTTGGTCCCGCTGGTTTGGTCCTGGCATTTTGGTCCCGATATCAGGAATAATCAAAGTAGTACAGAAAAAAAGCGTAATTCTTTTTTCATATTTCGAATTATTGTCATTTGACTTGAAAACAAGAGGGTAGGAAAAGTCAAAATTATTATCATTATTATTTTGCAACAGAAAGTTGTAGTAACAAATAAAACTGAAAAAACGGCTAAAAATTTGAGATTTCGATTATTTTCTTTGTATGATAAAGGAAAAAGGATTGCAAATACATGAGGGGACTTCGGGAAAAAGAGAACTTAGGCGAAATTTTACAACTGGAAAGTTAAATATCTAAAATCTTTGTTGAAAATGGTATAACTATAGGACACGTTGAACAGAAAAATTATTATTTCGGACTAAACTTTGATGATAAAGGGTATTAGATATCAGCGAATATCTAAGCATTGTTAATTTATCAAAGTCCTGAAAATTTTAGTTTAAATAAAATACAAGGATTTTAAAATAAAACACTGTAATGCGGCTCTTAAATATCACATTTAAATTTAGAGTGCTGGAAATCGATGCTTTATCCAAGCATTCTCTAAATGTTAGAGTTTAATAATAAAAGAAGATACGAGGAACCCAAATAATGATCTCGGGATTTAATTTATACAGGTTTGCTATACTTGAGTCGTTTTCTTCTCTGTCAATCGGGATACATTTGTCAAACACAGAAAATAGTTATACAGAAAATTGTAAAAGCATTTTTCCTTCCTTATAATCCCTTACAATATTGTTTTAAAAAAAATTTCGATTAGAAGTCCGCCCCCATCCTTTTTTTTTTTTTTTTTTTTTTTTTCAAATGCGCTGAAACAAAACAGTGAAATTCCTTTTAATTGTATGTTGGAGAAACAGGTGTGAAACGAATCTCGAAGTGCTTCAGAGATTTCAATGTGGGTATTGTCTTTAGTCACAGAGTCATATCAGATAGATATATTTATTTTTTATTATTATTGTTGTTATTATTATTATTCTTAAACGTAAGATTAAAATAAAAAGATAAAATACTGTAAATCAACATTTTCCAAACTTTGATGCTTGCAATATGCACAGTTGATTAAACATTGGACTACTTACATTTTTTCCTTTTTAAAATAAAATCATTGTAATTGAAAGGAAAGTAATTTATATACGTATATTCATGGTTAACATAATTATATATCACAGACAAACAAACATGCATTTTTTTATTATTATTAATATAACACAGATTTTGAAATAAATTCCTCTTAGATTAATAAAAAAAATTAATACAATCAAATCGAATGAAACGTACCTCTCTCTCTCTCACACACACGCATTTATGTATATGAATAAATTCATATGTAAATTCAAAAACTTCATAAATGATCACAATCTTATGCTTATGAAGAAGAGTCTAAGATGGGAGCAGGTCAATAATTAGTTCTTTGAAAGAAACAAAATTTTGTCACTAAAAGCAAACTATATTTAATATCCTAAGGTTTTCTTTCTTTCTTTTACCCTTTTTTTTTAACAAAATTTTTCTGTACTTTATTATTTTTAAATTAATTCAGACTTTAACAATAAATATATTCGAATGGGGATTCTTTTTTAATAAGAAGGTATTGTTGTTAGTTAGCATTACTTTTAAAATCACAAAATTTTGTCACTAACAGTAAATTAAAAAACAAATTAAGGTAAGTTAAATCGAAATCAAATGAAAGAAAAAATCTCAATTAAAAAAAAAAAAAAAATGACAGAGAAAAGAGAAAATAAAAGAAAGTACAATTGCATAAAAAAAAAGTTTAAATATATTAAATGTTCGTAAAAAATCAGAACCTCAATTGCTAGGAAGCAGGGGCGTAGGAAAGGGAGGGGCTCAGGGGGCTCGAGCCCCCCCTATTGGTTAGTATGAAATATGCTTTTAATGTCAAATAAAAGAATCCCTCATTTTAATCCAAAATTAAATTCTTATTAATATTCATAATTAGTGTTATTTTGTAATATATACTAGTTATTAATAACTATTAATTAACATTTAATTATTAATTGATTTTCATGAGAATAATTTTAAGTCATTTTTTAAAAAGAAATTTGTTGAGCCCCTCCCATGACTTTTGAATTGCTACGCCTCTGCTAGGAAGCAATCATAATGTCGAAAATTTATGTATTTACCTATAAGATATTTCTTAATTAAAGATATTCTAAGAGAACTTCAATTTTCCCGTATCAACAAATAGGCTATCATATTAAAAAACTGATATATATTTAAAAAATAGCAAAAATTATCGGGACCAAAATTTCCTCAGGACCAAAATGGCGGAACTAAAGTGGCGGGACCAAAGTGTCCTGTTTCGGATACAAACAAATTTATTCTAGAGAAAGAAGATATTTATATCACTGATAGTGATACCATAGAAAGAAAACTGCCTGCACCAGTTACTACTGGACAATCTGAAAGACAAGCATAGCAAATTTCATTTCAAGTGGATTTTAGTGCATATAATGTTCGTTAAATGAACAACGCTTAAATATTAATAACTCAAAACACTTTTCTGAAGACCCTTTAATTATCCTCTTCATTTTGTAATATTGTTTTTTCATTCTATTGTGTGAAATATATTTGTTTCTACATTTCATCTAATTTTTTACTTCCATTACCCTACTACCGTAGGTAATGGAAGTATTGTATTCGGTCCAAAAATTCGATATCGAGATTTCACCTGATTTACACGTTTTAAGGTCCCCTGAGTCCAAAAAAGTGGTTTTTGGCAATTGGTCAGTGTGTATGTATGTGTGTGTGTGTGTGTGTGTGTGTGTGTGTGTATGTATGTGGAGAATCTTCTGGCTATTATAGCTCATAAACTAATAAAGATAGAGCTACGAAACTTTAGAATTGAAATACGTCTGGCCTACAGATGAAATTTCCAAATTTTGGTGAAAATTGAAAAACCGGAAGTGGGACATCGGAAACCGGAAGTTGGACCGTAAGTCCGTATCTCAAAAACGGCTCTAACGATTTTCTTCAAACTTGCTATATAAACACTCTATTAGATGTCCTTTCGAATGATATAGTTGGTTAGTTCAAGAAAATTGATAGGCGTCCTGTATAAATAGCTCAATTTCAGGCCTCCCAAGGGCGTTCCTTTAAAAACGGTTGTACGGATTTTTTTCAAACTCGCCATTTTAACTCAATTTTAAATATGCTTTTGTATGTAATTATTGTTTTCCTGTCAATAATTGAGTTTAACCGGAAATGGGACATCGGAAACCGGAAGTGGGACCGTAAGTCCGTATCTCAAAAACGGCTCTAACGATTTTCTTCAAACTTGCTATATAAACACTCTATCAGATATCCTTTCGAATGATATAGTTGGTTAGTTCATGAAAATTGATAGGCTTCCTGTATAAATAGCTCAATTTCAGGCATCGCAAAGGCGTTCCTTTAAAAACGGTTGTACGGATTTTTTTCAAACTCGCCATTTTAACTCACTTTTAAATATGCTTTTGTATGTAATTATTGTTTTCCGCTCAATAATTGATTTTTTGTGAAAGTTGGTATCTCAAAAACGGCTCTAACGATTTTCTTTTTTGGTCACTTTTATGTTTTCTGATCACATTCTCTCTCAAAAATGCATATAATACATGTAATAGCGGGTAATGGAAGTCGTGTGGTTGTTTCACACCAGATTTTTTTTACTATGACCCAAGGTACAACACCTACTGACCCTAGGTACAACACTATGTTGTACCTTGGGTCACTTTGCAATCCTGTACTTTTTTATTTTTTACAAAGTTATTTTTGAAGTTTTTAAAACAAAAATAGTATTAATTAGATAAATGTGTAAGTTATCATCTAACATTAAAAAAAAATAAAATAAGAGTTCAACTGAATTTTTTAAAAAAATACAAAAAAAGTGACCCAAGGTACAACCACTTCCCCTATATATTATTAAGATTCTTGATTTCATAATACAATAAAAGCCACTCAATGAATTCTGACATCATTGAAAATTTTTTCTCAATGTCTAAGTATAAGAATATGTATGTTAAAATAAATGTAAAATTTATATGAAAACCTTCAGACAACATAAAAGTAAAACAGATGTATGATTGAATATTAGTGACAGTAATGTTTGACATGTAGTTGTTCTATATTTCACACTGAAATCATTTTCAAAATATTTTGTTATTCTGTAAAAGATTTAATATATATATATTTACTGTAATAATTGTTTCTGTACCATTTGAAAACATTTCTTTCTTTATTTTGCATTATTATTTTACAAAATGTAAATACAATTTTCTTACTTAAGTATTTTAATTAAGCAACAAACGCAACACGCTTTGAAAAAAATTAAACTTTCTTCTGCAGATAAAAGATGCATATTATCTAAATGGAATTCAGGGTTTAAGCTGAGTAAAAATTTTCTTTCGCAAAAATGCTAAAATCAGAAAAACAGTTTTAGCAAAATGCTAAAATGCTAGAAACAGTACAAAAAGGTGAATATCAGTTTACACATTATTCTAAATGCCTCAATATGTTTGATTTTCATTTGTAAATTAAACTTAAATGTTTTTAATCAGGTCTTTAAAGAGTTATACACAGAAGGTAACATTTTTTTAAAATTTGAAATGAAAAACAAAAAAGTAATTAACATTACTTACCACTGTCACCCAGAGGCGGATCTAAGGGGGGTAGGGGGGAAATACTGACATTCACAATTGAATATTACAATTGTAAAGTTTTCATTTTAACACATTTATTGACAGGCATGAAAAATATTAATCTTTTTAAATTATTACTTTATATTGTAAACTTTTTTAAAGCAGTATGAAAATCTTAGATACGACTTATATTCTTTTTCTGGAGATATAATTATCACTATAGCATGTAAAACTACATTAAGCTTATACTGTATCTGAAAATAAAAACATAACTTACAAAAATAAAAAAAATAAAGTAATATAAGTGAAATTTGTTTATTACTATTCAAAGCTTTTTGGTTTACAATTTATAATTTTTCTTTCTTTCATATTAGACCTCTTTACAAATGCCTCATGTCTATTTAAAAATTGATTTCCTGTATGCGATTCTTATGCATTGTTCAGCGTTTGATTTTCCTTATATGCATGAACCGACTGATTTTTCTTGATCAATGTTGAGATTTTTTTTCCCGTGAAAGATTCGTTATAATATTTTTGCTGAAGATTTTTTTTTTTTTTTCAATTTGTGTTTAGTAAGATGCTTTAGCAAAAAATCGAAAATGTATTATTTCATTTTCGCATTTTGGATAAGTCTTTTAGCATTTTGCGAAAAATGCTACCATAGCGGAAACACTGATGGAATTTATCTCTCTGTCTCATGTTTTCTTCAACCTAGCTAGCGCGCTTTGGAGGGGAAAAAAAAAAAAGATTTATTTTGAAACGTCATTATTGTTGAACTCCCAACTGGAAGTTCATTTTCATTGAATGTTTTTAATATGTATATGAACGGTAAATAAAATTTAAATTATACTGAAGCACTTTACACTAAACGGATGTGGAATCTATAAAAGACCACAACTCTAAGAGATCTGCCACAGACGAAGATTGTTTGAAAGATCTGGGCGCCCAGATGAAAATATTAACAACGTAACATGAAGTACATTTAAAGGTTTTTTTATATTTAATTAAGTATATGAACGGTTTTACTTTTATATATGAGACATGGTTATCTAGGTGAAGAAGTGGATGAAGTTATAAATTGTATTTTCTATTTCACTTGAACTCTCCCCCCTCCCTCCCCACTTTCAGTATGGCCTTCTCCTTTGAATTTATAAAAAATTAAACACTACTACTCCTGTAAAATGTCAAAATTTGATGTCCATGGCATCTATTCTCTGATCCGACCGCCATAGCGACCATCCTTAAACAACAACAGTTGTTAAATTCCACTTTTACCGATTTTCTTTCCTCCCACAGCTACAGATCGATTCTCCCCCCAAGGTTGTTATCTAAGGAAGTAATCAAAGCAGTCTTCTTCCGAGGCTAAAGATGTCAGTGATTTCAGCCAATGGTGTGTTGAAGTAGACGCTACACCTGTGAATAAACGTCGTGTAAGAAAAACAGCATTGCAAGGCAATATGAGGATCACACATTCAGAAATGCGCATTCTAAAAAAATTCATTGTTCAGAGTTTGCATTCCTTTATTATCAATACTGTGTAAAAAATTTCATTACAAGAATTATATGTTAAAGCTGTTAGAGTGTATAAATTTAATAGGAGAAAATTAAACTAAAGTACCACAAAGTTCTTTTTTTAATATGGCTTTTTCTTTCTTTCTTTTCTATTTCTTATCTCTCTCTCTTTGTCTCTCTCTCTTTGTCTCTCTCTCTCTCTCTTATTTTTTTCTTTTGGCGGTTTAAATTATTTTGATAAGTTTGTTTATTTAAAAAATGTTTTTATCTGCAGATGTAAGATTACTTATTAGAAAATGTAATTCAACTCAAATCTATATATAATGCAATTATTATTATATATATTTTTATTATTTGTATTAACCTACTTGTCTCATAATATAAATTTTTGCTTAATTTATTAATAAAATCTACAATATATTAAGGTGTCTATTAAATAATAAATAAAATTCAATATGGAAATAAGATGTAGAAATGAAATGTTTTGCCCACAATACGAGTAATATATAAGTAGATTTTTGATGCAAAATTAAACTAATTTTTCAAACTCCTTATATTCAAATCAACACTATTATAAAACTATTTAACTGATTTAATCATTTTATTTTATTCACAAATAGCTGGTAAACTGAATTTAAATTTAGTTTATTATTATTTATTTATTTATATTATATATTGAAACTAAACATGATAGAAATCTGAAATCTTTTATTTTAACTTTATATGAAATTTCATTTTATGCATAGCATAAATGCACTTTTAGAATTAATATTATTATTTTTTAAACATCTCTTATTGGGAGCTTCATTACTCCAAAACTGACTTTTTAAAAAAATCTGAAAATTTGTTAATTCGAACCTCTCTCTATCTGTACTTAATAAATATATTATAAATGAATACTGCGTTTTTACTTAGAAGATTTTATACATTTTTATTTAAAAAGTAATATGTTTTTCATAGGATTAATAATACAAAGATTTTTCAATTATATTGAATACACAAGGAAAATAATTTTTACATAAACAAAATACAGACTAATATAGGTAATTATTATAGTTCGAAAAATATTTAGCCTTAAATAATAAGTAATAAAAAGCATTAAAAAATTGCATTAAACTTTTTTTTTTTTTTTTTATAACATTCTGAAAACCAGTAAAGTTCAAAAACTTTTCATTAGAAATATTTAGTATATATATAAAGAGTGAGTAAATAAACTATATGTAACTTCAGTTTAACAGTTACTTTGAAAGAAAAAAAATCGAATGAATAAATTACATATTTTTTAAAGAATGATCATTTTAAAAGGAAGAGTTTTTCTGATTTTCCGAAAATGTTTAATATGTGTCTAAAATCGTTTGTTTCTCGGCTTTTACTACTTAATATATATATATATTCAGAGACAGTGAGGAAAAATTAAACAAAATGGCAATCAAATTTTTTTTTTTTTTTTTTTTTTTAACTTTATATCAAGTTTTATTTTATTAATAGCATAAAAGCACCTTTAGAATTATTATATTTGTTTTAATTATTCCCATATTGGAAATATCATTCTTCTCCAAAATCAACTTTGTTAAAAATCTGAAATGTTGTTAATTTGAACCTCTATCTATGATTAATAAATAAATTCTAACGGAATATAATGTGCATTTGTTTAAAAGATTTTATGCTTTTTTTTTCTTTTTTTATTATGTTGAACACACCGGGAAATAACTCTTTTTCAACCAACAAAATACAGTGGTACATAATTATTACCATTGAAAAATATTTATCCTGAATAAGTAATAAAAATCATTAGAAGAAATTGCATAAAACATTTGCATTTTTTGAAAATAACATTCCGAAAAACAGTAAAATTCAAGAACTTTTCAGCAAAAATACCTTTAAAAAATAATGTAAATTCAGTTTAAAAGCAATTAAAACAAAGAAAAAAAGAAATTGAATGAATAAAGTACACATTTTTTAAACAATAATCATTTAAAAAGGAAAATTTTTTCTGATTTTTCGATAATGCTCAATTTGTGCTATAAATGGCAATTTTTTTTTTTTTTTTTGAAAAACTATTAAACTATTTAGTTATAACTATTATAATTATATATAAGCATATATCCACATTGCACAGTTGGAAAATCGTATTTTCATGTTATCACTTCAATTAGGATTAAAATGTAGCATTCTGTTCGATTACTTTTTATTTTTGAAAAGCTTATTTTTTTATATTATTATTAAAAATTTCTTTAATTATATAGGACTGCTTTTTCAAAAATAATATTGGGCAGAGGGAAAATAAACTAATCTCTCAATAGCAATTTATATATTGATAAACTGACCTTTCCCAAAAAATCATTCACGAGAATTGAAGAAAATAGGGACGAGTCATCATTATAATGATTGCATGAGGGAGTCGTTATCATAAGGACTGAAACAAACCGAATCTTCACCGCAAATTTCTATGACTGAGAGGGGAGAATAGCAAAAGGTCGGAATGTTACATCACGTGATCAAAATAACGACTTTGACAGTCGGAATTAAGATATAGTCAGATCAGAGAATAGACCCCCCATGAGTCAAAGCTTGAAATTTTACTTGTATTTTCTCCTTTATGTCCTGAAAAGTGACAGATAATTAGAAATACTCATCTAAAACAGGTATGTTGTAGCCATCAAAGAACTTTCTTCTATATTTTCCTATAGAAATTTACGCAGTACAAAAAGGGTGGGAACTGTCTCATCAATCAATCAAGCAGATAAGGCAAGTCCGGTGGAAGGCATGGATTTTAAGAAATTTTCAGTATTTTCATTAAAATTTGCAATATTTCAAGAAAGATTTTTGATTTATGAAATTAGTAAAACTTCTGGAAAAAAATGTATTTGAAAAGTTTGGACTTTAAAGTTTGCCGATTACAATTTAAATTTTAAGGATTGTCACCCGTGTTGATTTTTATAAAGTTATAACAATATCCTTGTTTTCCAAAGTTCCAAAATTGCAGCTAACGTCACAATCAAACAATAAGAGAAATTAAAAATTTATTAAAAGGGTGGCCTGTGATTTGATCTCAAATATCATGTGCAAAAAACAAAATTCAAAAATATTAAAATGCGAATGAGAAATCTCTCTCGATTTTTTACATAGGTTTAACATTAGCATGTTATTTCTAAATGCTTTTGGAACAGGGACCTTAACATAAATTAGTATCAATTAAGCTACTACTACTTAATATATCGCTCCCCCAAAATAAATTAAATATAAATTTAAAAAAATGCACTACATAGTATTGTGTTTTAAGAAATTCTACAATATGATTACTTAAAGAAATTATATGTGCTCATGGGAATGGATAGAAAATTTTGATAATCTGAATTGAATAAACTTACCGCACACTCCATATAGCAAGGTGCATTATCATCTTGAAATGCTGTTTGCGGAAATGTCCCAGATACCTCCAAAATAGTTGGTCAAGTGCCACTGCTATAATGGCCATGTTTTATTTCAAGTTAATTGATCCCTTGAGTATAAAAATTTTCTCAAATGTTTGAAAAGTTATGCACCTCCGTTTCTCCATACCATAATGTACGGAGAATATGTTACTGTTTTAAAAGTGCAATTTTCATTAAGTCGGTCATATTTTCGTTATCAGATCTGCTTGTTTTCTTTAGCTCAAAATAAGTTGAACTTGACTTATCAGGGAGAACCAGTTCAGCCCAATAATTAACTAATCATTTAAAATTTTTTTTAGCCACCTGAGGTCTTGCTTTCTTAATTATTTTCACTAAGAAAGGAATTTTTTCAAATTTTCTGTCATTTAGACCTGTTTTGTTTAGTTGTTCTACTGTAGATAAAGAAAGTATGTTGCTAAACACTTTTTCTGAAGCTCTTTTATGTTCTAAATGTAATACGAACCGATTTTATGACCAATGGCTATTTAACTTGCGGTCATCTTGCTTGGATGTGCAACATGGCTGCCTAAAGTCAAATTTCCAGTTTATGAACAGACAAAAAAATTTATATCTTACTAAAAACCATATTACCAATATTTTGGTAACATTTAATTATTTTACTATCTCATGTATTAAAATATTTTTTTGATTTGCATTCTAAATTTAATACTTTATGTGGCATCATTAATTGCTTAATCCTTGCCATTTTTGAAATAATTACTAAAATTACAATTTTCCTGACAATTGCATTTTGTTTTTAACGCTGGGATCAATCCTAAAGTGTACGTGGAGGACAACATAACAAAACCTGTTCAAAAATTTCCTTTTTAAATGATAAAATAGGCAGTTGCAGAAAGAGAAAAGGAAAATCTTAAAGTGTGGCTTTTTTCCCCCTTAACGTATATATGTAAAATGCCTAATAAAGTACTTTAATGATGTTTACAATTTGAGAAAACTAATTAATATGAATAAACTTCAAAATATCATTTAAATGCATCTTGGCAATATAAGGATGTCACAAATATTTAAAATACAGTAACTAGATGTGCAGACTGCTTACAACCTTTTTTTTTTTTTTTCTGAACTGACATTTAAAAGTTATAAATTTAAAACTTTGAATAAATACCATAAGTTGCTAGAACTTGCAACAACTGTCTCAGGTGAAAAGAAAACACGGCCCTCCATCAAGATAACAAGTAGGCATGAGTGCTGCTTTATTTGCAGCACTGATGCCTATTTTATTTACCACCTAATGAAGGTTTATTTACCTGATGATGATGTTTTCTTTTGATTACCTGGAAAAAAAAAAGTTAAAACACTAAGTAGTATTTGCCAAGATTGACGAACATTGGTAAAATGTGAAAAATAGAAACCAGTAGCCACTAGGGCTGGATTATTTATCAATATATCCCCAAGTATCAATATTTTTTTAATATCCTGATAACAATATTTAAGATCTAGCTCAGCCGATATATCCCTTTAACGATATTGCCTAGTGCGCACCCGAGTGAACGAAACTCGAGCGAACGAAACCCGATCAGCCAACATACAACAGTGAATGAGACCTAAAGAAAAAAAGCGCCGAATATCTTATTCTAACACCCATTCTCTACTTTCCTCTAATTACTCACTGATAAACTAGAAAAAATAACCCCACGCCAAACGATCTCTATTGCAATACATATACTTCCTCATCCTTCATAACCTCAAATCTAAACATCACTGCTTTAAAAAGGCCACCGCATAATAAAAAAATAAACCAGTATTTATTGAAAGCCATCTGCTTTGATTATCGCGTGAATAAGCTGACTTCGTTCAAGGTCACGGTTCTACCCCTTCAGAAGAAATTCTGCAGCCACAGACATACTCCAATATCACAATCCATTCACTATTAATGCGTATGCCGTATTCATACCTATAATCAGCAGGTGTGTTTACTAGGAAAGACATTTGATGTTAGTCGAAACGATATATCCCTATCCGAGATATCTACTATGGGTTCTGATCCATCACACTATATTGACTTCCCACTCTACATTCATGCATATCGTAGGTGATGAAAAACCATAGACAAGTTGATACAAAAACAAACACTCATTATGAAGAATGAAAACAATATCTTTTGTTTTAGCTCCTTTCCTGCTATTGGTTCATTGATATCGGTCTATTTCCAAGTGTCGATATTTTCTGGCCAATGACATGCGAGCTTCAACATGTGTTTAACAAAAATCATCAAAGCCGAACTGATATCTACTAGAAGAGTTTTTTTGCAAATTTTCTTAGCATTTAATAAAAAACTTCTGAAAATATAAGCAATTATAGAATGTAATTTTTTTAAATATTTTATTATTAAATATTTCGAGAAAATATCTTTTTTATTAAGGCTGTACATCAGTCAGATAGCTCCCTTTCTCCTTTCCCATGTTATCCAATGGAATTTTCGTTGCTTCGTTTTATAAAAATATCTCATTAAAAAATGAAGTTTTTCAAATTCTGTTTTTTGAATATTACTCTTTGAACGGGTCGCCTTTTAGCTTAGTGAGCAATTTTTCGAAAAAATTATTTTAAATATTTATTTCAATAAGTAAATTATGGACTCTAAGTGTGGATCTCTAAGTAAAATATTTAATTTTTTTTTTTTTTCGAAAAATTGCTCACTAAGCTAAAAGACGACCTGTTCAAAGAGTAATATTCAAAAAACAGAATTCAAAAAAGTTATTTTTTGAATAAAATATTTTTATAAAACGAAGCGACAAAAATCCCATTGGATAACATGGGAAGGGAGAAAGGGTGCTATCTAACTGATGTAAAATAAAGTTTTATCTTCAGTAATTTTACAGTGACAGTTTCTTTATAGAATTATATAATATTGAATAGTTTAATACTTTTTTTATGTAGCATTTATTTTTTCTCTTTCCATTTATTTTTATATATATATATATATATATTAAAGCCGTACATGTTAAATAAAATTGGTTTAAATGCAAAGTGAGTTACTTTAAGTAACAAAATGAATCTTTAACATAATTTTGTTTAAATAATATAATTTTTATACTGACAATGTATACATACATACACACACACATATATATATAATTAAAATTTCAGTTATTGTGAAACTATTACGAATGTGAATTGAACATATATATTTAAAAGATATTGTAATGATTTGGTAAGCAGATACAAAAATAAAAATGACAAGGAACTGACATTTAGGATGCATATAAGAGTTTTAAGTAAAAAATATTACTCTCTACTACCGAAAAAGGTGTATTCAATGGTAATTCTAAACTATTTATAATGGCAATTCTGAAATATTTAAAATGATTTTCATTTTTATTTAATACCTACATCTTAAGACAATTTTTCTTAAGCTTTATTTTTAGTAGAATTATGAATTTTGATATACTTGGTACAAATAAAACACAGATCACATATTAGCTGTGTTAAAATATGATTTAAAAATAATTAAAGCTTAAAATGGGAAGAATAGAGGATAAACTATACAGAGGTGTACTAAAAAGCAATAGTATAAGTTATAGGAAACACAAAACATTAATTCACTTTTTATGCTTTTTTTTTATGATAAAGTTATGGTAGTAATATACCAGAAAATACATGGAAAACACTCTATACTTGTATACTTTAAAATTCGTGTGTATATGTCTTTAAAAAATAACAAATGTCTATTTTTTTCTGTCTTGAAAGAAATATCGCAATATATCATTAATATCGATATTAACTTGGTGATATATACTAACTACTACTTGTTAAGCTGAACAGATATAACAGTTAATTTACAGAATAAAATTTTTCTGTTTTAGATCTGAAAGAGAATTTGGTTGACATTCCTCATCAATAAAGTTTGGGTATGAAGAAATTTTCATGAACTTTCACTGAATTAATTTTCTTTCACTCTTTCATTTTGTTTCAAGTCAAGAATAACTTTATTTTGTAGTTTATTCCAAGATCACTTTTAGAATTAAATCATATGGAGAGTTTTAGATTGAAAAACTAAATAAGAAACTAAACAAATTTTTAAAAAAGTATTTGAAAAAATCACAATCTTCAGAAAGTTTTGGTTAAGATTACCCACATTAAGAACACTTTATTGCACATAGTTAAAGGTGAAAATACTACATATATTAGTTCCTTAATGCGCTCTTAGATTGCCTACTTTCTACATAATGATCTATTTAACTATGCTACAGAAAACATTAAATTTTAAAATATACCTAATATAATGAACTTATTATACATCATTTCAGCACTAATTGAAAAAAAAAACTATTTAGCTGGGAAATTTTGCTTAAAAAAAAAACTTTTACACATTTTAATACGTATTTGAAAAGAATTCTTACAACTGTGAATCTTGCACAAAAATATTTTCTTGGTTAGGACATATAAATGGAGCTTCATAGTTATTAATCAAATAAGCCTTATAATTGTAAAGTTTGCTACAAAACATACTCTAACAGTTGTAGCTTAAAAAATCATTTTTGTGCAAATATGAAGAAGACATATAATTGTGAGTTGTGCTCTGCAAGATATTTGTATAAAAGTTACTTGAATAGGCATCAGCGCACTCATACGGGAGAGAAACCTTATGTTTGTGAAGTGTGCTCAAAAGGCTTTTCTCATAAAGGTAGCTGTAATAAACATCTTCTTGTGCATTCTGGCGAGAAGCCGTACAACTGCGAACTATGCTCCAAAAATTTTTCTAATAAGGGTAATTTAAATATACATCTGCGTTCTCACACTGGAGAAAAACCTTATGTTTGTGAGTTATGCTCTAAAAAAATTTCAGATAAAAGTGCATTTGGTCGACATTCATCTGTGCATTCAGGGAAGAAACCTTTTAGTTGTAAAATTTGCTCAAAACATTTTTCTGTCTCATCTTTAAAGAGGCATCATCTTTAAAGAAGCATAAACTACATTAGTTCCTTAAGGTTTTTTAGGTGGTACACTCTACATAATGATGTATTTAACTATCTTGTAGAAAACATATTCAGATTTAAAATATATCTAATATAACAAACTTCTACATCATTTCAGCATTAATGGAAAAAGGAACTATTTAGCTGTGAAGTTTGCTCAAAATATAAAATAAAATAAATAATAATAATAATAACTCATAAAATAACTTTTACAATTGTGAATCTTGCACAAAACTATTTTCTTAGATAGGGCATATAAATATGGATTTTAAAAGTTGTATAACAGAGAAGCCTTATAACTGTGAAGTTTGCTTCAAAACATTCTCTAAGAGTTCCAGCTTAAAAAAACATCTTTGTGCAAATAGAAAGGAGAAGGCTTACAACTGTGAATTGTGCTCTGCCAGATTTTTTTATAAGGGTGATTTGAATGTGCATCTGCATATTCATACAGGGAAGAAGCATTATGTTTGTGAATTGTGTTCAAAAAGTTTTTCTCATAAAGGTAGCTTTAATAATCATTTACGTGTGCATTCTGGGGAGAAGCCATATAACTGTGATCTGTGCTCCAAAAAATTTTCTATTAAGGGTAACTTAAATCTACATCTGCGTACTCACACGGGAGAAAAACCTTATGTTTGTGAATTGTGCTCTAGAAAGTTTTCAGATAAAAGTGCATTTGGTCGGCATTTACTTGTGCATTCAGGAGATAAACCTTATAGCTGTACAATTTGCTCCAAACGTTTTTCTCAGACTGGACATTTAAGCAGACATATGCTTATTCATACAGGAGAGAAACCTTTTAACTGTGAAGTTTGTTCAAAAAGGTTTGCTGATAAATTTGATTTAAATAAACACCTCAAAATTCATACTACTGAGAAGCTTTATGTCTGTGAATTTTGTTCTGAAAGATTTTGTCTGAAAAATTATTTGACAAAACATTTTTTAATTCATACAGGAGAGAAATCTTTTATCTGTGAATTTTGTTCCAAGAGATTTTCTCAAACAGAACATTTGAGATATCATCTTCGAACTCATACTGGGGAAAAATCTTATAAATGTGAAATATGCCTTAAAAATTTTTCTTATGAGCAGGGTTTGAAAACTCATCTCCGTACTCATACAGGGGAGAAACCTTTTGACTGTGAAATGTGTTCCAAGAAATTTTCTCGAAAGGAGCTATTGAGGGGCCATCTGCGTACTCATACAGGAGAGAAACCTTTTGAATGTGAATTTTGTTCCAAGAGATTTTCGCAAAAAACTAATTTGATTACACATATTCGCATTCATACTGGAGAGAAACCTTTTGAGTGTACATTTGGACTCTGGGTCAGAGGGCACTTTCTTAGCTGGTTTGCCCCAGTCTTTGTGTGGGATTGATAAGGCTTTGGAGCTGTTGCAGAAGGACTCTTCGCCTGAGTCGGGCCATGATGGGTAATTTCCACCTGGCTGTTGCTTCTCTGTTTCTCTGTTATGGATGAGATTAGAGTTGGTCAGTTGAATCTCCATCATAGCAAGGCTGCTTCGGCTCTTCTCTCCAAGAGGCAGGTTGATGGAGATTTTGACATTGTTCTTATTCAAGAGCCTTGGTCCTGTGATGGTAAAATCATCGGCCTTAGCGTTAAAGGTTTCAATATTTTCTATGACACCTTTTGCGATACGCCCAGGGCTTGCATTATTGCTAGGTCTGAACTTAATGCCTTTAATCTTGTCAACTTCCTGAATAAGGATATGGTTGCAGTTAAAGTCAAACTCAATGACAGGGCTGGAAATGTTGATTTTGTCTTTGTCTCTGCCTATCTTCTTTACGAGGAGATAGAATCATTGTCTGACTTGGCTAAGTCTATTAGCTATTATCGTTCAAGTTTTAGGCTCATCTTTGGCTGTGATGCAAATGCTCACCACACTTTGTGGGAAAGTAGTGATTGCAACAAGCATGGAGATGTGCTGATGGATCATATTTTATTTTATAACTTGTGTATCCTTAACAGAGGCAATGAACCTACTATTGTTACGGTTAATAGAAGAGAGGTTATTGACCTGACTCTGTGTAACTCTTTATGCTTAGGTACATCTCTGATTGGAAGGTGTATGATGCAGTTACAGCTTTTGATCATCAACTGATCACTTTTTCTGTTAAAGGCCTTTACTATGTAAAGGTTGCTAGGAGGAACCCGATATCTACTGACTGGGGTTCTTTTGAAAAGCTTCTCGGAAAAGGCCTTTCCACCTTTTCTGGTAAATTCGATTCTACTGATCATATCGAGTTCACCAGTTGCAACAGATCATTCTCAATTCTTATCATAATAGCTGTAAGCTTACGGTTACTAGCTCCCCATGGTGTGTTCCTTGGTGGTCTTCTGAGCTTAGTTCTTTACGTACGAAATTTAGGAAGCTCTTTAAAAGAGCTAGGAAGTCTGGTGCGTGGCAGGCCTATCGGGATACCCTCACTACCTACAATAAGGCCTTTAGAACTGCTAAGCGACGTTCTTGGCAGTCTTTCTGTGATGGTATTAATGGTATTTCTGCTACTGCTAAGGTAGCAAAAATTTTGACTAGAGATTATAGTACTAGTTTGAATGCTATTCGTCTTCCTATTGGTAGATACAGTGAGTCGAGGGAAGAGACTCTAGCTGAGCTGCTGCGAGTTCATTTTCCCGGCTCTGGTACTACTGATTGTGATGCGCATAGCTCTGTCTCTTCACATACTTGCAGTAAGGACAGTTGGGAAGCTGCTAAAATGGTGGTTACCCATGACAAGGTCATCTGGGCTATTAAGTCTTTTGAACCCTTTAAGTCGCCAGGGATGGATAACATTATTCCTGTGCTTCTTATCAAGGGTCTTAATTTTCTTGCTCCCTTTCTTTGCAGAATTTTTCGTTCTTGGATTGCGTATGGGTATATACCTCTGTCTTGGAGGAATACTAGGGTGGTTTTCATTCCTAAGCCTGGGAGGGATAACTACTTTGATGCCAAGTCCTTTAGGCCTATTAGCCTCTCTTCTTTTTTGTTGAAAAAAATGGAGAAGCTTATTGACATACCTTAGGGATTCTGTTATTGTTGGTAGACCACTGCCTTCCTCATAGCATGCCTATCAACCTGGAAGATCTACTAATACTGCATTGTATGAACTTTCCTTTCTTTTGGAAAAGTGCATTAATGATAAAGAAATTGCCCTTGTTGCTTTTCTTGATATTGAAGGGGCGTTCGATAAGCAGGGGTGTTTGTGTTCAGGGTTTACCCCTGATTTCAGGGTTTTTACTCAACCCATCTGTATTTTCATATTTCCTATAAAGTTATTTTTTGCTTTCATTGGTTGTTCATTTGTTATCCAGGTGATATGTGAATGAAATGTAAAAGGATTGAGGGCTTCTGGCCTAAACAGTTTGAGTATTATGTGATATTTGGGTTTTTTTTTTAATTTGAGGCTCTAAATTTCAGGGTTTTTACCTTTGAGTCACAATCACTCCTGGAAGGTTTCTTTCGACACTATCATTCCTGCTGTTGACTTGAGGGGTGCTAATCCTATTATTACCAGATGGATTGCTAATTTGCTATCCTCTAGGTATGTTTGTGCCTCTTTTATGGGTACTTGCATGAAGGTTCATGATTGTTCTGGTTGTCCACAAGGGGGAGTGCTCTCTCCTATTCTGTGGTGCATTGTTGTTGACTCTTTGTTAGTCCATTTTACCAACCTTGGTATTCTATGTGTTGGTTATGCTAATGATGTGACTATTGTTGTCAGGGGCAAGTTTGGTAACTCTGTCTCTGATGTTATGAATAGTGCTCTTCAGCATGTTGCACGTTGGTGCTCTGATTCGGGCGTATCTGTTAATCCATCTAAGGTAAACCTTGTTCCTTTTTCTAGTAGAAGATATCTAAATCTTGGTGATATCTACTTCCTGGGGTAAATAGGCTGTTGTCTTCATGTGAGGTCAAGTTCTTGGGTGTATTCTTTGACACTAAGTTGAACTGGAGTAAGCATACTGAGTATTGCTTATGTTGGCCACAAAGGTCTTTTGGGCATGTAAGAGTTTCATTGGAAGAACCTGGGGTTTATGTCCCAGGGCTGTCCATTGTATCTACTCAGTGATTATCTGTCCTATCATCATCTATGGCTGTATTGGCTGGTGGTCTCGGTCTAGACTGACTACTGTTAGAACTAGCTTTATTAGTTTGCAAAGGATGATCTGTGTCGCTCTTTCAGGCTACATTAGGACTACTCCAACTGCTTCCCTTGAGTGTTTGCTTGGGCTTCTTCCGCTTTATTTGCGCATTGAAGCTGAGGCTTTAACCTGTATGAAGCTTTTCATGTGTCTGGGCTTGTGGAAGGATTATTCTAGACATCTGTCTTGGGGTTCCCTCATTTCATTTGTTGCTGATCTTCCTTTATTCATTATGCCTAGTGACTACATGGTTATGAAATTTGCCTTTCATAAGCCTTTTAAGATCTTTTTCCCTTCCAGGGAGGATTGGCTTTTGTCTCCTAGTTGGCTTGATGAGAACTGTTTGGTTTGGTATACTGATGGCTCTAAGCTTGGTTCTCATTCTGGGGCAGGTGTTTACTGTTCTGGGGATGGAACTCGGCTTTCTTTTCCTCTTGGAAAGTTTGCCACAGTTTTCCAGGGTGAAATCTTTGTTATCATCTTATGCTGTAAGGTGTGCTTAGACAGGGGTTATCATAATTTAAACATCCGTATCTGTTCTGACAGTCAAGCGGCTCTCCTTTCACTGGTGAGGTGTAAGTTCACCTCTCTTCTCATATGGGAGTGCTACAAGGCACTTTGTGAGCTTTCTTCCTATAATAAGGTTAGTCTTCACTGGGTACCTGGTCATATGAGTATACCTGGTAATGAGTTGGCTAAATCTGGTTCCAGCACACACTTTTGTGGCGCTGAGCCTGTTCTGGGTATTTCTCCCACTACTTTTAGGGCTTCTATCTTCAAGCTCTTTGGTAAGGAGCACTGTAGGCTATGGCGTAAATCTGATAGTCAAAGGCAAGCAAAAGAGCTTAATTATGACTATCCTGGTCTTCGTCATAAGGAGCTTTTAAAGCTTAACAGGAATCGTTTGAGGAAGGTTATTGGCCTTATTGGTCACTGTACCCTTAAGAGACATCTGAACATTATGGGTATCAGTTCTGATCCCATCTGTCATAGTTGTTGTCTGGAAGAGGAGACTGCTTAGCACATTTTATGTGACTGTGAGGCCTTTTCTGCTTACAAGTTTGAGCATCTTGGTCGGCATCTCATTGAGCCTTGGGAGCTGCAGGATATTCCTGTCAGGTGTCTGCTGAGCTTTGCTTCAGCTACGAGGCTTTTCTCTTAACCCGTTAGTAGTCACTAGTTGGTCGATTTCCTTTAGTTCATCCTTCAGTTTTTCCAGATTTTTTTATTCAATAGCCACCAAAAATTTTTAGAAGTGGCATTTGATATATGTAAAACGCGAATAAAATCAAAGAAACGTCGATCACATCACTTCTTAAAATTATTGGTGACAGTTAAATAAAAAGTGCGCAATCTGTAATAGGTAGCGCTGTCTATAGCGACTACTAACGGGTTAAAGATGTGTTTTGGTCTGGGTACAATAGACCTCTAGTCAATGTGTCCTGCTGGGGGCGGGGGCCCCTGGGACCTTTCTACCTTACAGGTAGCGGTCCTAGTTGCATCGGCTGACCTCACCTCCCAGTTGGTGCCCCTGGATAGCCGCTTCGGCGGTGAACTAACAAGGCAGCGCGGGCGAGAAGCTTGGTGGGTGGACAGGTGGTCCTCCGCGTTGAACTGTGCTTTATGCCTTTTCGGCCTGGGGGCCACAACCACTTGTCGCTCGTAAAGTAAAAGGTTGTTTGTATGTCGGGGATCATACCCGATGGCACGAGGCGTCTGGATGCGTCCCTCTGTCACTTCAGCCTTCTCTTCACTTCCTGGCCTTGTTCTCTCTAATAGCCTCAAGTGTTACCAGGACCCGGCCTAGCACACCCGCCGGCAAGCAGCTAGTTCTGGTGGGCGAGGGGAGTTCTTCCTTCCCCGCGGGTGGTTCTTTGCCTGTGCCACTGCCCGCGGTCCCACTGTGTAAGAGATGTGGAAACCTTTATAGGTCTTTTTCCGGCTTGTGGTGCTATACCTCTAAACCTCACGGTGAGGCATGCCCGGGTTGGTAATTCGCATCTGTCCTGCTGAGGATATGTCATAAGCCTTTTAGGTATGAATCCTCATCATTTCTTGACAATTTTTTTAAAATAAGCTAGTTTTTATTATGACATCTGATTTTATTATTTACACTGTTCATCTGTTTTTATTATATATACACTGTTCATAACTTTTTACATCATCTTATTTTATACACTGTTTACTTTGTTTTCTATTATTTTTTAAATATTTTTTTTTTTTAAATATTTTAACATTTTATGTTTTCTTGTTTTAACTTTCAATGTGTTTTTTTAATGACCATCTGGATGCTACAATTTACTTTTATACGTTTCTTTGGCAAAGTATGTCCCATTGTGGACCTTGCGCCATTAAAGGGCAACCGACCAACCTTATAATTTTGTCATGTCATAGGGCTGTCTAAATCCAAAATAAATTTTATGAATACCAATTTTCCATATATTTCCGTAAAAAACACTAATGAAAATTGATTCATTTATCATTGGTTCCCTGCCAAGAAATTTACATAATTTTCCAGCAAACGGTAGCCAAATTTTTGCTATATTTCCATTGTCCTCATAATTTTGATAACCACTGTAGAATCTATAAAGAAATAGAACAGTTAAATTTCTTTCACGCATATACTTTTTTGGAACAGCCTCCTTTCTCTTTGCTCTAACACTCAGTGATCAAATGCACTGCAGAAGTCATGTGACTTCCAATCTTTCTCCATCCACAACATAAATGTCAGTGATCTTTTAAAACATACCTTCTTAAATTTTAGTGGCTATAAAGAAATGGAATTGTTCAATACCTTATATGTGTGTTATTTTTTTTTTTTTTTTTTTTTTGATTAACCAAATATTCATTATTTAGCCAAAACCACTATTTGATGCAACTTGAATTTTCTAAAAGTACTGGTAAAAGGTATTTCTTTTCTGTCATACAAAGCAATTTCTTGTAAAGTTAAACAGATATAAGAATTAACAGAATATTTTTTTTTCTATTTTAGATGTGAAAGAAAATTTGGATGACTCTCATCAGTAAAGTATGGATATAAAGAAATTTTCATGAACTGAATTAATTTTCTCTTACATTTTCACCTTGTTTCAAGTCAAAAATACCATGTGTAATTTATTCCGAGATCACTTTTAGCATTAAGTCTGGTAGAGAGATACAGATTGAGAAACCACTAAATAAGAAACTAAAATTTTATAAAAAAGTACTTCTAAAACTCACATCCTCCAAAAAACTTCCTTAAGATTATTCCATTAGAAAACACTTTATTGCACAGAATTAAAGAGAAAAACTATATTAGTTCTTTAAGGTTTCTTAGGTGGTACACTCTACATAATGATGTATTTAACTATCTTGTAGAAAAAATATTCAGATTTAAAATATATCTAATATAACAAACTTATACATCATTTCATTATTAATGGAAAAAGGAACTATTTA
This sequence comes from Salticus scenicus, assembly GCA_963930645.1. Taxonomy (NCBI): domain Eukaryota; kingdom Metazoa; phylum Arthropoda; class Arachnida; order Araneae; family Salticidae; genus Salticus; species Salticus scenicus. Next base: position 391,600 of record CAWVNO010001692.1, on the reverse strand, counting down.
GCTGTGAAGTTTGCTCAAAAAATAAAAATAAAATAAATAATAATAATAACTCATAAAATAACTTTTACAATTGTGAATCTTGCACAAAACTATTTTCTTAGATAGGGCATATAAATATGGATTTTAAAAGATCTATAACAGAGAAGCTTTATAACTGTGAAGTTTGCTTCAAAACATTCTCTAAGAGTTCCAGCTTAAAAAAACATCTTTGTGCAAATAGAAAGGAGAAGGCTTATTACTGTGAATTGTGCTCTGCAAGATTTTTTTATAAGGGTGGTTTGAATGTGCATCAGCGTACTCATACAGGAGAGAAACCTTATGTTTGTGAAGTGTGCTCAAAAAGCTTTTCTCACAAAAGTAACCGTGATAAACATTTTCATACGGTGCATTCTGGGGAGAAGCCATACAATTGTGAATTATGCTCCAAAAATTTTTCTAATAAGGGTAATTTAAATATACATCTGCGTACTCATACGGGAGAAAAACCTTATGTTTGTGAATTATGCTCTAAAAGTTTTTCAGATAAAAGTGCATTTGGTCGGCATTTACTTGTGCATTCAGGAGATAAGCCTTATAGCTGTATAATTTGCTCCAAACGTTTTTCTCAGACAGGACATTTAAGCAGACATATGCTTATTCATACAGGAGAGAAACTTTTTACCTGTGAAGTTTGTTCGAAAAAGTTTGCTGATAAAGGAGATTTAAATAAACACCTTAAAATTCATACAGAAGATAAGCCTTTTATCTGTGAATTGTGCTTCCAGAGATTTTCTCGGAAACAATATTTGAGGAAACATTTTCGTACTCATACAAAAGAGAAACCTTTCAACTGTGAAATGTGTTCTAAAAATTTTTCTTATACAGGACATTTGAAAAGTCATTGCTGTACTCATACTGGAGAGAAGCCTTATAACTGTGAGTTCTGCTCTAAGAAATTTTATCAACAAGCACAATTGAGAACTCATCGCCGTACTCATACAAAAGAGAAACCTTTCAATTGTGAATTGTGCTCAAAAAAATTTTCTCGAATGGATCTATTAAGATATCATCTTCGTACTCATACAGGAGAGAAACCTTTTGATTGTGAATTTTGTTCAAAGAGATTTTCTGTAAAACATAATTTGACCTTACATCGTCGTATTCATACAGGAGAGAAACCTTTTCACTGTGAATTTTGCTCCAAACGATTTTCTGAAAAACGTAGTTTGAGTAGACATCTTCATACTCATAAAAAGATTTTCTCGTAAAACAGTACTTAAAAAGTTCATCTGTGTTTTCTAACAGTAAAAAAACTTTGACAGTGAATTGTACTTGATGTTTCGAATTTAATTTCAAAAAGTATTTCATCTTCTTACTCGTGCTAGATAGATCTATAAACATAACAGTGAGACTGCTAGAAAAATATTAAGAGTTAAAAACAAGGTATATATTATAATGTAATCTTGAGCCTCTTTATGAGGTTTGAGACAACCAGAATATTACTGAGTAGTGTGATATATAATACTGAGTATTGAAATATTTTTTGTAATTTGATGATAAACAGCTTTTTTTTTTGTATGTTGAGCTTCACAAAAATATTCCTATGAACTAGAAGGCTGTGAGCTTAAAACCTTTGGTATTATTGTATTCTTAACAACTCACTTGTCTGTAATACATCCTGAAGATATTCATAGATTGTTTTTTCATTCATAAGAAATCCTGAGGATGTTATTTGGAGAAGATATGCTTTTAGAGTATCGAAGTATGGTGTCATTAGCCTGAAATTTCATTCCTGAAATTGCGTTTGCTCGATACAAGTGTGCCCCATTATGGGGCATACTTGTATCGAGCACCTTACCGCTATCCTTTACCGCTAATTCTAACACCTTCGATGTTCATGTTCATTCCGTAAACGAAGAAAATAATTAATTATAATTAATTCTTCGCTAACGCTAACGGTAAGTTTCTGTCACTATATTCATTAATATTAGCATTTTTACCAACTTTTTAATACTAACAGTTTTACTAACTGAATCACAAGTGGAAAGTCTATAATTTTATTTTTTTTTATATAATACTTTATATTAATAACAATTATAATATCAAAATTTGATAGTGCCTAAAGGAAAAAAACAATTGTTTTTACTGAGTACAATGTTCAAAAGTAGCTAATACATGTTATTTTATCTAGAATAATGTAGTGAAATTAATTGAATTTTAGGCTTATGAAATAATGATATCTTGTGGAATTAAAAACTATATGTAAGAGGTGTCTGTGGAAAAAAATGTTTATAACAATCCTAAGTCTAATATTTGCCAATCAACAAGCCTAAGAAAAGTAACATGTTATGATACAAAGAATTATTTTTTCTTAATCATACTATTACCTTTTAAGCTTATATATTTTGTAATTATATTTAGTAGTTATATAAATATCACCATATATCTAGTAAAAAAAGGTTTTATATTGGAATATCTTTTCATTTATATAAAGTATGACTTGTTTATAAATAAAACGCTAATGATTTGGCTGCAGTTCTAATAAATTGAAAATAAAATGATAAATTAAAGAATGTTATAAGCTTATCAGCATATCAAAGTCTTTAAAATTGCTTTTCATATTAAGTGAAAAACATATTATTTGCTTTAGATATTTCTAATTTGTTTTTTCCCCGCAAAATTCCCAAATTTCCCAGTTTTTTCCCCAAAATTCCCGGGGTTTTTCCCTTGGTTTTAAATTCCCGGGTTTTTTGCATCTCTAGCCCCATAGCTAATGTTAAATTCCCATGACTACTATTTCCGCTTGTATCAAACAAACAGAATTTCAGGCGAATGACATTAATTCGATAGCATATAATGATAGTGAAGGCATACAATCAGATTTCATAAAAAATCTTACCACTTGAAAGGCTGGTTATTAGCTTTGTCTGTATCAGCAATCCTAATTACTTAAATCTCTACTAAATACAAATGAATACTAGTAATGTAAAAACTAACTTTCTTTATTTTAAACTTTAACAAAGGGGAATGGCTGAGCTTTTCATATAAGTGTTGTTGAACTTAATTAAGCAAATCTTAAAACTTAAGAACCTATAAAATTACGAACTCAAAGCTGGTTGATAAGAAATGCCGATTTGAACGTAGGTTGAATTCGTAAGCTTAGCTATTTGAAAATTTCCCTGTTTTTCTACGAAACGTGCATGAACATGGGCTAAAATTCCACAACAAAAACCCTCATGGTAGTGAAATACTCTGTTCCACCTCGGGTAGGTAATTGACTAACCTCCACCTCCCCATTTACACTTAGAATGGCAAATTTTGTGGACAATAAATTGGTTGACAGATTAAAAAAAATTCATTCAGATGATAAACATTACTTTAAATATGAAATCTGAAATTTTTCATTTCGCGTAATAAAGAGCAGTAAAAGTGAGCCAGTCTTAGAAATTGGAAGAACCCAAGCTTCTTAGCTATGCCTATATCTTAAGCACCAAAACAACAAGAGCAAAAATATCTGAATATTCTTGACACTGACTGTATACCTTATTAAATTATTTGATTCCTAGTATTATACTCAGCTTACACATAGTAGAAGATCATAAAAAAAAAAGAATATGTATACAGTATATGATTATTTATGTGTAAAATAAGTCTTTAAATCTCTTTTTTTTCAATTTTGGTCCCTAATGTTCCGTAATTTTTGAGAGAAATATATGGTAAATGTTCTGCAACAGTGCCAAACCAAATTTTAGCATAACATTTTAAAGCATATTACAAATTACCATATTTATCCCATTTGGACATTTTACTAAGTTTCAAAAATTCTTCAAGTTAATTAAAAAAGTCCTTTAACATCATTTGACACAGAGTAATAGACAAGGGGTGAAGGAAATCTGGTATAATCAAGTGTCATTGTAAGGGCTTGTTATCAGCCACCCTAATTACTTAAATTTGTACTAAATGTAAATGAGGACAAGTCATGTAAAAACTAACATTCTTTATGTTAAGCTTTAACAGAGGAAAATGTTGAAATTTTCAGCCAGCTGTTAAGCAGATTTTAAAATCAGAATTTATGAAGTAATAGGATAGTCACACCACTTGGGGAATCACGGGAAAAAGTCATAGAATTTAAGTGAGTCCGGAAAAATCATGGAATAGTTAACTAATTTTATGTAAAGTCAGGGAATCCTGAGAAATCTAATAAAAAATAAGCCATATTTGAGAGGATGTTATTGAAAATTATTAAATTATTAGCTAATTTTATGGGATATAAATAGTGCAAGTCAGGGAAAGTAATGAAAAATAGTCATTTAAAAGTCACGTTATTTTGAAAATTTCTAATGTTAGCCATTTTGAGTAATAAACTTACCAAACTTGAATTAGCCCGAGTGATGATCTTGCATAGTCATATTTATAAATGATAAACTCTGAATTAACTTGAATCACTTTAGTAACATCTGGAAGCTTGAATATTAACAACTTAAAATACTTAACGTCCCCAAAACAAAAACTTCTTCAGTGTTGGGAGTGAAATTTTAAAGAAAATAGAGAACGATCCACTTAATTTTCTCTGAAATATACATCTTAAAAATACCTATATTAAATTAAACATGAAAAGTTTTGCAACTTTCCTTAAACCCTCTCTCTTCTTAGCTCCATGCACAAGAAGATGTAATTTTAAGCACTTGAAATCTAAAGTACCTCACACCTTAAAACTCACTCAAAATGAAAAGTTTTCATGTGGATTCTAAATCGAGTCTAAAGGAAAACTTTAATGCCTAAATTAATCTCATCTAAAAACTATCGCCAAAGTATTTTATTCATCCAACAAGCAACTTTCTTTATAACCAATTGACTGAAAATCCAGTACTTATTGTATTCAAAACTGTCACCTTTCTAAACCTTAATTCTCTCAAAATTTTAATTATTTTTAAACTTATAAATGACAGCTTCAAAATTCGTTTTTATTTATTCGTTTACCAGTTGAAGTCAATAGTTTTTACTCAGTTTAACAAATTTTATTAATGAACTTAGAATGATTAGTATATAAAATATTTAACATAAATTAGTATGAAAGGATAAAGAAGACTAAGATTTTAAACTATTATCTTAAATTAATATTAAATAACTTAAAGAATATCTCATTAAAAATTTTTAACTTTAATTTTATTCTAGAGCCGTTGTAAAGTTAGTTTCACGGCAAATAATGTTATAATGCAGGAGTCAGATTTGAGAACAACTTTTAGAATAAAAATTAATGAAAATTAATGATTCATCTAAAAATCATGGAAAATATTTTTAATTTATAAAATAAAATAAATTTTAATTGTCACACTGCATGTGTGCGTGTGGTAAATCATTTTAAAAAGAATTAATAATTTAATTTTTAAGTTATAACTAAGTTAAAAATTAAAAAATCTGAAAAATGGATTAATAATAATTTTTAACTATTTATGTGTATTGTGAACTTCAAGTGTACAAAAATGGGTTTCAATCTTAGTGTTTGTAGTTTTAATGTTTAAAGCTTATCACACACATGATAATATTAAATTAATACAATGTTTCAGACGCCAACTAAACGTCCACTAAACTCATCTAAACCTACATCTTATAACTTCTTATAAAAATCTGCAAGAGAAAAAATATTAATTATCAGTTTTAATTCACAATCTATATTAAAAGGATGTAAGTAATCAAAATAGATGAATCATACATCTGGTTACTGTGGGAGACGTAGCCTGTTTTCAACAGCTTATATTCTAAATAATAATTGTTTTCTTTCTTTTTTTTGTTTCATTGCTTTAGTCGGATATGGATGTTTATTTTACTATGGTAATTTGTGTAAGCGTATATTCATCTTGGGTGTATAAAGCAAACGAATTTCTGCTTTATATTAAGATAAATTTTTTTTCGAAAGATGTTCTCAAGTCGACCCAATTTGTTGTGATAGAAAACTTAAAAACTTCACTTATTGTTTCTATCACTTGTCCTCACAAATTACTCAAAACTTTTTTTTATAGAACATAATATAAATAGAATATAATAAATGACTGTTTAAATTATTTAAAAACCCTTTTGAATGCTTTTAAAACACTCGTTAAACTTTATTTAATATGTTCGTTTTGCTTTACTTACTTTCTTTTCCTGACTCCGTTTTGTTTACATTCTTTAGACATCGCGGTACAATCTTGTTGCCAGATTCATTACTATCAAGAGTTTGTTCGGAGATTGCATGTTTTCACCACTGAATGGCGTTGACAGCGGTTGAATATTTATGCCGTGTTGAGCCGTGATTGGCTGTTTGCTCTTTGATCATGCTGCATGTTTTAGACACTATCATATAAATAGAGGTGTTTTATTTTGAGTTGTTGGTGAATTCGACTGGTAAAGATGCTAATGTAAGATTTTATGTTCTGTCTGAGGCTGGTCCTCGTAAATTTATTTATTCAATTAGCAGTTTATCATTTCAAGGATGCAGTCGTTTAAAAATGTTAAATAGTTGTTAAAATATGTAAAGTTCATTTTCAAGTTAGCAGCCATAATTGTTTTGAAGTTATCAATTGTTAAATTATGTATGTTTAAATGACGGCTAAAATTTTAAAAAGCAAGTTCGTTTTCGGCTGTGAATTTTTCTTGAAGATTACAGCATTTGTTTGAACTGTATTTTTGAATGTCATCTTTGATTTTTCCATTTTCCATACTATGTGTCAACCTGGCGACCATAGCTTCTTCAAGTTGCAGTTTCATCAATTATTGGTTATTATCAAGTTTAAATGTTATCAGTTGTTTCCTGCAATCGTTTTATCGTTATATGTGATGTCTCAGTTAGAAAATCTGGGAGTCAGGAAATTTTTTAAAGGTAAAGCCTTCTTATAAATTAAAAATGCTAGATTTAATTTATTGGTCAGTTCAGTTGTTTTTTGAAGTTAACTTTTTGATAACCTTTTGAATATAAACATTGTTTTTCATCTACATTTGTTAAGTTTTATAGCTAAAACTAATTGTTAAATATTTTTTCTATTTGTTATTGTTGGCTTTTTGAATCTTTTAAAAGTTTTTAATAAAAATGTTTAAACTGAATTTGACTTTGTTTTACTTGTCAAATTTTTCCCTTTAAGTTACACTAGTCATTAAATTTATTAAACTTTCTCTGTATGTCTGCTTAAATATAATGGAAATAAAAGTTTGACTTTTTATAAGTCTCATCTATCAGGGTTATGGGCCCAGTTTAGCTTTTAGCTAGCCCAATTTTTTATAACCTTTATGCAAGTTAGCTTAAATTGCTTTTTTTCCTTTTGACTAGTGTTTTTTGACATTTTAAAAGTAAATAATGGCTGTTAACCTGGCTCCCCAGATTAAGAGACTCAATATGACTAATTATTCAACTTGGAAAGATGATGTAAAGTTCCTGCTGTTGGAGAAAAATGCTTTTGAAATTGTAAAGGGTAGTGAGAAGCAGCCTAAATTGGATGAAGAAAAGGGTATAACTGCTGAAGTGATTGCTGACTTTAAAAGACGTCAAAATACAGCGTTGTCCATAATTTATCTTAATATTGAACCTGAATTTAGAGCCTTAATTGTTCAATGTGACGATCCAGCTGATGCCTGGAAAACCTTAAGGGCAAATTTTCAACCTGATAGTCGGAGTCATCATATGGCAATTTTTTCCGAAATTATGAATTGTTTTCTACAGTCTGGTGAAACTATAGGTCAATATGCTGCTAGAATTTCTAAATTTGCAGAGCGTTTAAAAGCAATTAATAAACCTATCAGCGACGAGTACTTAAGCTTCCAGATTTTGCGGTATTTACCAGACAAGTATGATCAAATAATCCAGCAGATTCTTGGATGGCCTGATACTGATTTTTCTTTTAAGAAAATTGTTATAGAACTCTGTGCAGAAGAAGTGCGACTTCAACTGAGAGTGTTAGATAAAAAAAAGACTGACTGTAGTATAGAAGTTCAAACGGTAAAATATAGGAAAAAATCAACTGTTAAATGTTGGAGATGGGGGAAAATGGGCCATTATCGTAAGAATTGTCGGGTAAAACTTGAATTAAAATCTGATAATAGTGATAAATTTTCTAAGGGTAATTTTGTAAAAAAAAGTTGACTCCAGACAACAGCCAAAGCGTGACAAAACTCCCCCTCGAAAAAAGACTTCTTTCAAAAGTCAAAATTTTATTGCTGAAGCAAATCTCGGTAGTTATGAAAGGGATGGTTGTTGGGTCTTTGACACAGCAGCCTCCCATCATTTCTGTAAGGATAAAGAATCGTTTTGTAATTTTACTGAGGTATCGGGTGACGAAATGCATGTGGCTGTTGATGGGGTCACTTTTCCGATCACCGGTAAAGGTGAAGTTGTTCTAAGTTTTAATGGTAATCAAATTAAATTATGGCATGTTTTGTACTCGCCCCATTTAAGGAAAAACCTACTCAGTGGATCCAGATTTGATAGAAAAGGTGCTAAATTCAAGTGTGAAGATGGTGAGTTGAACGTGATCGACAGGTTTGATAATTTTATTTTTTCTGCTAAACTGCATGATGGTTTATATTACATTTTTCCTAAGGTTACTAAAAGTAAAAAAGGCAAGCAAAGTGTTAACTTGAATGGGGGGCTAAAAGAAATAGAAGTTGAAAGAAATTTTGATATGTCAGCTTCACCTGTTTATGAGCCAGTTAACGTGAATAACATGGACACTTGGCATTTACGTTTTGTTCATATTATCCCCGAATTAATTGTTAACACTTGTAGAAAATCTGCTGTAAAAGGCTTGCCAAATCTAAAATCTGTAAATTTTTCTTGTGAATCATGTAGTTTAGGCAAACAAAATAGAGTATCTTTTAAATCCCTGGATCATTCATTTTCTAAACATCCTTTAGATAGATTATTTTTAGATGTTTGGGGGCCTATAAAAGTTTTGGGAAAAAATAGAGAAAGGTTTTTTTTGTCCATAATTGATGATTTTTCCGGTAAATCAGCTGTATATCCTCTGCAAGATAAATCCATGGTTTTTGATGTCTTTAAACGACATGTTAATAGGGCAGAGAGATTTTTGGGCACCAAATTAAAATCTATACGTACCGATAATGGTTCGGAGTTTGAAAATGAGCGATTCAGGAATTTTTGTAATGAAACTGGGGTAAAACATGAATTCACCAATGCTTTTACACCTGAAGAAAATGGTGTATGTGAACGTTTTAATCGGACAATCTTAAACTGTGTGAGGGCTATGCTCAATTCAAGTGGTTTGTCTGGTGATTTTTGGCCAGAGGCTTGCATGCACTTCAATTGCACGTGGAATCGTATCTGCCATGGTACTAACGACAAGACGCCTCTTCAATTGTACTCAGGAAACAAGCCATCGGTGCGTCATTTACGCCCTTTTGGTACAATAGCATATGTAGGAGTTCCCAAGGTCAAAAGAAAACATAAACTAGACTTTAAAGCTAAGAAAGGTTTTGTTGTGGGTTATGCCCTACGTACCCGAGGGTATAGAATTTGGCTAAGCGATGAAAACAAAGTTATAGAAACTATAAATGTTTCCTTTAGGGAAAGTAGTGATATGGTTGGCAGTGGAGCTTTGGGAGGCGACTCCTCTTTTGAACTGGAATGCGTGCCAGATGTTTTACCAAAGCCTGTTGATTGGTGTCCTCTTCCCGATCCGGAACCTGGTACATCTGGTTGCGTGCCCAGTGAAACTGAGGATGCCGCCTCAGTTGGTTCCCCCACAAGTCCTACGTTACCTAAGACATTGCCATGCTGGTCAAATAACCCCATTTGGTATAGAAAGGCAGTTCAAAGACCTATAGGGAATAAAGTAGATATTTATTACTATCCTGATGGTGAAGGCAAGAAACTTCCACAAAGATCTCCACGTGATGTTGAAAAATTTTGTGCAGCTAATGGTATAAATTATGATCCCCAGTTTTTTGATTTTTCTAAATTTAATACTTATACCGGTCTTGTTAATCCTGTTCTTACACCTTCTGCGTCCAGCACTTCTAGTTGACTAGAGGTGGTGGTACCCAGGACGTATAAGCAGGCCTTAAAATCAGTTTCTTTTGATAAATGGCAGGAAGCCATGCTAGAAGAGTTGGAGACAATGGCTACGAGAAAGGTGTGGCATCTTGTGAGGTTACCTGAAAATAAAACTGTTTTAGGAAACCGTTGGGTTTATACCATAAAACAAGACAAATCTGGTGCTATTGTCAGATATAAAGCTCGACTTGTAGCACAGGGTTATAAACAAATTCAGGGAGACTCGTATGATGAAACTTTTTCTCCAGTAATAGATTTTTCCGTAGTCAGGTTTTTTTTCACTCTTTTGGTTTCATACTGTGGCTGGATCAACCTACAATGTGATGTAAAGTGTGCATATTTATATGCACCGTTACAAGATGAGATCTACATGAAGCAACCAGTTGGTTTTGTAAAAAAAGGCAAAGAAAATATGGTTTGCAGGTTAGATCGCGCATTGTATGGATTACACCAGTCAGGTAGATTATGGTTTTACGAGTTAAACAGGGTTTTGTTGGAATTGGGTTTTTTAAAATTTGAGGTTTGTAATTGTGCGTATTCATATAATGGTTTTTCAGTTTTATTAGTCTATGTGGATGACATGGTTATTTTTACAAAAAACAAGTCACAGTCAGAAATAGTTTTAAAAATTCTACAATCTAAGTTTGATTTAAAAGTTCTTGGTACTACACAAAAGTTGTTGGGTGTCGAATTCGAGTATAACGGTAGGGGTGTGTTAATCCATCAAAGCCAATATATTGGCGAAGTTTGTAAGATATTTAAAAACCACCGAATACCAGTCTCTTCTTTACCCATAGTGAAAGGTACACGTTTTTCTGAAAGCTTCTTCTTTTTTAAAAAACTAAACTCGACCCGCAGTAAAAAATTCCAGTCAACCTGACCCGCACAAAAACTAAGTCAATCAACCCGACCCGCTAGAGAAAAAACTAGTCAACCCGACCCGAACCTGAACTGCAGGTCGAGTCGGGTTTGGGTAAAATCGGGTTACCCGACCCTATGCAGGACTGTACCTAGGGCTCAGCTCACAGATTATTATACAGATAGGACACTCCCGTATATTCTTCGGTAACCAAAATTTGACTGCAACGACCCTATTGTCAACAGCTGTAAGTTTCTCGAGATCCCCAGCTTACGCAATCGCTCGTCTTATTTTTATTGTATCTATGTTCATATCGTAATATTAGTGCAACGTTCAACCCATCATTCAACCAACTAACCATTGTTTTGATGTTTACGTTTGGCAAATTTCTTATTGTTTACGAATTTGATTGTCGAAAGCAATTTATTTTAAGAAGCAAGTACTAAATATTAAGCACATAAATTTCGAAAATATACATAAACCAGAAATATTTTTTTTCATTTTAAAGCATTTTGTATTATTTAAACTAAGCAATGTTAAATATTTAAGATTTCATACCATACTGCTATTTCAGCATTACAATTTGTTATATTAATTTGTACACTTGAACACGAATGTGTTTGACAAAATTTATTTTCAAACATAATAAAAATTAGTTTTATTTCTTAGGAAATAGCTGTGAATTATATGATTTTGTGAATTTAAAAGTAGTAGAAAAAGTGAAGGATAGAAAACTGCACATACGTTTTCATTTTCAACTTTATTATTGTTTACAAACTTGATTGTCAAAAGCAATTTATTTAAGCAAGTGCTACATATTAAGAAAATAAACTTTGAAAATATACATAAAATAAAAACGTTTTTTTCATTTTAAAGCATTTTGTATTATTTAAACCAAGCAACGTTAAATATTTAATGATTTCATACTGTTATTTCAGAATTACAGTTTGTAATTTTAATTTATACTTGAATATGAATATGTTTAACAAAGCATATTTTTAAACATTATAAAAAATAATTTTTATTTCTTAGAAGTTGTGAATGTTTTGAGGATAATTTTGTGAATTCAAAAAGAGTAGAAAGTGAAGAAAAAGAAAACTTCCCATACTAACCTGCTACTAACTACTCGCGAAATAAAAAACAATTTTCGATCAAAGATGCTATTCATGTAGACTTAACACATGTAGTTACCCTCTGTTGACACTAGTGGTGCTACTATATTTCCGGTTCGCGTTTTAGCTTCACTGTCCTATCTGTATGATAATCTGTGGGCTCAGCTAAGCTGGCCTATGAGACAGCATAGGCGGAAACTAACTCAACTAGCTGTCCAATGAAGAAACATAGGAAGAGTTTAGGTTTGCGCCAAAACGAGCAGTATTTAAGCAAGAGCTCAGGAAGACAGGGCCCTTTTTTACGTGTTGATCTGCTTAATAAACTTACGTTAAATCTCAATTCAACATCAGTGGTTAATCGAGAACAAATTTAGTGCCGCATTGAGGCACTTTCACAAACTGAACTTTTAGCAATAGGGTACCTTCACAAATTCACCTTTCAGCAAAGAGACACCTTCACAAAGTCAACTCGCACCAATATAGTTGCACACTAAAAAAATTTATAAGCTTCACTGCATGTAACACATAAAAATACCCTCAATTTGAATATTTACTGGAGACAATGGTAAATATCTAAGTAAACACTTTCTTATCTTACATGTAAGAAATAACATGATTCACCCATATATATATATTTATTTTACAAGTGTTCCATTTTTTTTTTTTTTTTTTTTTTTTTAATGCATTTTAAAATGACAAAAACTGCTTTGCACATTTCAGTTAATTGCTCTGAAGCATTATTAATTTTCAGAAATTTACAATGCTTCAATGGTCTTCACAAATTATTTTATAAAAATCACAAATGGGTTACCAGTTTGGAAAAGCTGGATTAAACCTTGAGCATGTAACACATGATAACTAAACTCGCGGTCCTGAGAGGTCCGCCGGCACAGCACATCGTCGATCATCGTAACCGTCGCATAACTATTAATGGACTAAGAGCGAATATTCTGCTCAAGATGCCTAATGTCCGGTCAAGAGTGCATTTTTCTACTAAATAAAGTATTATCCTCCCCTTTCTTTCTAATGTGTTTATATCCCGTTATCCAGCACATTCAAAACCATTTATCGTTACAGAAGTCGACAATGATGTGTATTTACTTTGTGGAAATCCAATGAAAAAATCGACGAACTTACAGAAAAATATCATAGTTACCGATATATATATATATATATATATATGTGTGTGTGTGTGTGTGTGTGTAAATATTTTTGTGTGTGTTGTTGATCAGCAAGAAAACTTTATTTCTGAACGCCAAATTCGCCAAAAATTTGTTTTGCTGGAAGACTTATAAAGGAGCGCAGAATCCGCCCCGATGAAAGAAGCACGGCTTAGCTGATCTTCCAAGATTACTATTCAAATTTTTACTTACCTCGCTCTTCCTCGGAGTTCCAAGAGAGAAAGAGAGATATCCCTCTCATGCCTACTCTTTTTATGCACAGCATATCGAAAAGCGGAAAAGCTATACGACTACGTACAATTCGCATCTGCCGTAATGCTGTAGGATTATGCCTTATGAAGAACAAATGGCCAGACTCACTCATAAGGACATAATCCTGATTTATGAGGTTGTCTTAGTCAAAAAAGAAAAGAAAGAGAAAAGCGATTGAATGTATTATTTAGTATTGAAGAAAAGTGAAATTTATCATTCAAACATAAAATCGAAAATGATGACTGGCTTTTTTGCTTCAGCAATGAGGGAAAACAGATTCCCAGTAGAGGTCAACGCACTAAGAGAAAAGTGTATAGTTTTCAAGGCCAATCAACAGAAATGGGTCAGAGGAAAGAAAGATTTTTAACCGTCTGTGATGTTTTTATTCATTTTGTGTGCAGTAAAAATGCATTTTGCAGTAGTGGAAATCGCATGACTCGTTAGCATTTAATCCTTGCTTTCCTAAGATGGGGTCATTTTGACCCCATTTTTAAGTTGAAATTTCCTTAAGCCCGCCTCATTCAGAAAGTGCGCTAATTCGCCAGAGATAGCAAATGTAACCAGTAGAATGTTACACCTTCTAAACGATACAAAAAGGCGCGGTGCTGATGATTTTCGCCAAACGTGCCAAGCGTCACCTGAAAGCAAATTTTCTGTAGTAACACCTATGGGGCCTTTGAGAATGCCAAAAGCCCCATGCAAAAAATTCTCATGATTAAAGCTTACGAGTAAGGTTGTTAAAAAATATTTTAAGCATCTAATTTACGTATAGCATGTAAAGGACTGGCCACTGTTTTAGCCAGGAAAAATTTCTTGGACCAGACATAGAAAATTATTTCAATACAATATACTTACAATGAAACGTCGAGAGTCCAGGTATAATATTTAATTATTTTATAATTAATGCAAGTCGTTTCGTTTATGTATTATTTTACATAAGTGACAGGAACTATTAAGTTAAAAACAGAAACTAAAAAATTTTAAGAAAATAAGATTTTTGTATTTAAATGTAAAGTTAAATCGAATTGTGAAAAAAAAAAAAAAAAAAAAAAAACTTTAATATTAACATTAAATGTTTTAAATAAGCATGTCTAAGTTTTGGCTTTAAAATACTATTTATCTATTGATTCTTCAGGACTAAATTCTTCTAAAGAGGGTCCATTTAAAATGATGAACATTATAGTATTATTCATACCTTCTCTCTAAGTTTGAATACAGTTTGCCTTTGGTAGTGTACGCTGGAACCTCATTCACATGAAAAAGTTGACCTAGAAAATGTCGGTATAATAGTAAGAATTGTCAAACATGGGAGTTTATCATTCATTTTTTATAACAAGAGAAGAAGGTGATAAGAAAAACAAAAGAGACAGGATAAAATATATCAAAAATGTATGAAATATTTTTGTCAATCTGCCAAATAATTGAAAAAAAAAAAACGTACATTTACCTATATGCAAATGATTTTAATATCTCACTTTTCAGAGGTTTATATTGAATATAACGAATCAATAGACTATCGATTAGCAAAACTAGTGATCACTCAGAAAACAATTAACTTATAAGCAGAAACATAGGCGTAGCGTCGAGGGGGCACGTGCCCCCTCAATCTTTCAGAACATAAAAAATTTTTAGACAAGGATATATGATAAAGTCAATTAAAAAATTGTCTTATCACACACCGTGAAAAAAAAAAAAAGACCCAAATAAAAAAGAAAGAGTAATTATGAGTTTATGTAATTAAAAAATGTATATGAAGTACCCTAATGTGCACGAAAAACGTCACATCTCTTCTCTATTCCATAACTTATCGATCTAAGAGGCAGTTGTATCAGCATTATTGTAGGCTAATCAATGATTTATCGTCATCTTTATATATATATATATATATATATATATATATATATATATATATGTATATATATATGTATATTTAAATGCTGCATTTTTGAATTGTGTAATTTTTCTTGGAATATATAGGTTAAGTAGCAGAATCAGATTTATGAAATTAAACATACACTTTTGGTTTCAACTCCAATTTCTTCATTATTTATAGCCTTATTCAAGAAAATGGATAGTACGTTTGCTTTCTGAAAAATAAACTGTTTAGTGTTGGAATTTGCTATAGTTTGTATCTGTGCTGCCCGAAAAGAGTAATTTTCTAAATTGTTTAAAATTTATCTCGATCAGTAAAGTAACAAGAATAATTTTTCACCACATCAATTTATGATTTTTGGATTTCTCATACCTTAAAAATTGTTTAAGAATTGAGATCTAAAATTTTCATAAATATCTAATATTTCCATACTTATAGCATAGAGGAAAATTTTTGGTTGGTTTTTCATATATGTGTGCCCCCCCAAAATTTTCGTTCACGCTACGCCTATGAGCAGAAACTTACTGTTATGGACAAAGATATCAGTTTTGAAACAAACTTAAAGTAAAGGAAATCGGAATGCAAACAGTTGAAGTGTTAAATATTTTTTATCGAAGCAAAATATGTAACATAATAGCATAATAAAAAATATGTATAATAAATGATTAAAAAACATCATTTAACTTGTTTGTTAAATAAAATGAAAAATAAAAAAAAATTCAAGGCTATCTTAGCCTGAAAAAAATTTAATCCAGGCCAGGCTTGAGTGTACCAAAAATAAATTGAACGCGAGCCTTTCTTGGCTCAAGGATGCAAAAAAATTTTAAGCCTGAGGGCAAATGGAGAAAATTGACCATGCTGACTTCTAGTTTGTTGCTTATTTCTACAACCAAAATCATATTATGTAAAATGCATAATATGTTCATTTTAAAATATAGTGACGTTCAAATTGTGTAAAAAGAGGGATATGCTATGAAATTTGAAAATTGCTGGAGCTTGATATGTTTGAATGATGGTAAAGTGATGGTGTTTGATATACAATTTGAGATATGATTTAAGTTTTTTAATTATAAGATTTTTGTTGTCTAAACAAAAAAGATAAAATAGATTTTTTTTTTTTTTGGCACGATCTCAGTACTGTATTACCGTCACGAGAAGAACCCTGAGTAGGGTTGCTTCCTTAGAACAAACCAAAAGGGAGAGGTGGGTTAAGTTTTTATTACAGGTGCAACCTTTGCGCAATTAGCAATTTGTTTGATTTTTTATTTTTTCATTTCGTTTTTTCGCTAAGGATAAGGATCATTCTATTGAAATATATTCATAGAGGGGGGGGGGGGATGCTCATGTAAACTGTCCCAGCTATCAATTTTCCAATTAAATAAATATTCAATTTTTGAAAATATAATTACGTAATAGTGGTATAAATTAATACAATAGTAAATATATATATATATATATATATTACAGTATATATAATTCTGATAAATGGTATGCAAGCTATGTTATATCGGTTATATTATATGATTAGAAATTTACATAAATACTACTAAAAGTACATTCTGTTGAAATAGTCTATGATGATCCAATTGTTGAAGAAATTTTATTTTGTATAGCCTGGTACAGATAAATCAAAACTTACCATTTCATCAAAGTGTGGATATAAAAGATGAAATAATCACAATGTAGAAAAAAAAAAAAAAAAAAAAAAAAAAAGGAAAAGGAAAGAAATTATATGTGTATATGCTGCTATTCTGCTATTTACAAAGCTGGAGTGCTATAAAGTTTTTAGATTTAAAAACCAGGGAAATTTTTAATTTATACTGATTATATAAAACTGTCATGCGATATTTGTTCTACATTTATTAAAATTAAAGAAAAATGAGATTTGAGGGTAATATTTAAGTGACTGCTAAATTTAAACTAACATTATTCAATAATTAATATTCATTTGTAAGGGTATAGAAATTGCAGACTTGTTTTCTCGACCACCGGAAATTTGATAACTTTCCTACATTTTGGTAATAGTTTTTTAATCAATGCGTCAAAATTAAGAGCCAAAATTCCTTTCATTAATTAACAAATTTTAAATGCAGCATCAGTTATCTGCGTGAAATCTTTGTACGATTCCTGCATTATTTTTAGAGCAAATTCACTGAAAAAAATTCTAAAGTTTTCGTACAGATTATCTTTGCCATTTCAAATTCATTCTTCCTTGCAGGACTGGCAATAATTTCGTGATCGAATTAATTATCTTTTTTATTAATATAAAATTCTGTTTGACTTTTCCAATAACATATTGTCAAAAGTTATTAGTGGAGTAATTATGATAGTAAACCTTTTCAGAAATTTCCCTAGAGTCAACAAGATATCATTACCACTTCCATCCAAATCCATAATTTCTGGTTTACTTATTTATTTTGCCAATTCATATACATCTGTTTCTGCAGCTGTTCTTCTTGTAGCTTGAAACGCTAAGAATTTTAAAGATTTTGCAGAAGAAATTAGTTATTTTTGTGCTCTTTAAAGGAATTATTTATTTTACTTCTTAATTTAATTTATTTTTTCACGATTTCTCAACGTAATGCTTTCCCTCTCTTAAAAAGAATTGTTTTATTTTTTAAATAATAAAGTAATACGGAATCACAAATGTGATAGACAGGTATAAAATATAATTAGTATAAATTAACGATAAAAATAATAAATTTAGAAATAAATATATAAGTGAATAGTTAAATTTTGACTTAAAAAGTGACCGCCTAGCATTAGTGGAGGTTTGAAACAAACTGCGCACTGTGCTTTTTCTATGCTTCTTCCCATATTTCGCGCCAAATGATACCCTATAGCACCCAGTCTACCTAAAATGAAGTGGACACATCCGTTTCTATAGTGACCATCCCTTCCCTCAGAGTCCTCCTGACGGTAGGTCAGTACGTGTATTTTATTTACGGCGTGTATTTTATTTAACACATTCACGCCGTAGGGTCACAGCTACAGTCGGTAGCAAAAGTATCCGAGCACTGACAATAATCCCTGTCCAAAAAAAGTACACTTAATACTGCTTTTTTAAATAAATCCTTGTCGATTTGTGTTCTTAGTCAGTCTAAGAACATGATTCGACAAGGATTTATTGAACAAAATAGTTTTAAGTGTACTTTTTTGATATTGGAATTATTGGCTAGTGCTCGGATACTTTTGAGAAGACTATGTAAACAAAATGCGACGGCGTGAACGT
This sequence comes from Salticus scenicus, assembly GCA_963930645.1. NCBI lineage: Eukaryota > Metazoa > Arthropoda > Arachnida > Araneae > Salticidae > Salticus > Salticus scenicus. The sequence goes on along the minus strand of CAWVNO010001692.1, from coordinate 373,070 downwards.
GTTAATTGTTAAACATATTAAGTAGTAAAACTTACAATATAATCATTTCTTCTCGGTACATAGAGTTTCAGCTTTATATATATTTATTTAAGGAATCATTTTCACACAAATTTTCGTTTTCTTTTTCTTTCTTTTATATATATATATATAAGCTAAATTCATTGCTTCTAAAAAAGGCCGCTAGAAACAAATAATAAAGAAAACAAAAGTGATAATATAGAAAAATCAACAATATAACTACCTTCAAATTAGACATGATCGTAAAAGATCTATGTGTTTTCCATCTTTTGAAAAAAAAAAAAAAAAAATAGTAATTTTATAAATATATATTTTTATAAATATAAATGTACAAATAAAGCTGTATATCCAGATAGACTCTATTAGTTGTTTTTATTATTATTTATTAAACCTTCATATATGTTCTGATGTTAAACACAGTTTGCTTCTCAGTTTCATGATTTTTATGAAAATTTTATTTATTTGTAATGTTTTCTAACTTCAATGTTAAAATAAACAACGTCATAAAACACATTTTCAAAACCTCGACATTTGCGAATTTTCAGCTATAAAAGCTAAATTTTAAAAAATTATAGATTAACACCAAACAATTCTGATGTTACGTTGTATTGCACAGATAACTTTTTTACCAATATATAAACGTATCATAATCAATTTCTCCAATAATTTATTAACTTTATCATTCCATATTTTTCTTTTTTCAATATAAATTATTTTTATTCAAATAAATTAATTTATACTGTTACATATTTATTCTTTCTTTCTGTCTCTTTTTCGTTAAGGGAAAAAAATTGTAATCCATTATTTTTCGTTGACTACACAGTATCCGAAGAATTCTGAAAGAGTTTCTTATCCAGTTACTTAAAAAGCACAAAATAAAAATTTAAGTAAAAATAAATAAATTTTTTAGGAGTTTTTTTTATTAGAAGCTTTTCATTGAAATTGGATTTTGTCATCGCGTCTTCGTGTCACGTTAAAAAACAAGGCGCTTCCACTTTAAAGTAAATGTAAGCATAATTTTATGTCGCTCGTTGGCCCGGTGGATTAGAACGTCATATTGATAGCACAATGAGGGTGGGCTCGGTCTTTGAACGCCGAGATGTTGCTTTTTCACCGATAATTAATAGAAGAGATGTAATTTCTTAAAAGAAGACTTTCGTGGTCGGCACAATATCCTGAGAAATTTTGATTAGTTTTTTAAGAAACTTTTTTTAGTTACTAAAAAGAACAAAAGAAAAATTTAAGGAAAACAGAAAAAAGGAAAGGAAAATTGCTGGAAACTTTTTATTGTGGAGCTCTAAACAACATAAAATAAAATTTTGTTCTTGCTCAGACATGCTATAAAAGCATAAAAGTTTCAATAATAAGAAAATTTAAAATGTATGTATATATATATATATATATATATCGATATTTAAAATTTATAAGCGCTGAAAATTTTGAAATATTCAAAATATTTTAAAAAGCATTCAAGAACAACATTTTTTGCATTTGCTAGATTTTTCTAGCATGTTCTATGTTTTTTTTTTTTTTTTTTTTTTTTACTGTTCTTTGATTTCTGGTTAGATCGTCATGCTGATAACGCGCGATGGTCGAGGGTTCGATCCTCGAAGGCCAGTCTGCTATTTTTTCACAGATAATTAAAAGAAAAGATGTCAATTGATGAAAGAAATTTTGATTATTTTTTAAGAAGCTTTTTCTATAACTAAAAAGCAGAAAATAAATATTTAAGAAAAAAAAAAAAAGAAATTCGGAGCTGAAATGCATAAAATAAAAATTTATTCTGTCAAAGGCATTTTATAATAAAATGGAAGTTTTAACACGAAGGAGATTTTAGAGAAAAATATAGATAATTCACTTTGCAAACGATGAAAATTTTTAAATATTCAAAATATTTTTAAAAGCTTTCGAGATCTTTGAAATTTATGGCTTAATGAATAACTAGTATACAAAAAACTAACAACTAAGAATATTAGTCTCAAATGCTTTTTAAAATATTTTGAATATTTAAAAATTTTCATCTCTTTCAAAAGCTAATTATCTATATTCTTCCCTAAACTTTCCTTAGTGTTAAAACTTTCATTTCTTTATAGAATGTCTTTGCCACAATAAATTTTTATTTTATGCATTTTAGGGCTTCACAATAAAAAGCTTCTAATTTAAAGAATTTTTTTTTTTCTTAAATATTTATTTGTAGTTCATTTCAATGCTGAAACCATAGAAAATTGCCGATATGATGTGAAACGTGTCAAATTTTAATTTACAAAAGGAAAAAGGGAAAGCTTGTGAATGAAACTGAAATTAGGTGAATCTAATTGAAAATGTCATTGAATTCCAAAATCAAGCTTGTTTCAAGTAAATATGCTGTTAGGGAGCCGATCCATGGGAAAAAAGGAAATCGGCAACTAAATTTCTACATTTTGCTATATAAATAGAATTTTCTTTCTTTCTTTCTTTTACTTCATTCCATGGTGAAGCATCGATAATCTGGCATCGGCGGGAAATAAACATTGTCGGATTATATGTACTCCGAAAATGTATACCAAAATCATATACCAGTCACAACATATCAAGAAACATTTTTATATATTTTTAAAATTAGTTTTAAAAAATGTATGCAAACACTTATAAAAAATTATAATAATAAATATAACATTTGAAATAAATTACTATTTTTAATTAAATAACAATCATAAAATATTTATACAGATCGTTTATTTTTGCAGATATAATAATAATAATAAATTGATACTAAAACTGGCTTAATCCGTTAGCGCCCAGAGTCCTCATTTGAGGACAGCTAATAAAATAGCATGTACATTTTTCGTGGTTTCTTGGAATTATTTCTACTTTTTAATGATAGTTTATAGCATCACTCTAAATAATCCTTCAAAGTTATGTTCCTGCTATTAACTATAATAACATGATTTGGATAGTTATATTATGATTTTTCATTCGTTGCATATGATTTTTTTTTTTTTTCTTTGCGCAGATATACCAACTTAAATAAAGTTGAATAATAATATATATTATTGCACATACTTTACTTTCGAGGCCTTTCTCAATATATAATAGGAAATTAATCTGTTATCTCGAAGTTTTTCTAACTAGAAGTTTTTTCGCTAGAACACTAAATGTCCTCAAATGAGGATAGACTTTAAATTTAAAACTATCAGAAGAATTGTTTAATATATTTTACTGTCAGTTGTCTATATTAACTTAGAATTGAAATATTCATCAAAATATATTTTTAAAAATTAATTCGGGCGTTGACGGGTTAATAACAAATAAGACCAGGAATTTGGCATTGCTGCATTCTATTAAATATGTCAGTCAATTTCATTTGTTTCATTCTTTTTTGTTTTTCAGTTTGTCGTTGATTTATTAACACATGCACGTTCATTAGTTGGTCATCGCTGATAAAATAATATTTTTCAAGTCCTAAAAACTGTTGACCGAGATTTCGAGTGGTCGTGTTTATTTCGACTTTCGGTATCAGGAATAAGAACGATCTTTTTTATTAATAATTTTTGAATTTGCCTTAGAGAGGCAAAAATTTCGTCGTTCATTTTCGAAATTTTTGCTATCATCCTGATTAATTTGTAAAAAAATCAAGCTAGTCTGTAAATCAATAAAATTAAATGAAAATCAGTAAACTTTACTAACGATCCATAAAAGTTATCAGGCATGCTGCGCATAACAGGTTGAGTACTATAGCTATTTAAGGGGCGGAGATAAAATAAATAAATGAATGAAAAGTAAAAGGAAGCATAGAAGGGAAGAAAAACAGAAGTCATTAGTGCCGGTTTATGGGAACTGCCGGATTATAGAATTCCGTATTATGGATGCTTCACTGTATTATAATATCATTTTTTTTTTTTTTTTTTTTTTTTTTTTTTTTAAGTGTTAACTATAAATGATTGTAAATCCGTAAAATTATAGGAAAATAAATTGTCAAATTACTCTGATGTAACTAATTATAAAGTAGTATGTTTAAGGGGTTTTCATGGGCCCCCTTGGGCCCTCGGCAATCGCCAACCAGCCGACCTGGCCAGTGCGGGCCTGGCAATTACATACTGTTGCTACAAATTTTAATTTTGTTTATTAACGCAAGCTTTTTTTTTTTAATAATAATAAGTTAAAACTTATGGTTAGGATTTTCCCTAAAAGGTGTTTGGAAACTGCATAAATGTCCTTTTGACATCTTTGATGTTTAGAATTGCTACTAAAATGCTGCAATGTTTAATTAATTTTATTTACATAAGATTTATTTTTCAGTGCTCCTTTATGAGACCACTCTGGTATTTTTTGTTGGTTATGGACCTCCAACTTGCCATCTTGTTTTTTACACCAGACTATTTTTTTCTTCTTTTTTTTTTTTTTTTTTAATTTAGCTTCAATTAATTAAAGAAATATATAAGCTTCATGGAATACAATAAGAAATGCGCTACACATAGAAACAGATAAATGGAAGTAACATAAACACTGAATAATGAAAAAAAAAAGTACTTAATAAATCTTATTTTAATAAACAAAGTTTCTATAATTATTGAACACACAAAGAAGAGTATGTTGAATGCCATAAAAAAAGAAAAATGTAATCTGATGTGGCTCCATTAGTTCAATTAGTGTTGCTTTGGTTAACAAGTCTGCAAGATTCAAATTTGATAGGCTCAAATTTTACCAAATTTTCTTTCACCAATTTACGTATGAAACGGTACTTGATGTCGATGTGCTTACTCCTTTCTGAAGTAACATGATTTCTAGCAAGAAATATTTGTCCCTTCATTATCAGTGGAAATAACTTAGGAAGTTGAAACTAGATTTATATGCATTTCCTTGAGGAGGTTGTTTACTTATAAGACTTGTTTGTTTGTTTGTTTTATTGATAACATACATAAGATTTGTATGCTTGACTTGTAGTCCGCTTGTAAACCTTCGTCGGATAATTACAAATAGCACATGACAGAATTATAATATGAAGAAATGGAAAAACACCCAGGGCGAGTGCGGGAATCGAACTCGCTCTCCTACGTTCGAAGGTGATTAGCAGTGTGGTGCCATAACCACTCGGCCACAGAGGGCCCACCTATAAGACTTCTCTTGAAAAATGACACCTTGATATGTATTCTGCCTCGGTTGAAGGCAGAGCGAAGATCAGTTGCTTTTTGCTGGACCAAGAAATATGAATACTAGCTAGTGGTATTATAGCCACAGAAGCACTGTAGAATTTATGCTCATGCCCGTGAGGCCTGAGACTACGTGCGCCAGTGTTTTGGGGGTGCCAAATTTTTACAAGTGATTAAAATTTGAATGGTGGAGGCAGTAAAAATTTGAAAAAGAACCCTGTTTTAAAATATAATTAAAACTGAAAATCGATCGGAATTCCATCGACTGTAAGAATACTTTTACTATAAGCCCGTTTTACCAATAACTGATTTTTCCATAGTTTGAAAGGCATGAGTATAGACTATAATTGCATGATGCATCAGACGGACGTATCCACGAACGTATGTACAGTCGGTAACAGAAGTATCCGAACACTAGAAAAAATTCCCATGTAAAAAAAAAAGTACACTTCATATGGTTTTGTTAAATAAATCCTTATCGAATCATGTTCTTACACGATTAAGAACAGGAATCGACAAGGATTTATTTTTTTAAAAAAGTATGAAGTGTACTTTTTTTACATAGGAATTTTTGCTAATGTTCGGACACTTTTGTTACCGACTGTAACTACAAAATGCTGCTATTTTTATACAGCGATAGAACGGTCATGGCAGAATTTATGCTTAGATCTGCGAGGCACGTGCGAAAACAAGCAAGTTTTATAGGCGTATTAAACTTTGAAAAACGAGATAATTTTAAGCATAAATTTAAATATACAAAGAAACTAGATTTAAAAACCAATTAATGTTTCATTCGATGGTACAAATAAATTTGAAAGACCACTGTTACGATTCAAACATATATTTTCATTACTCGAGTAGAATTGTTTTGTTAATATAAATATGTAATGAGTTCTTTCATTTTTTATTTTTGAGTTGATTTTTATATGCGATTAATACCTCGAAGAATACATTTTTTTTCCTTAGTTATATTTATAATTATTATGTATATGCGTCGTGTTTCAAAATATGCGAGGGTGGGGGTGGGGGCACAGTTAAATGTACCCAGAGCGCAATATAATTTAATCTGCCTCTGCATCTCAATCTGCATCAGAGTAAACTTTGAACCTTTCTCTAGTTCTCAGAAACCTTAGTTTCCTGTGCTTGGTTCCCTTTTAAGTATCGAAGTATGTATTTAATGCCTCGCCAATGCTGTTCATAATGAACTTCATTGAATTGACTGATGAAAGTAGATGGGTAAGATAAATCAGAGCAGGTACCATAAGCTAGAGAAAGTAAATTTCCAATAGCTTGCGTATAAGAAAACTTGGTTTCTTCTTTCATATTTTATGACTGTATATCATTTGTTCTTGGGTACTTTTTTCATGTCAGGAGGTGTGGATGCACGCTCTGCCTTAGACATTTTGAACATCTAAAATATTTCTTCTATGTGTGTTGTTTGATTAAATGAGATGGACCCAACATCTTCTTTTGTTATTTTTATAAATAATTTATGTTTAACTGGTCCAAGATCCTTAGCTAGGAACTCCTTTTAGACATTATTTTTGAAACGATTAATCTGATCTCGTTTTCCAAGGATGAGTAGATCATGTACATAGATTCCAACAATAAATGAGTTCTGAGAGTCACAGTAAATGCAGCGGTCTGCATTAGCCTCTTGAGACCATATTGCGTCAGACATTTGTCTAAGCAGGTATTTCACACTCGGCCAGATTGTTTAAGTCTATATAAGCATTTCTTTAAATTGCATACTAGATGTTTCTTACCCTTTTCTAAACATCCATCTGGTTGAGCTATATATATATGTCTTCCTCTAATCATAAATCAGAACAATTCTTATTTATGTTTTATAAAAATACCAGTAAAAGTTTATACACATATATATGTCGTGTTGTTTACAGTTACTCAATATTACGGAACGGAGTAAGAATTAACTGGAGGGAAAACTCCAATGGGCGAAACCTTGAAAAACTAGAAGATACTTTTAGGTAAAATAGATGGCGCGACTCGTCAGTAGATGCTAGAAATCCTTCAGTAAACTAGAGATACGACAATGCTGGCAATGAATCCTGATTCGTCCAAAGCTACTTTCGACCGCCTGAGGGAATGTTGCAGCGCCAACATAGACTTGGCGACCACTGCACTAGAACACCTTCAAACAAAACCACTTATGAAACATACAAAAAAATAACCCATACTGCGCTTATGCGCCAAGGTTAGGAATCCAGGTTGCCATAGTTTGGACGAAATTTAATCAGCCCGCCATTTTTTTCCGTCCACTGCGCAAGCGCACTAAGCTCTTGTCTTATCTCTGGTTTACTGAAGGATTTCTAGTAGATGCCTTATTATCGTCGTTCTGTAATGCTTTTCAATTGTAAAAATGACCATTTAATAAATTTCTTTATCGAAAAGAATGATTTTTGAGAAAGTCAGCGGAAAATGAATCTGATTACACAGAGTTTTCTTAACAACATATATTTTTAATAAGAACTATGCAACGCCTGTTATTTTAAAAAAAGCCAGTTTTGTATAATCTGTCATCATAAGGAAAAATGAATTAAAGGGACGTTTAATTTCAAATAATTTATAAATAATATATATATTTTTTAATTTTTATTATAAAATTATGTTTTTTTTTTTTTTTTTTTTTTTTTTTAATCCCAATGAATATGAAATGGATTCCATTAAAAAAAATAAATAAAAAAATAAATAAATCTAGATAAAAATAATAAATATTTTTATTTATGGAATGCAATTTTACTACATGCAAACTGTTTGAAAAAGTAAGTTTTATACCTCATTTGTGGTGTGATGTTGGGATTATACGGCCAATTGACGGCACTTGAGTTTTAGGCCTGAGTGGAATGCCCTCAGTGTGTCTCCTTATGGGGGCCTAGCCAGTAGTTATGCAAGTTTCGGAGAAAATCACGGAAAACTCCGATAGGCTAGGCCCACGAGTGCGACTTGGAATTAAACTTGACATTTCTCGTTTATCAGCCATATTAAAAAAAAACAAAAAAAAACACTCTGTTTACAGAAGGTACCCTATTACCTTCGTCCTGCAATACTTTTCATTTGCAAAAATGTCCATATAAAAAAGTTTTTTAACGAAAAGAATGATTTTTGAGAAAGTCCACGAAAATGAATTTGATTATACAGAGTTTACTTAACAGCATATAGTTTTTTACAAGAAGTATGCGAGGCTTGTTATTTTAAAAAAGCCAATTTTATATAAGTTGTCGTCAAAATGAAAATTAATCAAAGGGATATTTAAAATTCAAATAATTTATATAAATAAATAAATATATATATATATTATATAATAGATTATATATATTTTTTTAATCCCAATGAAATACGAAATGCATTTAATTAAAAAAAAAAAATCTACATAAAAACAATGAATATTTTTAATTTAAGATGAAATGCAATTTTGCTGTATGTAAACATATAAACCGTTTGAAAGAATAAATTTTGGACCTTATTTGTGGTGTGGCGCTGGGATTATCAGGCCAATTGACAGCACTTGGGTTCTAGGCCTGAGTGGAATGCCCTCTGTGGTGGTCTCCTTGTTCCTTTTGGGGTCATAGCCGGTATTTATAGAAGCTTTGGAGAAAACCACTGAAAATTCTAATCAGCTAGGTCGTGTCTATGGCTAGGTCGATGAACACGACTCAGAATTAAACTCGGCATTTCCCATCTATCAACCTGAAAATAATACCATATTAAAGAAAAACACTCTGTTTACGACAGGAAATGTACTATCTTCGTTCCGTAATGCTTTTCACTTGCAAAAACGTTTGTTTAAAAAAAGTTTTTAACGAAAACAATGATTTTTGAGAAAGTCCACGAAAAATGAATTGGATTATACAGAGTTTTCTTAACATCATATATTTTTCGCAAGAAGAATGCGATGCTTGTTATTTTAAAAAAGCCAGTTTTGTGTAAGCTGTCGTCAAAAGGAAAAATGAATTAAAGGGATATTTAAAAAGATGCCAAAAGAAAAAGTTACATACAACAACAAAGAAGGGTAGGTCTCTTCTAGGTATACGTAGAAGAGAAATGTTTCGGATATGTATAAAAAAAATTAAAAGTTAACATTCTTCAATTTCAATTTAATTTCATACAAATATATGTTACCGTTAATGCTCGAAATCCGTTAATGTGCAGATTACCTAGCTAATCTGCAGATTAACTAAAATGACCCGTTAAAGGGCGGAATCAAGAATTTTCCGCATTTTAACTAGGTAATCTGCACATTAGAGGCTTCTGTATCATTAAAGCTCAAATGTTTGTTTCAAGCCTTAGTTTTTTTACATTCACTATGACGTCAAACAGTCATGTAATACAGATACTCGAATGAGCATCAAACATATAACTAAAACTTTTACCCCTTCCGCTCCGCTATGAAAAACGGTAATTGCAAAATTGTGCCATGATTAGGTTTCTTATTATGACCAACACAAAATTTAAAGTAACAAGTAAGTTATAATTGTTTTAATTTTGATTTTATTATCTTCTCTTTTTTATTACGAACTTAGAGCAAAGTGGTTAAATTTTGTCGAAAATTATTATTGCATTTTTTTTTTTCTTTTTTAGAGCCGGGTGTTTCAAAAAAAAAAAAAAAATCTATACACTCCTGAAAAAAAAATCGTGTTTGCTAAGCAAGGTACATGTCGAGGAGAAAATTTAAATAAAAAAATTCGAAAGTTTATCACTATTTTCTCTTTTTTTATCGAGACTAAAATCTTTAGTATTAGTAACAATAATAATAATAAAGTCTGAACCGTTTCTGCATTATTTTTTTCCTTTTTTGCATATATATAACTAGAGTCGTGGTTTATTTATTTTTTAAACAGAGAAAAAAAAGAAAAGAAAAACATGGTCACCATCTGCTGTAGACGGGTTGGAAAAAACCCAGCCTAGTGGGTTTTATTAGGCTTTTTTGTTTTTTATTGGGTTTAATCAGGTTTTTTTTTGGGGGGGGGAGGGGAAGGGGGGTCAGGTTTTTTTCAGAGTATTTTTAGGGTTTCATCAGATTTTTCAGGAATACTTTCATTCTTCCTTTTTTTTAAACATTAAATATATCATTCATGATAAGATAATTTAAACTAGTATGTTGTGGCCACCACAAGACTTTCTTCTATATTTTTCCATACAAATTCACTCAGTAACAAAAAAAAAAAAAAAAAAAAAAAAAAAAAAAAATACGATTTTTTTTTTCAGTTTTTTTTTTTTTTCGTTAAAAGTAAAAGAAAAAATCGATAACTTTGTTTTAAATTATTATGTATTTTTATTCAACCATTCGTTTTAAAGGTATTGACGAGACCTTTCGAAAGATACCCATCTTGAAAATTTATGCACATTTTTTTTTCCTAATTAACTACTACTATTATTAATAATATATATTAATTTTACAATCACAGGTTAAGAATAACTCTCATTATGTACATTTATACGAAATTTTGTCCTATACTGCCATGTTAAAAATTTAGAAAAAAGTACGATAACAGCGCCACCTGTTAAGCGATTGATCTCCAAATCTAATCAGCACCAGTTTATATCAGGAGCCAACTAAATACCAAGTTTGGTTAAATTTCGTTAAAAAAAAAAGTTTTTTTTTTTTTGTTAAAGGTGAAAAAAATCGATAACTGTGTTTTAATTTATCACAGATTTATAGTTCAACCATTCGTTTTAAAGGTATTGACGAGACCTTTCGAAAGATACCGATCTTGAAAATGTACTCCCCTCGAGGAGGGTCTTTTCCCCTAGGGGGGTGGTGAGGCTCCTACACATACAAAAAAAATTTCCCAGTTGACTATCTCTATTATAAATAATTCTTGTAAATTTCATAATGATTACTGAAAAATAATTCTCTTTATGCACATTTATACAAAATTTTGTCCTATATCACCATGTTAAAAATTTAGGAATAGCGGGATGGCAACGCAACCTGTAGCACAATTTTTACCAAGTTAATAGACACTAATTTAAGTGAATTTGTAACTACGTACCAATTTATATGAGATTATGTGCAGTAGGTCCTGAGATACAGTTGCCACAAAATTTTGTCACACACACAGAGACTGACACACAGACAGACATTTTCTAAAAATGGTGAAATCGTGTTCTACAGCTCTCAAAACGTGTAAATCCATCAAAAACCCTAAGTCGAAAATTTTTACGAATCCAATACTTTCTTCTATTAAGTATAGAAGAAAGTAAAAATTAAGTTTTTATTTATTCACTAGCAGGCTTTGTCCGCTTCGCTGGACGCAATACTGAAATGAGTTGTCAAAATTCCATATCATTATTAATTAACCTGAGTTAAAGTTCCCGCTGTGCTCGGTAGAGTATTTTCTCGCTTGCAACGAGAGGAGTACGTGTTCCCACTGCCTTCGGCAGCAACTTACCCGCTTCTTGCTCCCCCTTTTCCAGTGGCTAAGTTTGAAATTTTGCGAAATCTCGACGAAGTACATAATGCGTACACCTAATCAACATCCACACACCAAAGTTCGCATATCCAAGATAATTTAAGGCGAAAGCAAAAGGGAAAACGTGTTTTTACAGGTGTTTATAGCCCTCTCGACACAAAGGGGGTAAGGGGGGGGGGATTTCGTAAAATCCCGTTACAAAAAGGGTCGGATACATCTGAACATTTTATGTACCAAATTTCGTTACCGCAGATCCCATGGATTTCTCAGGACAAATTTAGCGCTAAAAGTTGGGTTTCGTGTTTGCCCACTCGCAACTTCCCCCCCCCCCCCAAATAAAACAAAAATGTGTTTTTGGAAATATCCTAAGGAAGTCGCATAGCTCTTTTTCAATATATTTGTTTCTTTTTGATAGAGGTCCACTCAATAATCAGGAATTTTCAATATTTCCCCTTCCCTTCCCTTAAAAATCGAAAATTTCTAAATGTAGAAAATGTATTATTTTTACTCATGTCTAGCCTCCCTATGTGCAATTTCTTTACTGTGAAGTAATTAGGAGCCGAGTTATGCTTACAAACGTGTTTTTGCTTTTGCTTCCCCCAGGGGGGGGGAAGGGGAGTAATTTCGGAAAAAATGATAGATATAATTTTAAGTATGGGTAAAGACCTAAGTTCCTGCGAAGCACCGTTGAATTCTGTCCAGCCGTTCTCAAATGATACCCGGACAAACGTGTTTTTGTCTTTTGCCCCCCACGGGGGAACGTAGGGGAATTTCTGAAAAGTTGATAGATGTAATTTTAAGTTGGGTAAAGACCTAGCGCCGTTGAATTCCGTCCAGCCGTTCTCAAATGATAACCGGACAAACGTGTTTTAGTCTTTTACCCTCCCAGGGGAGAACGGGTGGAATTTCTGAAAAGTTGATAGATATAATTTTAAGTTGGGTGAGGGGCTAAATTCCTGCCAAGTGCCGTTGAATTCCGTCCAGCCGTTCTCAAGTGAAACCCGGACAAACGTGTTTCTGTCTTTTGCTCCCCAGGGGGGAACGTGGGAGAATTTCTGAAAAGTTGATAGATATAATTTTAAATTGGGTAAAGACCTGAATTCCTGCTAAGCGCCGTTGAATTTCGTTCAGCCGTTCTTAAGTGATACCCGGACAAACGTGTTTTAGTCTTTTACCCCCCAGGGTGGAACTGGGGGAGAATTTCTGGAAAGTTGATAGATATAATTTTAAGTTGGACGAAGATCTAAATTCCTACCAAGCGCCGTTGAATTCCGTCCAGCCGTTCTCAAGTGATGCCCGGACAAAAAAAGCGACATACAGACACGATGACACACACACACACATAGGCAAAATTTTCTGAAGTCATTTTCAGCTTTCATGGTGTGTAAAACGTGAAGATATCGCAAAAATTTTCGATTCTGACAAATTTACAGACAAAAGTCTGATTTTATTATTATAGACTAGCAGGCTTTGCCCGCTTCGCTGGACATTAAACTTATATGAGTTGTCAAAATCCCATATCTTTATTAATAACCTAAGTTCTCGCTGTGATTGGTAGAGGTTTTTCTTGCTCGCAACGTGAGAAGTCTCGGTCCCTACTGCCTTCAGCAGCAACTTACCCACTTCTTACTTCCCTTTCCTCAGCGGGTGAGTTCGAAGTTTTACAAATTCCCACTAATGTACATAATGCGTACACATAATCAATATCCACACACAAAAATTCGAAATTCTAAGATAATTCAAAGCGAATTAAAACGGAAAAACATGTTTTTACACATGTTTATTGCCCTCCGACTCCGAGAAGGGGGGGGGGGGGATTTCGAAATCCAGTTACAATAAGTGCCGGATGCATACAAACAATTTATGCACCAAATTTCGTGACCACAGAGGTCTTTAATAGAAAATACTATAAATAAATAAATACAAAAAGCACAACTTTAGTATGGGACCCTTTTGGTGACTTTAAATATTTTAAGCCATTTTTTCGATGAATTGAATTGGCTATGTCAATTGTGCAATTAAAAATCTTGGCGAGAAACGTCCGAACTACTTCGGCGCCAAATTTCAAATTTTGCCAAAGGGATCCGATACTAAAGCTGTTCCATACACAAAATAAATAAATAAAATAAAATAAAAACTCTTTTATGATATTTACAAAATAAAAATAAAAAATCTTAATAAAATAAAAATGATATTCATTTACAATTAAGGGGAGAACATAGAAGAACCTCATAAGGTACATAATAATAACAAAAAATTCTGTTTTACTGCAGGAAAGAAAAGTACTACTTAATTAAATAAAAATATTAAACTAATGCCAAATATCTCTATGAAAATATTTATCCACATACAAGTTCCTGATTAAAAAAAAAAAAAAAAATCACCAACATTTGTAGGTCAACTATTTACTTTTCTCTCTAATTATTATTATTATTCACGTGAAATTAAAAATATTTCATTTTATTTCTGGAAAATAAAAAAATATATAAATGCGTATATCACGGAGTAAAAAGACAGGAGAAGAAGGTAATGCTGAAATTTTGTGATGTTGTTTTATAATGTTTACAGATGGCGCCAGCGTACAATACTTCCTTCTCTCCAGCTTCCGCAATGTTATTCAATGGGGAAATGTCTCGTTTTAATTATTTTTTTAAAAATAATATCAAGCTGAAAAAAGTTCGATTGAAAGCAAATTTCATTAAATAGAGTATTCTAACCAATATGTTTTTTTTTTAAGAGCCATTTTATACTAATTTTACTTTGAAAGAGAGCTTTCAAAAAATGACGATCTTTATGAACCGAAGCTAGCTAAAACAGACAATTGGGAGGTAGGAGAATGGATAAATTTTGTAAAGAAAAAAGATAAACTTACTTTAGATGCAGAAAACACGAACTCGGACATTATTTCTCTCCTGGCGATTTTTTTTTTTCTTTCCACTATCATAGCCTGTTTTACAACTGGGAACGAAGCATTTATTTGAAACATCTGAATTATGCAGTTTAAAGGACATACAAAAAAATTAAATTGCTTAAAATAAAAAATTTTAAATGTACTCCAGCAAAATTCTATTGAAAACAACACTATATCTGCGCCGAGGTAGGAAGTAATGACAAGTGGCGCCCTCAATATTTACCAAAAATTTACATCACAGTTTCGTAGCTTTCTCCCATTGGACCTTCAACTCCTATTAATATTACTCCGTGGTATATATATAAATATAAAACCTTCTACCAAATCTGGGTTGAAAACGGAAAAGGGGTAAAATAAATTAGAAATATCAGACCTATATTTATAAATTTGATACCAAATGAAAGGGGCGATTCTTCTGAATCCAGGGGTGGAAACAGTTTTTCGATGAGACAATTAGATTTTTAAAAAATAACTAAAGTATGAAATTTAAGTGGCAACGGAAAAAGGGAAAAGTAAATTAGAAATATCAGAGCTATCGTTACAAATTCAGTACCAAATGAAAGCGGTGATTTTTCTGAATCTTGAGGTGTAAACAGTTTTTCGATACGGCAATTAGATTTGTTAAAATTAACTAAAGTATAAAATTTAGATGGCAACACTTCATTTCAATCTTTTCGTAATTTGTAGTGCGAATCACGCGAATAAAAAAGTCTTTAAATTAAAAATTTATTTTTATGTTTTATTTTTCCATTCAAAGCGTTTTAGTGAAAAAAATATTTATATCGCATGTGCAGGCGTTTTTTACCCGCAATTCAAAAACTAATCAAAATTTTGAAAATTTCTATAGATATAATTTTAAGTTGTGTGAAGACCTAAGTTCCTGCCAAGAGCCGTTGAATTCCGTTCAAGCGTTCTCGAGTGATGCCCGGACAAAAAAAGCGACATACAGACACGATGACACGCACACACACACAGGCAAAATTTTCTAAAGTCATTTTCGGCTTTCATGGGGTGTGAAACGTGAATATATCGCAACTTTTTTTTTATTCCGACAAATTATTATTAAGTTATAAGGAAATTTTCAATATTAAATAATTGTAATTTAAATATTCTAAAATTCTCTTTACCTGCCCTTCACAAGAAAAAATTGGATTTTAGAAATTATTTCATGTGCCTTGTTGAACTTTTCGTTAGTCAATGGATTTTTATAAAACATTTTTAATTATTGTCCCTCTAAATTACATAACAGTGTTGCACTGTTAAAGTTTTCATATATATTTTTTAATTTAATTTTAATTTAATTATATTTTACACTCCTTGAGTCCTATAGTTTTCTTTATATTGACAAACAACTCTGTTTTTCCTTGCTTTTTTTTTTTTTTTTTTTTTTTTTTTATAAAATTTTTTATTCTGTTTTAATAAGATAATTATATATTTTTCTTCATGGGGAATATTTCAGGATTTTTTCTATACAGCAGTTTGAGCATCTACAATATTTCTGAAAATTCTTTTTTCACAGTTCTAATAATGCATATATTATTTATTTTATATCTGTATGTTTATTGTAAGTTAGACAAAAGAACAATTTTAAACAAGGAATTTGAAAAAGCCCGCTTGGGCTTTTTCTTGGGTTTTCCAAGTGGGTTTTATTGAAAAAACCCACCCGAATTTTTTCGGGTTGGGCAAAATCTAGCCAACCGTAGCTGTAGACCACCAAGATGATTTCAAAATAAGAAGTAGTGCATTGCAGATTTTAAAAAATTTCAAATATGTAAAAATCAAAAGTTCTGACAAGGAAACATTCAAAAGCTGTCGTCTTCAAAAAATATTGAAAATAATATATGTGATTCTACTCTTCCTAAAACACCAGGACGGGAAAAAAATTATCGGCTGAAATGAATTACAGCGACCACAAAAAATTATCAAAATTAAGCATATTTGGCGATTTCACATTGTTAGGCGAATTGATTTTGAGTACTTGGCGGAGAAACGAAACACGGTTTCGAAACACGGCAATCTCGGTGCTAGCGAACTGAACGCCTAACAGCGCTAAATCGCCAAATATGCTTAATTTTGATAATTATTTGTGGTCGCTGTAATTCATTTCAGCCGATAATTTTTTCACTTTCTGGTGTTTTATGAAGAGTAGAATCACATATATATTTTTTCAATATTTTTTGAAGGCGACACCTTTTGAATGTTCCCTTGTGAGTCAAAAATAGTATTCGGGTGCTAAATTACATTCTGTTTAGAACAAATTTAATAATAATAATAATTACATTAAGGATAAATTATTGATAATTAAAATAAATGAAATCTTTGAAGAGTTGGATATCCGTAGTAAATAATATTTCTTATTAATTACTTTTGCAATTTTGAGAAAACCTAAAAAAACTCTGAGTGATTACGTCGACGAATGCAACCTGGGATCGAACCAGGTACTTTCCATCTGTTAGCTTCGAAAGTGGAATTTCACGGCTATTAGGGAACAAGTAAAACAAATACAAAAATTTCAATGTGTTGAGGGGAGCAAAAGATTTTTTAAGTAATTTATTATCAGGGGCGAGGCGTGGTTCAGAAAACTATGGAAACGCCGAAGCGAAGCGCTTCCAAACACAGAGAAAGAATCAAACCAGTCTTTCGACGAGGTGACGTTACTTGATTACTTTTTAAAAATCTTAAATAGGGGAAGCGCTGCTTCTATCGCTTCCATAGACGCTTTGCCACTGTTTATTATTATAAAGTTACATACTATTTCAGACTAAAAAAAAAAAAAGATTGAACAAAAAGAGAGTGTGAAATATTTCAAAAAAAAAAATAAATAAATAAATAAATAAAGTAGGAAATGCCGTCAATTAATTTCGTTCAATCGTTTATTTATTTTATTTATATATTTATATATTTATACATCTATGTATTATTGTTGCATTATTATTTATTTTTATATTTATTAAATTTAAATTATTTTTTATTTTTGACATAGATCGTACAATTTAAATGGAAATTATGGAGAGAGTAATGCAATAGTTTTCTTTTTTTCTTTTGTTTTTTTCGGGGATTTTCTGATTATGATGAATTGGTTACATGATAAACAGAATGCAAATAAAAAAAAAGTATTCGTTACATGGTAAAGAAAAACAGAGTGATTTTCTTTAATATAGTGTTCTATACAATCTGGGGACCACCAGCGGCCGGTTTTGCGCTCAAAGCTGGTAGACGTGAGCTGCCGGGTTCGATCCCACGTCGCGTTCGTCGGACTAGCCGTTTGGAGTTTCCCTTGTTTACTCCGATACTTGCATAAATACGGGCTAGGACCCCTTAGAAAGACCCCCCGGAGGACACTTCCCCTCGGCCTAGGACTCTAGAATAGCCAATCAGCCTTACTCCCAAAACCAAACCAATCTTTACAACGACTGGATTATTATCGACGGGAAATGCCAAGTTTAATTCCAAGTCGATCGGAGTTTTTCGTGATTTTCTCCAAATTTTCCATAAATACCGGTTAGGACCCCATAAGGAGACCACCACGGAGGACATTGCCCGCAGGTCTAGACCACAAGTGCTGCCAATTACCCTTATATGAAAACACAACACCATAAATGAGGTCCAAAATTTATTCTTTCATACAATTTACGTACCGTAAAATTGAATTCCATCTTAAATTAAAAATATATATTGTTTTATGAAGATATTTTTTTTTAAATAAAATGCCTTTCTACTTCATTGGGATAATAATAATAATTGTATGATATATATATATATATATAATATTTATAAATTATTTGAAATTAAATGTCCTTTTAATTAATTTTTCATTTTGACAGCAGCTTATACAAAATTGGCTTTTTTTAAATAACACGCACCGCATACCTCTTATAAAAAATATATGTTTTTAAGTAAGCCCTGTATAATCAAATTCGTTAAAAAACATTTTTCTTTAAAAAACATGTTTAAATGAACTTTTTGCAATTGAAAAGCATTACAGAACGAAGTTAATAAGGCATCTACCGACGAGTGGCGCCATCTTATTTTCAAAAAACTGAATAACAAATATTTAACATTAGTTTCCTAAATTTTCACTAATATTAGTCTTTTCAACTATTCTCATCGAAAAGACATGCTGTTGTAAAATGTACTAAAAAGATTACACATTTAATTTTTCTTTATTGTTATAGAGAAGGTATACTATTAATTTTGAAATTTACTTCAATAAGTTTTTTGACATGCTTAATTTACATAGGCTGGGATTGCGGTGCCTTGTTCTTAAGTCTGATCTTAAATCTTACGAACTTTCGTAGAATAGGCGTGGTTAAGAATGATCTTAACTTGGTATTGTGGTGCCTCAAGCGTAAAAGTCCTCCGCGTGTCCTCGTAAGAGAAAGAAGCCAGTCAATGGGAGACGCGCAGCGAGCTGTGTTGTGATTGCGCGCGAGCACGAATTAAAAGATAAGGATGTATTACTAATGTTACGGAAAGGTAGTAATTTTCATCTTGCAGATAGAGGGCGACCAAATCTCGAAAATACACCAATCAGCGCGTTTTTAAATTTCTGGCTGTTCCTTCGTTGGATGACTGAAGCCGAAGGGGCGGGCTTTCCCTTTCTTCCGATGAGTTTCAAAAATACTACACCAGGCGGCGATCAGATCGCTTACTCTGTTCGGCTGAATTAATGCGGAAAATAAAGCTCCGTTCCCCACGCTGACCGCCCTATCTAGTTTATCATCCTGTATCCTAATCCGTGCGCGCGAGTTACGATTCGACCACGGATTAGGAGATAAGGATGAAACACTAGATAGGCCAGCGAGCGCGAAATCTGAAGCTTCCCATTCCGCATTAATTCAGCCGACTAGATGAAAACGATCCGATCGCCGCCTGGTGTAGTATCTTTGAAACTTATCGGAAGAAAGGGAAAGCCCGCCCCTTCGGCTTCAGCCATCCAACGAACGAACAGCCAGAAATGTAAAAACGCGCTGATTGGTGTATTTTCGAGATTTGGTCGCCCTCTATCTGTAAGATGAATATTACTACCTTTCCGTAACATTAGTAATACATCCTTCTCTTTTAATCCGTGGATTCGACTTAAGATACTAGCAGTTCTTTTCATGTTTTCAATAATGGCTGTCTACAGAAGATTGGAACTGCGCAAGCGTAGGAATAGTCTACTTTTTTATACGGAAGATTGGAACTGCGCAAGCGTAGGAATTGTCTACTTTTTTAAGTAGGTATAATCGTATGTCGTAGCTTCACTGGGAGGGAAGCGGAGTTAAATACCTAGGTAGCGAAAAGAAAAGCCAAAAGAAATATATAACTGTTTGTAAAAAAAAAAAAAAAAAAAAAAAATCATTCACTTGCATTATAGATCATGTAGTTTTTAAATGTTAATGTTCCAGATTTTTATTTCATTCATAGAAGCAGCATTAAATTACTACAAACTGAAAAAATTATTTAAAGTTATTTTTTATTGAAATCCTCGTGAATGATTTGTTTATACTATACCATATTAATAGTTTTGTACCAAAATACTTTATGTTGTTGATTTTTCGTTTGCTAATTGATGTTAAAGTAATTTGTTTTCGCGTGCATAATTTTTACACATAGTTTTGGGGGGGGGGGCTACATGATTGCGTTTTTAGATTCGATTAACCAGTTGCTACAATTTAAATAACATGTAATTTAGTTATATTTGATTAAACTACGCTTTTTCCTACTCCATTTTTCCTATCCCTTGTTTTCTTTTTTAATGACAGAGCTAAACAACTTCTATTTTATCATATTGTTTTGCTTTTAAATAATATTTTATGTAGCAAAGAGCATTGTATAATTATAGTTTTTATTAAAAAATAGTGTAGTAAAAAATACCCACCGCATCTTCATTATTGTTTTTTTCTTTTCTTTTTTTCCCAAACATCTAAAATTGCTGGTAAAAATTTCTTTATAACAAAGCAGGAAGGGTGGGGGTATTTTTAGGAAATCATTTATAATATCTGATAAATTATTGAGAAATTTTGTTAGTTCTATGAAATAGCTGGTGATTTTGACTCATTTTTGTGCATTCCGTCAAAATATGCGAATATACTTTTGAAAATTTTTAATTTCATTTAATTTTCGTTTTATGAACTTTTTAATTTTTGAAAAAATAACATTTTTTAGCTTATCTGGACACTTCCAATCTCGAATCTTACAAGTTCTATAAGGAACAGAGAAATGTCTGGATTCATTTTAAAAGGAGTTTTATAAGGCTTAATTTGATATACAACTCAATTATTTTAGATGAAATTAATTAATTAATTATTATTATTATTATTATTATTTTTAAATTATGTGTGTGTTTGTAATATTAAAAGATATATAATCCGAACTTTTTAGAGTAGGATCTCAATAGGATCAAGTCCCAGATCACGCTTGTCGACCCAGACATTCGGTGTTTTCCGTGGTTTTCTCCGAAACTCGTAATGAATACGGATTAGGACCCCTTGGAAAGACTCCCGTGGAGGGCATCCGCTTAGACTCAGGTCTCTAATACAGACAGTTGGCCTTAACCCCAACCCCAACACCACCTCAATGGGGTTAGGAGTCATAATAAAAATTTTATTTTACTGTTCAAGTAAAAATGTATTATATTTATCGCATACTGCACGAACACGTTAAAAATCTCAATTTTTTAAATTTTAAATTGTTAACAATGAATGCTAAAACATAATCGAATTAAATAAGTTTGATGCGTTACATAATTTTGCTTGCTAAAAACTAAATAAATTTATTATATATATATATATATATATATATATATATATATATATATATAAGTTAAAAATTTAATCATTTAAAAGATATCTGTACATGTATTGTGTGATTTTATATGTTTCATAGGCTGAAATTTTTCAAGAGGTATCTCTGTGAGATCAGGAGTTTGATATTTGTTTTATTTTATGATTTTAATCCCAGAAAAACTGGAATTCTGGCACTGTAAAATATATATATATATATATATATATATATATATATATATAAATAAATCAGGTAAATAACCTGTATTACCTTATGGTACACATTACCTTAAGGCATTTTTGACAACTTTTAACATTTGTAAAGCTAAAATGATAACACAGAATGTTGGTTGGTTAGTGTCGTGTCATGGATAGAAAATAATTTTAAATGGGATCAAAGGTCCTATATACAGCATCTGCGATTTGAAGGCAATTTTCTTCATATAAGTCCGCCCACAGATTGTCACTTATTTGCTGCAATTGCGCCATAATAGCGGGACAGTTGAAAAGATGTTTGGGGGTTAGTTCTATACAGAATGCTTAGATTGCTATATTAAAGACCATTTCAGATAATAAATTACTATATCTACAGGCAAGTTAATTGTAATTCAAATGAATCGTAATAAGTAAATAATTAATGTTAAATTAATTAATGTTAAATAATTAATTAAGATGTTCTGCCACAAAATTTATTTCTGTTTATATTTGTCTTTATTTCTTTCTTCTATATACACAAGAAAAAAGTACTAGATTCGTGAAATTTTCCGTTCTCTACTTTTTGATGGTTTCAAGTGTTTTGATATTTCTTGACCATAGTTTGACCATTTTTAGAAAATGTCTAAAAAAAAAAAAAAAATCCTAATATATTGCGTGTAAGACACAAAACTGACATTCATTAACATTTAGTATTATACTTTTATAAGATAAAAAAATTCTGCAATCATGAAAAATAATTCATAATCTTATTAAATAATTTGCACTGCAAGAATATTTGTATAAGATAGGAAAATATAGAAGAAAGTCCTGCGATGTCCACAACATACTAATTTATTCAATTTGTCTGGTTTATGTTTTTTTTCAGGCCTATTGCTCAGGCCTCACTCTGCTTCAAATTTTACTCAGAAATTTTTAGTTTATTTTGATTTAATTAAATTATTTATTTATTAACAAGCATAATTATGTTGCATCAATGTGTTGCGTCAGTGTTCAATGCTGAATATGTAAACTAAAAAATAGGTCTTTTATTGTATAAGCATGATACATTTTTAAATGTACAGTAACTTTTAATTTTGTTATATCTCCTGATTACACTCTAAAAAGTTCAAGTTATATAGTTTTTTGTATTAAAAAAAAAAAAAAAAAAAAAAAATCAAAATATTTCAGAGAAACACAATATCTGAAATTTTTTTTTTTTAATTTAGATTTTAGAATTTTATAAATAAATAAATATATTATTTTACCTAACATAACCAAGTTGCATGTCAAATGAAACATTATAAAATTTTCTGTAAAATGAGGAGTCAGAAAATTCTATATCCCTTACAGAACATGAGAAATTGGAGATTAGAAGCTTTGTTCATGTAAGTAATATATATATATATATATATATACATTATTTTTTTTTAATTAAAAAAATTAATAAAATGAAAATTAAGTATATTTTCATTTATATTATCTAGGAGAATAACTCCTGAAACTTTCATAGAAATCTGAAACTGGATAACTGGTTGAGTTGAAAAATTGAATGAAAAATCGTCCTTTCTGCTTGCTTCGAATAAAATAAAAACTATTAAATAAATGTAACAAAAGGTACACGTATGTTTTTAAGTCGAAAATTCTGGAAAAACTGTTCAATTTGATATACATAAAATATCATAGAGCGAAAAATAAAACGAAATACCGAGCAAAAGTATTATCGTTTCTTTTGTTTTTCCAATATTCCCACTCCTTTCTCCGATAACTCCGATTAAAAATGTGTGGAGAGCGGGTGGGAGCCATTATTATCACTTCTTACCCTCTCATCCTTCCTCTCCTTTCTCGTCCTACTGTTATAATGGACTGAACCACTTCGTTTCAACTGCATCCGGAGACTATTCCGACGGTCCGACGAGTCCGACGCATGCGCACTTTCAACCCTTCCTTTGAGAGCCACTTTTGAAAAGAACTGCTAGCTCTGAGGTTGTCGTAAGATAGTGAGGCACTGCAATACAACTTGCGTTTAAGACAGAGTTTGTGCGTAAGATAGTGTTGACCGAGGACCGCAATCCCAGCCATAGACATTCAGTGAAAATGCATTGTAACTGGAAATTATAAACAAAAACATTCTCTGTATAAACATTTAAATACAAATCTGCATATTCAAGCAAAGGGGGAAAAATAAAAAGGCCTTTCATCTGTGAAGTATATTTTTAAATGAAATTTCAAAACATTTATTTTATCATCTTTGAATTTATGCAAGGCCCAAATCACATAATTGTGAACTTTGCTTCAAATGTATTTTAATAAAAAATTATTTCCATGGACATTTTTCTGCGTATTTAATAGAGAAACTTTGTTTGCTCTAAAAAATTTCTGAGAGCTATTTAAAAAATCATGTCCAAGAATAAAGGAGAAAAGCCCTATACCTGTGAACTGTGTATGAAAAGATTTTCTAATAAGGCGTTTTTAAATAAACACACTTGTACCCACACAGGTGAGAAACCTTATAAATGTGAAATATGCTCCAAAAGATTTACCCGTAAAGGATATTTAAAGTCGCATATTCGCATTCATATGGGAGAGGCACCATACGTTTGTCATGTTTGTTTAAAGGGTTTTCCTACAAAACATAACTTTGATGTACATTTTCGTGTGCATTCAGGAAAGAAGCCTTACAACTGCGAACTATGCTTCAAAAAATTTTCTAATAAGGGTAATTTGAATATACATCTGCGTACTCACACTGGAGAAAAACCTTATGTTTGTGAGTTATGCTCTAAAAAATTTTCAGATAAAAGTGCCTTTGGTCGACATTCACATATGCATTCAGGTGAGAAGCCTTATAGCTGTACAGTTTGCTCCAAACGTTTTAATCAGATACATCATTTGAATAGACATCACCTTGTTCATACAGGGGAGAAACCTTTTAATTGTGAAGTTTGTTCCAAAGGGTTTGCTGATAAAGGTGATTTAAAAAAACACCTTGATACTCATGCTGTAGATAAGCTTTATAACTGTGAAATGTGCTCTAAGAGTTTCTCTCGAAAACAATATTTGAGAAAACATCTTTTCACTCATGCAGAAGAGAAACCGTTTGACTGTGAAGTATGTTCCAAGAAATTTCCATATGCATATTCTTTAACACGTCATCTTCTTACTCATTCAAGAGAGAAATCTCATAAATGTGGATTGTGCTTCAAGGGATTTTCCACTAAACAAGTTTTGAAAACTCATCTTCGTATCCATACTGCTAGAGAGAAAATTTTTCACTGTCAATTGTGTTATAAGAGGTTTTCAGAAAACCATCTATTGAAAAACCATCTTCGTACTCATACAGGAGAGAGACCTCATAACTGTAATTTGTGCTTCAAAAGATTTTCTACGAAATCTGTTTTAAAAACACATATTCGTATCCATACAGGAGAGAAACCTTTTAGCTGTGACTACTGTAACAAAGATTTTTCTTATAAAGTTCATTTCCAAAAACATCTTCATTCTCACACAGGATAAAAAACGTCTTAATTGTGAACTATGCTGCAAGATATGTTCTTGTTAAATAGAAAAAGCTTATTCTGTAGTTCTGTTTTAAAAATATTTCAAAAGTCATCTTAATAATGATACAAGAGAAAAATCACAAAATCGCATTAAGACATGGAAAATTATTTTCACTGTAAATTGTTCCTAAAACTGTCTTTAAAAAACAATTTTATTAGCATTTTGTTTATGTATATATATATATAGAAATACACCTATATCTGATATTTTAAATTTGAAAACTTCTTAACACGCTATAAAATAAACATAGGCACTACCAGTTCCGAACCAACATGGCTTTTCTTGTCCTGCCTTGCTTTTGAATCTAAGGCAGTAAGTAGCACCTATTTTGCTTTAAATAACAAATTAAGAATAGAAAAAAAATCATTACTGTCCTATAATTTTTTCCAGAACAATCAGGTTGTTAGTACATGTGCAGGTAATATAGTGATTTATCCTGATTTACTGTAGAAAATGTTTTCGACTCTTAATAGATGAGGTTGAATCGTTTTAGTGGAAAATTATTTGTAAGAAAAGTGCATCATCTTAAATCTAATTCTGAGAATGTAATAATTGTAATATTTGCTGTAAAACATTTTTAAAAAGTCTCTTTCAGTCAGCATTTTTGGACAAATCTGATGAGAAACTTAGGAAAGTATAAAAAATGAAATCTTTTCCTTTCTTTCTTTTTTTTTTTTCCTTTCAGAAATTCCCATTTTTATTCATGTTTCACTACAAAGATAGTTTATATAAGTATGCTTTTCTATAAGTGTTTTCTTTTAAATTAAATGGTTAATTTTGAAATATTTGTGTGAAAAATTGATGACTTTGTACTATGATGTTGTATTTTTTATACATTATTGCTAATATAAAATTTGTTATCTACCTATCAAACATGATCTATGAAACAGATTCTTTTTAAATCACAAAATAAATAATTTTCCTCTCTACTTATTTTTTGACTCCTGAGCCTGACTGAAAAAAAAAAAAAAAAAACTAGTATGTTGTGGCCACCACAAGGCTTTCTTCTATATTTTCCTATACAAATTCACTCAGTAACAATATAAACACTAGAACCGCGGTGCGGGTCATTTTGACCCCAGATTGTAAATCGATAAAATATACAAAAGAGCTTAATTTAGATAACTAAAACATTTTATTTTTTAAATAATAATCAATATTTCTGAGATTTTGCATTAAATAATTTACATAATTAAAAAAAAATTAACTTGTTTTTTTTTACAAAATTGTATTGTTTAAAATTTTTTACCTTTGAGTATAATAACATGTCTCTTTAACAAAATATGACATATATTTCCTAATTTCAATAGAAAAACATAGTCTTTTGAATAAGTTTAGACATAATTTCAAAAAATTAAAAATTTTGTCAGTTACTTACTAGTTTTATAGATTATAAAATCCAATTTACTATATGCATTGTGCAGAAAACTTAGCAATAACTTTTGTACATTTTCCACAAATGGGTGCTTTACATTTTGAACAGATATCTATAGTTTTATTTTCACATTTCGAACTGCGGCACCGGACTCGTTTACGCTTAATTTGTGGTTGCCGTCGTTTTCATTGGTTGCTTCACACTCTCTTTTTGGCACCTTTTTTTGTCGGGAGAGGACAAACTTTTCTATCAATTCTTTAATCAAGTGTTGAATGGCCTTCTGCTAATAGATTTTCCAGTTACAGCTTTATATAAAACCCAGGCATTGATTGCAGCAAGGTCTAAAATATTATAAAAAACCTGCACCGGCCACCTACGTGAAGCAGACTTAATTGTATATTTCCCTGCCATTTGGTCAATCACGTCCACTCCATATTTAGTTGCGTTGTAGAAAGCGATTGTATCAGGTAGTTTTTTGGGGTTATCTGAAATTTCCACGGTTGGATGGAGACTACTTAGCAATAAAACATTTTTATCTTTTTTACCTTGGTAAACAGTTAGGCTAATGTCTATGGGTTAGTACCGTAGTCGAATGCAGTGTCGATTTTGACATTTTTACAGAGACTGGTATTTCTCTTCTTGAACGTTTTACAGTTCCTTTAGGCTGGTGTTTTGGGATTTCAACGTCTCTGCAAGCTTCAGTGTTGTGAAAAAGTTGTCTGTAGGGACATTTCTACCGTTGTTTTCATATGGACTTATTAGTCGCAGCACTACATGTTCAGAAAGAGACACGTTGGATGGACTTTGGTTATCTTTTTCAAGATACGGAAATCCATTTATCAGATATTTTGAGTCAACATCTGCTGCCAACCAGAACTTGATTCCAAACTTATCTGGTTTGTTTGGTATGTACTGGGCAAACCTACACCTAGCTTTTGTAGGAAATAACTGTTCATCTACAGTTATATTAGGACCTGGTGTATAGTTAGTCTTGCAATTTTCGATGAAACGATTCCAGATATCCGAAATAAGGGCAAATTTGTCAGTCTCTAGGCGCTTTGATCTTGTTGATTTTATGTCGAAGCATAAAAATCTGATTATTTCACGAAATTGGTCTCTTGACATTGTATTTTGGAAAAATGGTGGTTCCCAGTCCTTTGGCCACAAGCTATCCAGTTCAAGTCCTTTTGCACAATATATACCACATGCATATAAAATTGAAATAAAAGCAGCTATTTCTTCTAATGTTATATTCTATTCTTTTTCATGAATATACCGACGAGCTTCATCTTCAGTACACTTCTTTATGTGCTTCAATATCCATTCATCGATAAAAAGTCTCCAAGCACTTGAAGGACTGTTATCGATAACATTGCGTTTAGCATGTGGTGTTGGGCCTCCAACTTCTTTCAAAATATTACATTTTGATTTTCTTCCTCTATTGTTTATTCCTAATGGAGCGACATTCCAAACTGTCCCATCTTTGCCAACTTCATTATTTCCAACTTTGAATGTTATTGTTGATTTCTTTTTCAAATTTCTAATCGTATGTGTATCCCTTCTTTGAAAGTTTGATTTTTCTTGTTTATCAGATAAATTATCATCATTATTACGATGAGAAGGAATAGAGATTGTCAGGGCATTGCCAGAGTCATCTTCGCTTTCATTTTCTTCATCCAAATCCTGATTGCCTTCATTAGTAGGCAGGTATTCATCCTCACTACTCAAAATCGAAACATTTTCTTCATTTTCATCACCTTCTGAATCATTTTCAGATAATTATTTTAAATATTCTAAAGCTTCTTGAACAGTGAGATTACGGCGTCGTAACATCTTTTTTATGCATACACTAATTACAGAAAAAAAAAAAAAAAGCTTCAAAAAGTCTTCTAAATATTCGTTGTAAATTTTCAATGCATTCCAACGTAGTTCACGCATCAAACCAAATATAATGACCTTGACTGAAAACCTTCACTATCTCCCCTTCTAGTGCAGTCCATTTAAGGAATTCGAGGGTGGGAAAGAAGTATTTTACAGTTACTTTCGAGAAAATGCGTCTGTTTTCCATTGTTTGTACATTTACATTTCGTATGGGTCAAATTGACCCGCTCCGCGGTTCTAGGTATAACTGTTAATAAATGAAAAATTATTTAAGTTACGAATTTTTAAATTTGATAAATTGTTGTTCACCTTAAATTATTAAAAGTCATAAAAAGAATTTTTTTTTCTATTAAAACTTTTCGCGTTTTGATAAATTAAACATAGTTTTGGGTCAAATTGACCCGCTCCGCGGTTCTAGTGTTAAACAAAAAAAAAAAAAAAAAAAAAAAAAAAAAATCCAAGTTTTTTTTCGTTAAAAGTAAAAAAAAAAAAACTATAACTTTGTTTTAAATTATCACATATTTATAGTTCAACCATTCGTTTTAAAGGTATTGACGAGACCTTTCGAAAGATACCCATCTTGAAAATTTACCCCACCCCGGGGGGTACTTCCCCCCAGTGGGGGGGGAAGCGATGCCCCCACATGCACAATTTTTTTTTCTAATTAACTACTACTATTAGCAACAATTCATATAAATTTTACAATCACAGGTTAAGAATAACTCTCATTATGTACATTTATACGAAATTTTGTCCTATACCACCATGTTAAAAATTTAGAAGAAATACGATCACAGCGCCTCCTGTTGGGCGATTGATCCCCAAATCTAATCAGCACCAGTTTATGTCAGGAGCCAACTAAATACCAAGTTTGGTTAAATTTCGTTAAAAAAAAAATAAAATAAGATTTTTTTTCTAAGTTTTTTTCGTAAAAAGTAAAAAAAAAAAATAGATAACTTTGTTTTCAATTATCACATATTTATAGTTCAACCATTCGTTTTAAAGGTATTGACGACACCTTTCGAAAGATACCCATCTTGAAAATTTACTCCCTTCGAGGGGGGACTTCCTCCCCAGGGTGGTTCACGAGGCTCCTTCCTACACATGCAAAAATTTTTTCCCAGTTGACTATCTCTATTATAAATAATTCTTGTAAATTTCATAATGATTACTAAAAAATAATTCTCTTTATGCACATTTATACAAAATTTTGCCCTATATCACCATGTTAAAAATTTAGAAAAAGCGGGATGGCAACGCAACCTGTAAGACGATTTTTACCAAAAGTTGGTAGGCACTAATTTATGTCAAGGTGCAACTACATACTAATTTGTATGAAATTCTGTGCAGTAGTTCCTGAGATACAGTTGCCACAAAATTTTGTCACACACACACACACACACACAGACAGAGACATTTTCTAAAAATGGTCAAATCGTGTTCTACAGCTCTCAAAGCGTGCAAATCCATCAAAACCCCGAGGTCGAAAATTTTACGAATCCAATACTTTCTTCTATTGAATATAGAAGAAAGTAAAAAAGAAATTAAAATTAATTATAAAGAAATTAAATTTAAAGGTTTTGTTCTGTTTGGGAAACTGTAGTTTCCAAATGAGTACACCGATTCTAATTTTAATTCATTTTTTAATGCAAACTCATGCAGGATGTGTTCAATAAAACTTCTTTTGATAGATTTTTAAAATTATTATTATTTTTTTTTTTTTTTTCAGTTTTCATTCCATTGATATTTAAAAATTTGCATGTTCGGAAGCCATATACTTGAAAATCTTGTTAGATAAAATTTTCGAGCTAACAATCTTTAAACATCAAATATTTATTAGATTAGTTTTTTTTTTTTTCTTAAATTAGAGTATAGAAATGCTTTTAAAAATTTCATTATGAATAAAAGAGATTGACTTAGGCAAAATGAATATCTTGCAATTTTTTTTTTTTTTATAATTTTGTAATATAACTGTGAAACTACATGAAATAAATTCGAAAATTGTTTATTGGAAACCACTGCTTATTTCTCTATCTCTGTTTGTAAGGTTTTATTAAAGTGCAATTTAGGATTTTTTTGACACATCTTATCAAAAAACTTAGGTGTCCAGTTTCTGACCTAAAAGCTTTCATTGTGAGTTTGTTCAGTCCCTTTTACAGAATTAACAGCTTTGGTTACTCTTCATCTTCCCAAAAAATCACATTCAAGAACTGTGACATTAATTTTGTAAAAGGAGAAATTCTTCTGGCTGCCTTTTAAGCCCCCAGTAGTCCTGAGATATCATTCCCTTACAAGAGAATAGTTCTTCGTACCTTAACTTGTGAAAATCGTATCTTGGATTTTTTTACCAGAGAGAATGGAGAGATCAAATTTCCTCTCAGACAATATTATAATAGACAAAGATATATCAATTCTTGCCTCTAGAAATAAGTAGGGATATGGGTTTTCCGAAAAATTTTGAAACGGAAAATTTTCAGTCTTTAAATTATGAAGGTTTTGTAAAATAAAACTAATACATTAAAATCTACAAGTAAACAAAACTATTCAAAGAAAATTATGAATAATTATTCAGTTAAAAAAGAAAGAAATAAACAAAACAAAGAAATTATGATTTAATGTTTTTTAAACGTGTACAAACCTAGAAAGTTATATTTTTTTAATGAATATTTTGCATGTATAATGGTTAAAAATCTATGTAAAAGGTATCTGTGTACGTTCTGTAGCTCACAGAGACCCTCCACATATTGCCAACAACTGAATCGCCTGTATTGTATAGGAAAGATTGTTATGAGAATTAATGATTTTTTTTTTTCTGTTTTCATTATCAAAAATTTTAGAATAATTAAATTTGCCTTCGTTTTCCCCAAAATTTATTTCTTAAAATTTTAATACTTCATTTTGAAGTTGCAACTTGAGCAAAGTGCTTTTTTGCACTTTATTACTTAAAAAAAAAAAAAAAAAAAAAAATAGATAATAAGTTTCACACTTGGTTGAAGGGACGACAGTCCACCATTAGTGACGTTTAGGCACCAAAGTAGCACGGACGTTTCTCGCCAAGATCTTCCGCCAGCTCCATGATTTTCAATCTGATTGTTTTCAAAAATCTTTAACTGG